>JBBBDQ010029481.1:437500-535000 GCA_037127315.1 Ascarosepion bandense
TTATTATTCAAATTGTTAAATAGTTTACTCCTTTTACTTTAATATTTGTGCTAGTTTCTTTGATTTTTATATATATATCTCCGCTAGAATACTATTTTCTTCTCTCTTATACATATCTTGTAATAATGGACTTACCATTTTTGTTTTAATAATATCTGGAGAGCCTACGGCTATTTTGTCAATTTTGTTTATCGTGACATCTATTTAGAAATGGTAATAAGCTTTGTAAGCATGAATTGTTTTGGATTAATCTATTTTTCAGTTTAAAATTTTTTGTTGTGTCATGTACCATGAAAATTTACTTACATGAAATTACAATAATTCTCTGCAATTAATCTTCACATTTTGAGATAAATGGGCAATAATCTTCCTGTATTTAATATGATAAACTTTTATTGCATTTAACACATCTCAGGGTTCTCGACATGCTTCAAAAGAGAATCTGTAACGCGATCGGCAGCTCGACTCCAGCCACTTTCTCACCAGCCACTTTCTCACTTTCTCACTATAGTGCAAATATTTTTATGGCTTCTACTCCAACGAGCTTAGCTCACATATGACCCGTCCACAAGAATTTACATGAACAACCATACTGGCAACAAGGTTCCATTTTTTACAGTTAAGCCAACTAAACGCAGCAACCACTTCTACTCCCCAGGTGCCTTTCTCGCACTTCCCGCCTGTGGAACTCTCTTCTGTAGACTTGCTTCCTTGATGGCTACAATTTAAATGCAATGTCAATTCCCATCTCTTATTCACTTGTCTCCAGCCCGTTTCTCGTCTTTTCCTTAGCAACTCGTGTATCTTGTTCTTTGCTTTCTCAATCTACCTTTGCAACTGTCTTCACACTGGTATTCCCATCCTTATCTTTTCTCCGACACCTCCTCTGTTTCGTTTTTTTTCTTCGCTCTCTTCCTGCTTAAACTTTCACTCTTCTTTTGTGTAACCCCTGCGCACTAGTGGCAGTATGACCTTCCTTGGGGTGAAAAGATTAAAACGAAAAAATACACCAAAAATAATTTATCTTGCTACTAACATATACAAAGTTGATGCCGTTACTTACATTCGACATGCAATCTACAGACCGCACATCATGTCCATTCTTTATAACTTTATGCTAATCACTGAAATTATTATCAAGAATTAGGTTTTCTAGCACTAATTCACTGATGGCTCTTTTTGACGACGCTTCAGAAATAAGTAGTCCACATGATTCAAATCAGAATAAGTGCGGAGGTTGGTTAGCGACAAACATCAAACTGAGACATGTGTGCCAAGTGGGAAGAATTAGAATGTTTCTCTAATACGTGCGGGATCTCTTATAGTCCAAACTTTGACCGTCATATCGAGCAACTTGATGAGAACCTGTGGCAAGATGTTTGGTGGCTTGTCATGATTCTGCTGGTTCGCGACACTCGATATCATTGCACACACATTAACATTTCATGAAGAACTTCCTTGTATTTGTGCTGTGTCAACTGTGGTTACCTGACAACATTCAAAACGCTTGTTGCCCTTGAATAGCTAAGGACAAAAATTAATTTATTTTTCCGCCTTAGATTTCATGCTATTGATATTTCTTGTGTCTGAAAAGCAAATTGAAAATATTAATATTTGACGCATACGTCACAGCAAAATAAGGTCCTCTTTCAACTAATAATATTTTACAATCTATTTACAAATAACTGTGGAACACTGTAAGGATAATGAATTTCAAAAACATAACAACAGCAAATATTAACATACGTTTAAAGCTTTACATTAGATCACCATCGTTCTATAAATCGATTTTCATGAATCTAACTTATACCTACTTAATACATAAATTAAATAATACTAATTCGATCTTGGTTTGAAGACTTGCATAGAAATGTCAACTCATTTTCATATACACAAAAACATATACGTAAATATAAAATAGCCAACCAAATACAAAAATCATCGCAAGATCTGGGTAAAAGTGTTCAACAACATCCAGAAATTCATTTTAATGTGCTTTTATATTTTAAATTAGTGATTGTCAATTAGAAAATGCTAAAAGAAATTTTATAGGAAAGGTAAATATGTTACAGTAACATCACCATCACGTCACTTACCATTGACAAGAATACAATGTGTTGGCAACATTGCAAGATGTGTCGTTTGTTTGGTTTTTTTTCCGATTTATCAACTTTTTGCAAGTTATTATACACTAAGAAAAAATATATCTTTATAGTGACGGTACAAACAATACATTTTCATAGTACGGAAATTACGACAGCTAGATTTAAAACAAAATTACCAGTTATGCATTTTTGCAAAGGAAAAATATTAATTACCGGCAATATACTTTTTGAAAAGATATTGACAGCAATATAATTTTGTGAAAAAAAAACTTATAATATTCCCCAAGAAAATTAAAATTTGGCATTCAATGACACCTAGGGACTTTATATGCTGTGAAACAAACTAAAAAAAAATAATACAAGTTTTACTAATTTACTCATAGCTGGTGGTAGAAAAGTTGTATTCATATCTTCACTGAGTCTATTTCCTTGTAAGTGAATATAAGGACCTCGGATAAAACTGGAACATTGTTCTCAGGTTTCCAATCCCGAGACGCAATCTATCATATCAACTGTACTTCTAAGCGTACATAACCTAGTATTTCCAAGTGACCAGCCATCTCGTTACTGACCAGGATCGCATTGCTTAGCTTTCGTGATCGTACAATTGAACATTAAATGGGTGTAAGTACAACTATGCAAAAACATTCTGTCTTACATCAATGTACTTGTGATTGATTTAATGAAAATTTCTATATTGACTCACACATCGACATGCTGCTTTCTAAGTACTCACTATAGATGTATGCATGAAGAAGACCGCTGAATAAATTAAAATTTGGTCATTTCCGTTTTAAGAAAGTGGGCATTCCATGAGGATTCTTAAATTTAAATCGAAAATCGAAAAGATCCCGACATAACTTGGACCATAGTAAAAATATCCAAACCATGCAACGGTGGTAAAATATGCTGATTATATAACGAGAAAAAATGGTTATTATGTTGTTCCCAGAAAGAAATGACTTACTAAATGAATTAACAGAAATTAATGTCCACGTGTAATCATATTAATAAATATCTACTAGGGTCATACAACAATGAATGAAAGTTTTCTAAAACCCTTAAGTAATTTCTTTTAATTTTGACAGTTTTTCGGTTGTTTTGAAATTTCAGTTGCACATTCGTAAAAAATCGCTTTTGAACGTCTAAAAAACGGTAAAATCAGTTATTTTAAATCGCCTGAAGATACTGAATAGTAGAAACCTAGGTCGCGGAAATAACTCGTTTTCAGTTAAAACCACATGCACACATGTACATATAAATATATACGCTTACACACATATACGCATATATAGAGACGTGTAGATATAAAAGTGTATAGGTAAATTGTATTGGATATTAAAACAAAAAGCAACCAGGTTCACATCAGTTCTTCATATCTTATCGGGAGATTTTTTTTTTTTAATCATTTCACCCCGAGCAAGGCAGAAAGGCCATTGATGAGTGGGAGGCTACATAACTGTAAAAAGATTAGAAAAGAGTGAGGAGTACAAACTAGTTAGAAAGGAGCAATAGAAAGCTGAGAATGCAGGTGCGATGACAGATACATAGGTGGAGAGAAAGGGAAGGATATACGGCGGTGGGGAGAGAGCTAGAATCAAGTGGTTAATAGATGAGTATTGACATTGCATTTAAATTTCTGGAGGTTGTAGCCGTCAGGAAAGCAAGAATATGGGAGCGAGTTCCACAGGCGGGAAGTGCGAGAGAAGAAGCTGCAGGAGTAGAATTGTCGTGTGCATTTAGCTAACCTAACTGTGAATGAACCAGTTGCCAGTCTGGTTGCACGAGTAAACACCTGTTGAAGAGGCACCAGTGACTTAAGTTTGTCCGAGCAGAAGCCATGAACGTATTTATAGAACAGACAAAGAGAGGCCACATTTCGACGGTGGGAAAGTGGCTGCAGTCGAGCCGCCAGATCAGTACCTATCACATTACAGACTCTCCTTTGGAGCCTGTCGAGAACACTGAGAACGGCAGGGGCGCCTGACCATAAATGGCAGCAGTACTCCATGCACGGACGGATCTTTGACTTGTATATATGCAGGATGGATTCAGGCGGAAAAAAACATCCTGGATTGACATAGTGACCCAACCTTCTTAGCAGTAGATTTTGCTATGGATTCAATATAGTGGTTCCATTTGAGGTCTGAGGATAGGGTAAGGCCGAGGAGGCGTAGAGTGTTGCTCTCAGGGAGAATCGCTTGGTCCATGCTTATGGGAGGCAGGAGAGGTTGCCTGTGATGGTTGACAGACAACAGCTTGGTCTTAGACGAATTGAAGTCGACAAGCTACTTCTTGCCCCAGTTCACCACAGAGTGTAGATCCCGTTCAAGGTCAGCAGCGAGTTTATGTCTGTCCGCCACGACAGGTTTCTTACTGGTGCGGGAGTATATTGTGGAGTTGAATAACTCATTGCTTGAAGCAATTAATATTTTATTATTTGAAATGACCTTTTAAGTGAACCTACATAATATTGTGTTTGTGTCAGCCAGTTTTATGTAAAATGTCACCTAAGTAAATATTTTCCTTACTGAACTAAGACTTTTGTTTGTGCAGCAATGCTTTTCTTTATATTTCTTTCTTCTATTATTTAAGATAGTATTTCTCTTTTCATATTTAGACATTATTATTTACATTTAAATAAACATTTGTTGCTGTACATTAGCTTAATTATGTGAGAATTTACTTTCAAACTCCCACCGTGTTTACTAACAGCTCTGCAAAAAATCAATTTACATTTTAAATGGATATGTAGTAATTTCTCTTAGCCTAATAAATATAATTCTTTTCATGTTGTTGACAGATGGTTTATCCCTTATTGCTCTCATTCGTTGTTTGTTCCCCTATTTATCTCCTATATAAATTCTATACAATTTGAATCGAGAACGACCCCTTCTATCAAAACGTTATTCTTAAATAAACATTATTTTTAAAAATTTGGTATTCTTATTTGTTCGCTAATAATTACTAAAATCTTCAGCAATATTATTCTGCTAGCAAACTAATCAAATACACAGGAACTCATATATAACTTATATATAACTAATCAAATACACAGGAACTCATATATAAATATACTATGTGTATGATCCGGAAACGATTCAGCCAGAATGTGTTAACGATAAATGGCCGATAAAAATCAATCATTCTAGACTTTACTGATTTCTTCTCATTGATAATAAAATGGTGGTCAGCTAATTGTAACACCTCATAAATCACTTGACATGCATTCCATGTTTTATATCAGCAAGAGTTAGATTAGATCCAAAAATAGTGTTGTTGACATATTTGGGTTTGAGCTACCCAATACCGAATTAAACGTAAGGTTTGCGCAGCCTTGTTCGGACAAACATATCTTCTGCAGACTCCTTTTCCACAATCACTATGTAGCAAATCTTTGGCTATTCTATTAGTTCTTCTATGGCAAATGTCCGGACAAGTTCCACCAATTCAGACATTTGCATCTAAGACCCTCCATTCTGTGTTCATAGAGTCGAATCATTCCCACTTCTCCATTTCTCAAAAGTAATAAGAAAGTTGCACTCAGTTTTTGCCAAGAACTGGAATACAATATTGTGTTGATGCTTCCCAGAACACTACAATCTTCACGTCATCATGTTAAGAGCCAAACTTTATCTATATATCTTTCATATATCTTTTCATATATATATATATCTTTTCCATTCCGATTCTTACATTCATATCACGCACTTGATTCAATAACCTGCTACAAGTGTCTTTAGAGCCTTGACTTTTTTGAATACTAGTAAAGAAAATATTCCTTCACTACGTTAGTAATCAATATTTCCTTTCTTTATTATCTTCGAATTTCCATACTAGATGAGAAAAATACTAAAATGGTTTCTCGATGCCTTTCTCCTATTTTCAATTGAAAGTTGTTCCCTTTTATTGGCCTATTTCCCACAGCTTAAAAACCCTGTTTATTTTGGTATTTAATTTACAAAATGATGTAATAATACTTTCCACAAGCCATGCAAAAAGAACGTATAGAGACATTAGGCAAAAATTTGAGTTAATTCAACTTACTATACGAATAACTAAAACGCTCTCACCATATGCGATAAGTTCTAAGATAATGAACCTGCGTGTTTATTCCACAAATCCTTTCAAATTTTCAAAACATACTAAGTTAATTCCGGGGATTGAATCAACTGATTCCATGTGTTTCATTTAATCCCATCGTTCCTAGTATAAGAGCAAATATATGTATCTGAAAAGCCAGAAATCCTATGAATCTGGATTGTAGAGTGATTGAAAAACCTTAAAAAGGTGTTGCACTGAAAAAAACTTACACGAAGAATTTAATCATGCTGTCAATGTAAATTCAATGATATCATAGATCACTAATGTTCTATAATTCTGAAATGTCGCCCGGTTCACACTCCACCCACGTCTATTGAACAGGTGAAGAGGCTCATCTCTTGTTTCCTGTTTAGGATGCGGTTTCCGGTTTTCTCTTTTCCAATCTTCTCACTCCTATGTAGCCCCCTGCACATCAGTGGCGTTACCGCCTTGCTCGGGGTGATATGATTAAAAAAAATGTGCGTATTCTGCAATTACGAATACATCTATTTTACAATAATGTTTGATCTGACTACAATAACACCTACATATCGTTTATTATAATAGTATAATTTAAATCGTTGAAGATAGCTAGTAAATTAGAAGAAAGAAATATGTGTAACATATTGACAAAAGTAACATCTAAGCCCTGTTTAAGAATATATACTTATATAATCTTATAATGTAATGTTTTGATGTGCCAAACTTTGCAAATCGACTTGTTTTCAAATCAACATAAATTGACACTAAATTTTAACAGGCTATAACTCTAGGTCTAAGAGTTGAAAGAAGATAAAATTTTAGTCACATTTGTTTTTCATAGGTGCGTGCAACATATTAATATTTTGTCAGTATTTGAGAAGGCGGCCATAGGAAATATTTTGATTAATATTTATAATAGATGTATTGCAGGTAAAGACGAGTGTATGAATGATGGAGGCAAAGTGCTTGACTATTTCCTGGAATGTTATGTTCTTTGGTTGATATGTATGTGTAATCAATGAAATATTTTTGTTAACACATTTATTTTAAACAAACTTTTGCACCCCCTATATTCATAATTAAGATAATAGGCATATAGCATATAACTATTTATTTTTAAACAATGTATGCAATAACAAATATTTAATTAGTGAACACAACATCAGTCTCACCCTTTCAGACTATAATTCGCTGTGATAATAGTTCTTTAAAATGAACAGGACCGAATGCCATTGCCGTCGAGATGTTCATTAAGGGTAGTATTGACGTCTGCTAGTATAACAAAAGTGTTGCTTTAGAAAAATAAGTATTGCAATTCTAGTACGTGATTCTTTATTTCAAATAACAAATCTCACAATATATTAATATTTTTCGAAGAAAAATAATATAATTTTATTAGAGTCTCTCCACGTCGATAACAATAAAATTATAAACTGGCAGTTTTAATCTGGTACAGAGCTAAATAGAAGAATATTGTTATTTTTTATATAAAGAAAAAGTTTCCAGCGAAAAAAACATAACCTCAAAAGCTTATCTCTGCGCCTCGGTTACTAAACAGTAACAATAATTTATGATCGATAAACTTAGCTCTACACACGGCTAAATGGAATACGGATAATGTAATTGGTCTGCGTGTTTATTTCTTGTATCAATTTTAACAACCAAAATAGACTGTTTTTTTTATTTACGGTCGTTAATCACTACACATGAAGAATATAGTAGAATCTCACCTCGTATCGTATACTAAAAAAGATACATATAACATCTGTTATTATTTTATTTTCTTGAAAAGTTCCTCTAGGCTTTCTTTCTCTTCGAAAATTGTAATGGATAATAATGTCTTGAATTGAGAAATCGGAAAGATGACTTTGAAATCCAGTTGCATTAGTTGAATTCAATTATGTGCAACTATCCTTGGGAATGATATGAATTCATCTCGTCCACCACAGTAATGAGTTTAGTAGTGGGAATTTAAAATGTGGGAAGCCTCGCTGTTTAATTTGTAAACATTTAATAACAGACAAAACATTCTCTGTACCAAACACCAAAATAAAATTACACCCACCAAACCTTACTTGTGACAGCAAAAACATCATCTACTTTCTCTTCTGCTCAATTTGCCCCAACAGTGGATATATCGGTGAATCCGGTAATAGCTTTAGATTTCGCTTCAATAATCACAAACTAAATATACGACAAAAAAATGTATACTCCCCAATTGCAGCCCATTTCAATCAACCTGATCATACTTTAGAAAATTGCAAATGTTTACTAATAGACTCCAATTTTAGTTCTACATATACACGCAGAAAGAAAGAAAAATACTGGATTTTAAAATTAATTACACACAAGCTAGGGTTAAATAGGGATTTAGGTGTGTTGAATCTTTACAAATATTTCAATAGCTGAAATTTTTTTCAGATATTCCAAGAAATTTTTATTTAAAACAAACAGACTTTCTCTACGGACGTGCCGCATGTTGTGAACAAACACACCACGTGATGTAAACACAAAAAAATATTCGAACACTGTCTTGAAATACGTTTCTAATTCAAATTTAAAAATCACTCGTTTCTGATGAAGGACAGAGGGCGGTCTGAAATATAAAATACAATAATAAAAATAAACAAATACTGTCCAAAAAAGTACATTTTTAAATTCAAAACTTTTTTCATTAATATTCTTTCCTATATATATATATATATATATATATATATATATATATATATATATATATATATATATATTTACATTGTTCTTGCAATCAAATATTGCTTCGATGTTGAATAGAAAACAGTGTTGATAAAACGTCAAAAATTCAATCAATCAATTACGAAAATGTATTTTCTCTGTGTAAAATAATCACAACGAAAATTGTAGTAATAATTCTCGAGATATAAATGCAAAAATATATTTGACATCACGCTACTCAACTGAACAAAGTAACTTCTGTCTATTGTGAAGTCCCCTATTATCTAAAGAGACCTTCCATTTCTAATCTATATGACTTCTTTTACCACTGACCATAGGGAAGATTAATGTATTTAGTTAGATTTTTTCCGTAATATATGTGTAATTTTCTTCGCATTTGTGAGATAGTGTTCGAGGTGCTTGCATGTTTTGACGTAGGTGTTGACCTGGGGCTGGTGTCGTCCGATATTGGTGTTTTCCAATATTATTTTGTCCTGGGATTACTGAATCCGCATTGACGTCAATTTCCATTTCTTCTGGTTCATTACTCGCCGTATTCGGTGTATATTATACTTTGAGTGATAATCGATTATAATCCGTGTCGATCACCATAGAGAATTATCAGGGTCGCTGTGGAGGGACTGCAGGACAGGCAGATGTTTTATACGGTTCTGGCCTAGATATTTTTAATCTATTTTCCGCTTTTCTATCTTAAACTTCTGTAAAACAGGTTGCTATGAGGTTGATGAACCCGCTTCCTGGGAAGAATGATGTGGGACGTCAATAACATGGTAGATCTTACAGCAGAAGCGACTGTTGCGTAAAGTTACTTGATTGCTTCTATCCACACGCACACGGTACTACCAGTTAATGGGTCTCTCTATAATTTACCGTTTTCATCTGAGATGAGTTTAAGAGCCATCTTGATTTTGAATTTGAACAAAATCGCCAGTTTTTAAAAACCGATGTAGGCGACTATGTTCATTGTAAACGTGCTCATTCCACATGTGCTTTTAGCCATTTCTGCCTCTCTCAGTTAACCAATTTATTTCCGCACTTTACGTACTTGCTATTTGTCTCGTAAGTGGTTTTTAATAACATGAACGTATAACACCATAGCAGAAAATATGTCAAGATTCCGGACGAGAATGTTTTGTTTGGTTAGTAAAGCACGGGCAGAACAATTATGACACAGCCACAGTTTCCTGCGAGTATACGCATAGAAGTTTTAACGGCTAGATCTGCCCGGCCATTGCTCTGTGGGTAGTAAACCAACGAAGTGCGTCTTTGTATTTCTCAATTCCTAAGAATCGAATCGTAAACTAGAGAGAAAAAGATGGTTCGGAAGAAAGTTCTTCACTTTCACTTTACGTGAAGAACTAAATTCTCAGGGTGTAGCATACATTCGTAGACTTTTCAAATGACATTAGAGCTGCTTCCAATCAGCCAGTGTACCGATCTGTGTATATAATAATATTTATAACGTACAAGTGGAAAAAGTAAATCACGCTTTGTTGAAATAGGAATTCAAAGTTAAACGTCGTCATGAAGATCTCCTTAGGTCGTGACAGAGTGATACAGTTACGTATCTGGCATTGGTTTCTGGTGTACTAGACGCTGGTATCAAAAATAGGACAAAATAGGAAAGGGATCGATTATGTATGTATGGCATTTACACACTGGTGTGCAGAATGTAGATATTCAAGTACTTTCGCACGAGTTATAAAGATAGCATTTTTTGAGTGGTTCTCCTTTGAAGCAGTACGAATCCTTTCACACGGGCCAAAGCCGAGAGATCACTGACGGGTTGTCATGCTCGTATGTGGACAAGTATGTAGACAGCTGATTGCACTGTCGATTGGTATGATTGCCTCAGTTGTAAACTCGCCTCGTACAATGACCGTCTTCGCTGCTGTTGTATATGTGCAGATAACGTATGGGGACTTTATGCCGTGTAATCTGATGAGATTCATGCTGGGTACCAGTTGCTGCAGTCGAGCCTAGCATTAAGTTTTCTATGACGATGTTTAATGCTGAACTTGTACATTAGTGTGCGTTACCTGAAATTAAAGAGACGTGTGCTCATTCTTTTATCGAAGGTCCGATCCGAGAAAATTCTTATGAGTAATTGACGGTCAATAGTTACGAGCATGGGCATCCCAATAGAAGCATGCGACAACAGCCAAGACTTCTTCCTTCGACTGGAGCATAGAAGGATTTTCAGTGACCATCACCATGATTCTGGGGTCGTCACCTCAGGGCAATTGCAGTATTTTTGAAAAAAGTAACCGATTACCGTTTTTTCTGTAATCTGTTGAAAGGCATGTCGGTTTACTGATCTCGCATATCATGACTCTGTCCCCAATTTTTCAAAATAGTTTTTCTTGTTTGAGCCTTAACGATGGAGACCTGATTATATTGTGACATATTTTAATACTTGTAAGTCTACCGTGCGTCTTGAAAAGCTGTGTTTATTGGGTGCGACTACCATCCTTAAGCACTAGCTTATAGGAGTGTCCACTGACACTGGTTCAGTTATATCTAATGCGATGTCTCGATTAGGGTCTCGTCTTACACTCTTTTCCTAATGGTGAAGGACAGGGATCGGTGTGTAGACCGAAGTTAATGTACGATGGCTTTCCTGTCAGTATATCCCAACGTTTTGTTCGAAGAAAACATAGATGTGAAAGGTCAAACGTGGACAAAGCAAAACATTGAAACAGGTTTTTCTCCTCAAAAAAATCCCCCGCATTTAATGAAAATATCCTATCGTATATAAATGTAACCGTTTATATATTGGAGCTTTGCCAAATAGTTTAGAGTGTTCGCTTCCCCACCATGCAACCGGGGCTCAAACCTCACCATGATCTCACTATAACTAGTTGGCTATCCGTCAAGATGGTTCAAAAGTGCTTACCTTTGGAAATCCATTCCACGGTTTGACCTAAGCCTTGTGAGTGAAATTCGGTAACAAGGTATGAAGTCACAAGTCATTGTGTTCGATGATCTGAACATACAGGCATTATATATATATATATAGTCATCCGCAGACAGATCTGTTTCGCTGTATCACAGTACATCAATACGGTTAGACAGCCGATTGCCTTTTACCCAGGATTGAAACCCGACCGAATTGGCGTCAGTCGGCGATTCTAACGCTGAGCTACGGACACTCAGTAGAGGGAGGCAGACTTTTTATCGTGTATATTATCATTATACACGCCAAATAGCTGAGTGTGTTCTAATTGATTGCTGAATAAACGATGCGTAGATACTGTTTTTCGAAGTCTATCATTCATCCAGAGTGCTCAATCAGGGTGAGAGAACGAAAATAGTATATATATATATATATATACGTGTGTGTGTGTGTGCCTGCAAAACTAACTACCGTGATTAAAAACCACATTGAGATAGAATTCCAAATAGACAAGAATGAGCATGTTCGACATCATCTGACTGCATTAATTATGGTTAAAAACTGCTCGAGATGTTTGTGTTGTTTATAGGGATGTGCATTTTGGTGCAATGTATATCAGCTCGGAATTAGAATTCGGTGAGGCCGTGTTCGAATTCTAGTTGAATTCGTTGCATCTGCTTAGGCGAAAATAAATTTGTTAGTAACCAGTCTATTGCAGAAAGAAAAGTCGACCTACTGCGGTAAAATGGTCTGTCTAGTTAGTTATGTTTCGAAAGACAAAACACTTACCTGACTGACAGAGATAAAACGCTTCAAATGTACAAAATTCTCAATGCTAAGCTGTATATTGAACAAGTTAACCGGTTTAAGGAGTCAGCTTTTCTAAAAAGTTGTGACCGGTGATACATTTTAATTATTCAACATGACAATACAGCCTGAATATCTTTAACATAATTAAATATCTCGGTTGGGATTTTCTACACCTGCCATATTCTCCTGATTTAGCCTCTTTAGACTATCACCCTTTTCTGACGAATTCTAACAATTTAAGGGATGTTTCGTTCAATAATATATATATATATATATATAATATTTTAAAGTTTTAAATTCTGAGCGTCTCCTGCTCATGCATGCGTGTAGTGACATCAAGCCTCTTTAGACTATCACTCTTTTCTGACGAATCCTGACAATTTAAGTGATGTATCGTTCAACAACATATATATATAATATTTTAAAATTTTAAATTCTCAACGTCTCCTGCTCATGTATTCCGTAAAGACGAAACGCGTCACAAAATTTATTTTTTTTACATATATATATTTGTTGGAAATAAACATTTTAACACAAGTTTTTTTTTTACATCAAAATACATTACAGTCGATGAAAGATTAAATGACGCATATTAAACATTAATATAGTTAGAGTTATTTTCGATCACAAACTTTCTACAACAGTTTAGAAAAATGAATATCCTAGTTGTAAAATTCAGATGGCTTGCTGTCGAAGAAATTACCAACTGTAGTTTTCAGTCCATCATTAGTATCATACGTTTATCTATTCTGCAGTGCCTGCTATAGATGTTAGTCTGTTGTCGCCAGTTTGGGCAAGGGCGACCCAGGGAATGAACACATAATTACCTCTGTGTCTCTTCAGAACGCAAGCGATCATAGTCTGCCAAATCTTCCTGTTTTTTGTAGTTCGTAATAAGTTTGATATTTTTGTTATTTCCCCCAAACGTGTTCTTCCATCCAGTTGCTCAAGCCCATTAAGTAAGTTACGCGTTACTTTCTCTTGTTCCTCTTTCCTTCTATCAACACGATGAGAATCAGAATATCCAAGATGTTCAGTTTTAATTGTCCCAGAATTTTTAGTTGCCTCTTCCTAATATTAATTATGTTACTTATATGTTTCTTTTTTGTTTCTATTATATCCAAAACCTCGTCGTTGCTCACGTGTTCGGCTCAGTCTATCCTCGGCATCCTACTATAGAAACACATTTCTTTTATTTCAAGCCTTTGCTGCATCTTCTGCCATGCAAGAGGAAAGATATTAGGTAACAAATCAGTAGTGTTTTCTTTGTATCCAACATAATTTACTGTTTTTAATACTCTGCTTAACTTTTGGAATGCGCCTTTGGCTATTCTAATATGTCTTCGGATCTCAGTAGCTCATTTTCGTTCCTCTTTTAAAGCACTTCATATGCATGTAAATTTTTCTACCATTTTGATTTTAGTGTCGCTGTCTTGCAAATTACATTTTGACCTACTCTTTTTGCTGGTGACCATGCATTCAGTCTTCATGTAGTTAATGTCTTGTCCTTCTTTCTCGCTTTCCTTCGCTATATTCTGTAGAAGGTTTTGTAGTTTTCTTAAAGTGTCTGCTATCAGCACTATGTCATCTGCATATCTTATATTATTAGGATTGTGGTCGTCAGTAATGGATTCTGGCAGGATTACTAGTTCTCTCAGAATTACCTCACTGTATAGGTTGAATAAATCTGGTGGAAAAACACATCCTCCTTTTACATACGTTTACATTTTTTTTAATATTTGCTGAATTCAATTCCTGTCCGTATGCAGAGGGTTTGCTGACAGTAAACATTCTTGATGATTCTAATTTTTTTTCCTGGATATGTAAAGAATGATGCACAGGTCTAACAAATCTTGGTCCTTACGTATTATCGGGAGGACCTTTGATTTTTACTTTTTCTTTTTTTTCCCCGCTTATAACACCAAGGAACTGGAAAAATCAGGCTTTCATCACCTCAACGTCAACCACAAGTACAACTTTGTGGATTCGAACACCGGGGCTCATACGCAGACAGTGGAACGCCTATGGGGATCGACAAAGTGGCGAAACAAGAAGCACTGTGGCACTGCACGTCACCATTTGGAGTCGTATTTGGCCGAATTCATGTGGCGGAAGCATGTTGCCTGTACTGATGTCTTTGAGTCACTTTTGGAAGCAATTGCGACGTTCTGGCCTCCGGAATTACAAATGTAATGTTATTTTATTGTTTTAACCGTTTCAATAAATAATTTACTTTAATTTTTGAGTCGTTTTTTTAAAGGTCCTCCCGATAATACGTAAGCACCCAAATCTTTGTAGCGTATTTTTTCAAACGTTTTTGCTTAGTCTATAAAATACATATACATGAACTTCTGCTCTTGCATTACTCTTCTTGATAAGATTCTTATCATAAATATCGAGTTCCTTATTCCGGTGATTTTGACGTGCCCGCACTTTCTTGTCCTATCTATCTACACATACATACATACATACATATATATATATACATATATATATATATATATATATATATATATATATATATATATATATATATATATATTGGTGTGTGTGTGTGTGCGCGCGTGAATTAGTTAACTTTTGGGGAAATTTATATTAGACCAATACACATTATAAAGTTGGGCTATTTTTCTATGTTCCAAATTATATCGGGGTCCATTCTCTTCTTAAATTTTAATTTCCACGTGTAATATTTTTGAGGGTTTTTAGTTTAAATGTAGACTTATGGTTATTACATCTAACTTTAAAACTGTCTTTGGTAGATCGTAAATATATTTTACTTTGACCATTTATGTCATATACATTTCCTTTGTAAACAATGCTTTTTGTATTAAAAAGTCCGTTAAGTGGGCATTTATTTTTGTCCCTACAGTTACATGTCTTGCAAATGATGCAGTTTTGTACGTTGTTATTTTGTTTTTTATGTAATTTTCTAAAATTCGAGTACAGCTATAAATCAGTCTGATTGAATTCCTATTGAAAATTTGTTTAATTCTAAGATATTTGGAAAGTGCTTATCGATTTGTTTAAAAAATATTTCCGCAACCTAGGTTTCAAACTTTCGGCAGCTAATTGTGCTAGGAAGAAAAGGTCATCCATTATGTTGTGCACAGGAAGAAAATACTGAATGAAAGATCCGAAGTAAGGTCTAGATGTAATCACACCTATATATACATATTAGGTTCATAAAAACTTGGATGAAAATGTTTTCAGATTCGTAACTCCTCACTAATTTTTAAAATTATCTCTTGTTTACAATTGCAGCCGTCTGTTCGTAAGAAATGCATGTTTACCCGTGTGTATATATATATATATATATATGCATGTGTGTAAAGAATCTCATTGCATTAGATCAATTTCACGTTAAAGGTCACTTTAACACATCCGCATACACACACAGGTATATTATATATATATATATATATATATATATATATATATATATAAAGTTATACATTGTTCTTTATATGCCTACATATTAAAATGAGATTCTGTCCTCACCTTTGTTGCGATATTCCTAACCTTTCGACCTTTGTACACTTCCTCGCCTTCCTCAGCAATTGTAATTTCGAACTGACTCCTTTATTTCATTCATCAGGATAGATTGTTTTAGTTCCATAAGCCATGTCTCTTCCAGATATCTCAGTATCAGTTATCTCCCTTTAACTAAACTCTTGAATATTTACTCACCTCCGCTGTAGACAGGTATTGAACTCACAGCTCTTTGAGTCAAGTTATTTTATTCAGCCAACACTTTTATTCACTGGCCATGGGCAATTGAATTTTTAAATGTTTAAAGAATGTTTATGCTGGCTATGCGGTATGATTATTGCATATGATGATTATTGTTTGAAAATGAATTAATTTATTTTTTGTTTTCTTTTTTATAAACAGTCAGTTGCATCGAAGTGAAGTAAAGATTTTAGAAAATTACAAATGACAGAAATAAGTAAAGGCAAACAACGATAAATTTCGGTTTCTTGAACATTAAAAATTCTATTATGTTTATTTAAGTATATTAATGGTCTATATAATTTGAACAAATGCCCCATGTATGTTGATTTCCGATTAACCTTGGTAATGACGTGTGTGCTACTGTTAAATGATAACTCGATACTTGAATCTTTTATATGTATCCTGATTGTTTAGTCACTGCCGTATGTCATTAGTGTGTGAGTGTGTGTGAAATTTGTTGGAGAGAAGTCGAACTGTTAGGAAAACTCATAACCACTTTCAACAAAAGAAAATTGAAATGGCTTACTCACGTTACAAGAGCAACAATGATTTCTCTATCATTGTACAATATATTACGTAAAGTAAAATAAGAGACAGACAGAAAAAATGGGTTGAAAACCTCATATTTGAACGGAAAAATTTTGTTCCGAGATTTGAATATTGAAATCAAACCGAAGTATAAGAAGGGAGCTGGAAAGATGGGGAAAATTTATGAAAATCACTTCAGCATTAGAATAGAGGATGTATTCAGATTAACAATGGGTTCATTTACCTGAGAGAGAATGAGAGAGAGAGAGAGAGAGAGAGAGAGAGAGAAAGACAGAGACAGAGACAGAGACAGAAGGAGATCATTCCTAACGTATTGATCAAGATGTAAGGCAGATACTAGAATGTGTGACAGTTATTTGCACAGAGAGATGGATAGGAAAGCCTAGATTTAATTTTGATCTTATACCTTGTGTTCTTATTCGCATATGTGTCCTTGAGAAAAGTACGAATCAATCTATACCGTTGTTTTTACTATGTGTAATATAAAAATTTAAACTGGGATATATAGCCTTGGATTGCAGCTAGAGAAGACTCTGATAAGGCTAATGAAACCACATGTGACAGCTCATAATTCAATTCTGTTATCTGAGCTTTTTTCTCTTTTCCTTGGAATTCTAATTTTGCCAATTACTTTGCAAAACTTTTTAGGATTAGTAAATTCCAATTATCTAGGTTACCAATGTGATCTTCGGATTTCACCATTCATGCCATTCACAATATCTGAGTTTCTTAGAAAGTGTTGGTATTTTTACAAATTGTTATATTTGAGATGTGTTTGTAGTTTTTTTGAGCAGCGAAATCCACTGTTTAATAATTTTCTTTTTATGATGATTAGATTTTGTCGATAAAATCATCGTATTTTAACTTTAACCTAATTTAGCACCCAATGTGTAAAATTTAATATAAAGTATTTAATCTCAATTAATAGTCGACAAAAACTTAGTAGAATGGCATTCAGCCCAGTCAAATATTTACTTTGTAAATGATAATTTTCTGATTATTTTTCTTTCAAATGATGTGTTTATCAAGTGACAGTCGATTAATATTCTGAAATTAGTCTGCCCCGTTGCTGACCCCTTACCTAACAGCAATTTCAATCAGATCAAACAATATCGTTTCATAGTTTACAAATTGCTGTCATCGGGGATTTTAGAATTAATACCTCGATTCAAGCCATGCAGATATCCATATACATGGCTCAAAGGTTACATAGCTATCCCCCATTAAACTGACAATCAAAGCACCCGTTTTAAACACTGCAGACTTTCCCTTAAATATCAAAGTCGTGTAAAAAGCTAAATTAAAAGTTAGTCAAGTAGTATTCATGCTTTTAGTTTCAATAAATCAATGTCATTTTATGTGTTGTTTCCAGGTTATGTGGAATCATGGTTCTCTAAAACTTATTGTCTTTTGATACCCTTAGTAAGTTTTGACTATCATCTGACTAAACCATTGATCTACAATCGATTTACCCAAATTTGTTGAGATGGTTAATCACTTTTTCCTCAAAATTCTACCTTCTATACGTCTAGCGAGTGATAAATTCTCTTGGTTCTGTTTCCTTATTAAAGTGGGTAGATAAAGTATTTAAAACATCGTTTTTTATAAAATGTACAATAAAAATTGTTCAATTCGAATGATACTTCAAATATTTTAATGCACATTGTGTAATTAAAAATAACGTAAAATTGAGAAACATTATTTTATATACTTTTAGTGCACATTTTTGAATTTGACTGTGTGCAAAAGTATTTAGCATCTAAATAATACGGTAAAAAGGGCAGGTTGAGGCTGTAGGGAGATGGTTAGTGTTTATTAATTCGGCCTTTTGTCATACATAACTGAACTCCCTACAACTTACAAACTTATTTGTTATCATCAGAAGGTTGGCAACAGGTTGATAGAGTTAGTTTGAATATGTAGAATAGTGGAAGAATAAAAGTATAAATTTTGAATGTTAAAGTAGAAATTTATTGATAGAAAAGAATAACATGAATTGTAGCAGTTAATGTTCAATGAGAAAGTTAAGGGTATCAAGAGTTGTAGAAATGTTCGTAGTAGTAACTTATTGGAAAGAGTTTATGAGTACGTATGCAGAGACGTATATGTGTATGTGTGTATGAGCGTTTGTTCGGTAGGAGTGTCTTTGAAACATTCGCGCAGTCTTAAAATGTCTCTGTGTTATCAAGTATAAGATGAGGCATATAGAAATGTTGAGAACGGAGATGAAGAAGTAAAATGAATCAGCACATTAGAAAGAAGGAGAAAGAGAACGTGCGACGCGATTTTACGTCCGGGTCGACTTGAAGTTTTCTCGTTACATTTTAGTGTGTCGTCTTTTTCGCTGCTCCCATATGACTGACTGGCTGACACTGACTGAAGCCTTTATAGCCATTTTCGCACTGGATCGCTAACTCTTCTTAGTCTTGCAAATCGCTTCCATTGGTCAGAAAATCAACTTAGCATCTACTCGCGAAATCCGGTTTTGAGGTTTTTTTTAAAGCACGTGGTCAATCTTTTTTCTATTCGGCAAAGCCAGGACTTCACACGTCATGATGAAATTTTGTAAAAGTGAAGAAGAAAGTTGCTTTTAATTCTTAATTTCCTAACCACCACAAGTTTAAATCTATTTTCAGTTATTTTGATATGGTTTGTACTCAAACCAATCACGGTTTGTCTTTACTATATGAATTAAACAGGCACGTTGCTCAATTGGCACATAGTGATAACAGGTCTGATACTCTACAGGCATTAAAATGGTTAAAACAAAATAATTCTCAAATGATATAAGGCAAAATATTATAAAGCTGCACAAAGATAATAAGGGTGTATTGAAAAATTGCTCAATATTTGCTGGTGTGTGTACAGTGGGTGCTGTTGTTCGAAATTAGAAAAGTATGATTGTAATTAAAGTATTCAAAGGAGTGGTCGTCCGTCCGCGCAATTTAAACAAGACTATTGAGCAATATATATAGCCCGGAATGTGATGAAACAACCATTTTTGATTCAAGGAAAAAGTCAGAATGATCTGAAAAAAGTTGGAATTGAAGTAAGTAAAGAGACAATTAAGAGATCATTGAATCGGACAGGACTGTATTTTAGATCACCAAGAAAGACTCCACTAAACATAAACATGTGCAAGATTGTTTGAAATTTGTTAAAAAGTATGAACATGAATCAAATGAATTCTGGAAGAAAGCTATTTGGTCAGATGAAACAAAACTGAGCTTTTTGGTAGAACCATGTGTACCCAAATATGGAGAAAAAAGAAACTGAACACAGTTTACCCAGTAAACACTATACTAAAAGTCAAATATGGATCCGGAAGTGTAATGATTTATGGTTATTTTTCATATAACGGTGTAGGAAAAATGGAATTCATCAAAGGAAGAATGAATACAGCAAAATACGAGCACACCTTAGCAACGCCATTTATTTGAGACTTGACCGAGATTTTGTATTTCAACGATCTAAAACAACTTAACACTGTTACAATGAAAATGGAATTGATGTTCTAGAATGGCTTAAGACAGTCACCAGATCCCAATCCAATAAGACATTTATGAGAAAATTGAAGTTGAGAATACACGTAAGAGATGCAAAAATATCTAGGAATTTAAGAAAATCTGTGAAAAAGAATGGGTGGTACTGCCAAAATTTCTATGTAAATAGCTCATTAAAAACTGCAGAAAACGACTAGAGGTTTCAAAGCAGACCAGAGGATATGCTACTAAATATTAACAACTCGTGTTAAATAATTTTGCATTCAGTCAAATTCGAGAATTGGCAATACGAGTACATAAAAATATTGTTTTTTAATTTTACTCTATGTTTTGTTAGACAATGTTCATTAAAATATTTGAAGTAAGTATCATTCAGATAAATCGTTTTTGTGGAATATATAAAACGATATGTTAAATATTTTTGGTACCCTATGTATATTTTCTAGAACTTTCGTGTATGTTCTGATTGCAAGTATAACTTTTAAGTTGTTTTCCCTCAAACGTCATCAATGTTTTGACAATCAGTTAAGTATTTCTAATATCTGCTACAAGAATCATATTTCTGTGTCTTCTAACTCTTCTTCCGCATGGAAAAATAACTCAAAATCTTTGATGGTAGTAAACAAATTTAAAATGGAAACTGCTCGAATTCTAGTGCCGGTTGCTGATGTCAATTACTGACAATGAAGAAGAAAACGTCTTTCATCTTCTAAAATATAAAAAAGGAATCTTTTTTTAAAGATAAGATGGTAGCAACATGTACTTTTAAACGATAATGAAAATCAACAACTTAGTAACGAAAACGCGGGATGATTGACGTTACATTGAATATAGGAGAATATAAAAGTTTATAAGAGTCAGTTCCCTGAATATAATGTTTAATAAAAAATATATCCAGTTAAATCTATTTAAAAATAGTTTATAATTCTTCATATAAGTATATTGATTAATTTTCATTTATCCTTTACTCGATTTTGTATGAATAATATTAATTTAATAAGTGTTAGGTTTTTGTTTTTTTAAGAAAACAAAGAGGTGTGATACATGTAACTTTAAGAAAATTCGTTCGTAACTAAAATGTAAACATCTTGTCGAGAGTAAGCAGTCTGACTCTAAATACGACAGCTTTCTTTAGACATGAATACCCCGTATTCATTAATATCTAACCTATATTTTCAACTTTCAAAGTCGACCTTTATTCGATTATTTAAATTTAACACAAACATATGATCTAGATTTTTTGTTTTCATAGTAACTCTTTAAGAAGTAAAGTATTGTATTCTGAATTCAAATGTAAATCATTTTCAACAAAGTAATTGAGCATTGCGAAATGGTGAGATAAAAGCTTTAAACCTCAAAACATTGAAATTTCTATTTTGTAATGAAAATTAAATTGATTTTAGATAATAAAAAAAAACAAATTTCAATACATTATGCTCTAAAACCTACGTTATATTGAACAGTTTTTAAAACGTAAATGCCGGAGAAACCTCGATTCTAAACCTGCTGGCTCTCTTCATTTGGATATATATATATATTAACTATTCGGTAACTTAAAAAATCATAATATACACAGCTAAAAAAATTAGTGGAACAATTTTTAATTAGAGTATAGCAATCTATCAGTCAAACTTTCGGGATATTGATCTGGTCACTTAAGTAGCAGAAGGGGTTGTTAATCAGTTTCAGCTGCTTTGTTGTTAATGAAATCAACAACAGGTGCTTCAGAGGGGCAACAATGAGACCCCCCACCCCCTAACAAAAACAGGAATGGTTGAGGCCACTCATACTTATTTTTCCTTCTCATCTCTTTTGGCTGATTTTTTACTGACCGACTTTCTACCGCTGTAGTTTTTATTTGTCTTGGATCAACATCTCTGTTGATAGCATTGTGCGATACTTGGACGCTACAGAGGTTGCACAATAGTACAACTCCTCCAGGATGGCACATCAATACGTGCCGTTGCAAAAAGGTTTGCTGTGTCTCCCAGCACAGTCTCAAGATCATGGAGAAGATTCCAGAAGACAGGTAGTTATTCCAGGAGAGCTGGACAGGGCCGTAGAATATCCTTTAACCTGCAGCAGGATCGGTATCTGCGCCTTTGTGCAAGGAGAAACAGGATGAGCACTGCCAGAGCCCTACAAAATAAACTCCAGCAGGCCACTGGTGTTAATGTTTCTAACCAAACAATCGGAAACAGGATCCATGAGGGTGGCCTGAGTGCCTGACGTTCTGTAGAGGGCCCTGTACTAACTGATCAGCACCGTAAAGTTCGTTTGGCATTTGCCATTGATCACAAGAATTGGAAACTACGCCACTGGTGGCCTGTGCTTATCAGTGATTAGATCAAGTTCAATCTGAGCACATGCGACATACATGAAAGGGTCTGGAGATGCGGGTGGAGAACATTATGCTGCCTACAACATCATTCAGCAAGATCGGTTTGGTGGTGGGTCAGTGATAGTCTGAGGAGTCATATCTCTGGATAAACGCAAAGACCTCTACAGGTTATATAATAGCACAATGACTGCTATTAGGTATCGGGATGAAATCCTTGGACCAAGTGTCAGAACCTACACTGGTGCAGTGTGACCTGGGTTACCCCTGGTCCACGACAATGCTCGATCTCATGTGGCTAGAGTATACAGGTAGTTTCTGGAGGATGAAGGAATTGATACCATTGACTGGGCTCCACGTTCACCTGACCCAAACCCAAGACCTATGGGACATTGTGTTCAGGTCCATCCGGTACTGCCAGGTTGCTCCTCAGACTGTCCAGGAGCTCAGCGACACCCTGGTTTAAATCTGGGATGAGATCCCCCTGAACACCATCCTTCGTCTCATTAGAAGCATGCATCGACGTTGTCAGGCATGCATACAAGCATGTGGAGGCCACATTGACTATTGAGACTCATTTTGAGTTTCTAAATGACATTTTGGCAAAATAGACCAGTTTGCTGCATCATTTTTTCACTTTTATTTTTTGGGTGTCTTTGATTCCCCCCCCCTCTATAGGGTAATCATTTTCATTTCTATCAAATAATAATACATCACCTACTTATTATCAGGAAAGATATTCGAAATCATGTTTCCCCTGTTTAGATCTGATGTGTTTTCGAAGTGTTCCTCTAATTTGTTTGAGCAGTGTAATAAACATGCTAATATTTTATTTCATTTAAGGTACTTTGGCTCTATAGTTTTACTTATTGTGTAGATTAGTGAGTAAAAGTTAAAAAATTTCAAATAAATGTTAAACTTAATATAGTTACCGTTCTCACTTTTTAATAAACAATCATTATTCATCGGAAATCTTTATTCGTAATATCTTAGTTTTATTGCATTTTTAATTATATGATTCAAATCAAAGTTTTGTAACTTGGTGTTTGGTTTGACTAAAATAATCATTTAAGTTCCCTGGGTATATATCCTTCAAACTAAAACGGACATTAAGTGCAAACATGAAGAATTTCTTAAAATGTCAAAAAATGTGCACGGTAACATATGTGACAAAATATTTGTATCAAGATGATTATATTAATAATATCTTTCAATTGCATTTAGTCTTGAAAGTTTCATCAAATTCAAGAATATCCAAACAAGTGTGATTTTTCCGCTCAAGTGTCTCATAACATTTTATCATCTCATATTGTCTAAAATGTCAAATGTTCTAAAAAGAACTTTAAAAATTATTTACATAAAAAGAGCTTTTTTTAAATAGCAACCCGAAGATTTTGGTGATAAAACTTTAATTACAGTTTATTAAGTTCTGGTATTTTTCATAATGTAGGCTTATATTTTAGTGAATTTTGAAAGTAATTATATACGTATACACAAACCTAAAGCATGATATAATCAGTGATCTTCATCTGAAGAGAGATTTTTGCTGCATCAATTACACACACATTCACACACACGCACACACAAACACATATATATACATATGCATATGTGTGTGCCTGTAATTGAAGTAGCAAAACATCTTTCATCAGATGTTGATTACATATTCAGTCATGTCTTCTAGTTTGAAGTATTCTTTAAAAATAACAAAAGCAATCACAGTAGTCCTTTGCAATGACAACAAAGTTTCATGGTTTTCCGTTTGTGTGTTAGCCTACAATGAGTTGTGGTGTAACTAAAAACTGGCAAGATGACAATACCTCGATGCTAATGTTTAATTCATCTGGGAAGGTGGGATGATTTTCGAGATTGTTCGACCTGAAAAGACAGAGTTCATTCACACAAAGTAATCTTGTGTACTACGGCATATTATATGATATTTATTTCATTCAATCGACTTGTCAATCACAGACCAGGATTTATAACGTTGTCGAGCCAGGATATCAATTCAAGTGAACTGTACGACATTCTTGTTTTACATGAGGATATTATATTTCTTCAAGTATTTCGAAATATCCTGGGGTACATAACAGGTTTGTTTGTGACATTTTAATTTCACACGTACACATACGTGCAATCACACATGCGCAAACACCCACACGTACTCTCTCTCTCTCTCTCTCTCTCTTTATCTCGCTCTCTCTCTCACACACACATGGTATGTTGTTATTGTAAACAACAGCAATTCATTTGAATTGGTTTATTGCATATTCATGATTCATATCTCCTTTTCGATCACATCTCAAAGATGCTCTATATTATTGATTGGAGTTTTCGTTAGATGGCATATATACACACACTCAAACGGATAAATAAACGCACATGTAGAGGCATACACTTATAAATTTAAATATATATTATTTGCTGATGAATTGCGATTAACATCACTAATGAAGTGCAAATGACTATGAAAATATTTATATGATACCCCGAGTGTACGTTCCTTAGCCACCTAGAAGTCAGTGTACCCATCCTTCTTTACCGGCCAGAGACATCGGGTACTAAGGTAAGCTCACGCATATACATGAGAACTAAAAGCACCCTTGAGAGCAAGGAAGCGAAAGTTTCTCAGCGTGTGCGTGTGTATCCGCTACCCCCATTTGAGTTATCAGTTTTGCCCTTTTTTCGTGTGGGTGTGCTGTTGTAAGGCTACTTAACTGACAGTTGCTACTCAGGTAGACCGACGTTGACAAATCCATCGGTTAGACTCTCTAATAGGCTAAAAACAACGCAACCTATTTTGTGAGTAAGCGGCACGAATACAAAGACTTCACGAAGATATGGAATTGTTAACCATTTTCGACGCCCTAAATGCTGTAACAACAAGAACCATCTCTCTTCTGTCAATGAATGTAAAAGCCCGTAAATTGGTCTGCGTCAACAAGGAGGTGATGGAAGAAGAATTAAGAAGCCTAAAATAGTTCCGAAAAAACGGCCTAATGCGATGTAGAACTATTTGCTGGAGACAGAAAAGAAGGTGAGGAAACTGGTAATAAACGTGTGAATAAGAAAATCACTCCAGTTGCAGACTGAGTATATTAGCACGCGTCGGACGAAGATTACGGTAAATTAGATGTATTTGGATATAAATGAACAACCATATGAGGACCTCTTCTGCGAACTTTGGTCAAATCGAGAATATCCTTCTTGTTATGAGTAAGGAAATGGGGGGTGGCTACTGGCGATTTTGATCTCCAAGCAACACTAAACAGTAAATATTTCCTCGACATTCCAGATACACAGATGTACAAAAGAACGGAAAATGTAAGTAATCGTCTAAGGTAGAAGACCATCAGTACTGATCATGAGAACCAGCAGGTACTTGGGGAAAATGTGTCGCAGTCGGAACCCGACGCTACAACCAAGGACATCAAAAGAAGCAATTGGGTAGGATAATAAAAGCAAGGCTTCTAATGGCCATGGTGAATTGAAAGATTGTTACCAAGAAAAAAACAAATGCCATTCTCTATCGCCCCAGCAAGGTATCCCACGGAATAGAAATGCTGCATCAACAGAATCAGCAGCATATTTGGCAGCAGAAACAGCATCTACAGAAGCAGCAGCTACAGAAGCAGAAGCTGTAGAAAAAGAAGCAGCAGCATTAGCAAGATATGCTGCAACAGAAGCAGCAGCAAAATGATCAGCAACGCCAGGAAGAGAAGCAGCAACAGCCTCAGCTTGAGTATTTGACTTTCGACGCAATTATTGAGGATATGACACTACCTCGGCCCTCTTTACTAAAAAAATGGAGGGACGAGAAAGAGGAGGAAGAAAAAGAGACGCACACTAAGAAAGTAAAAAGACTGGTTGTAGCAATGCAAAACGGGATATGGTACAAGTCATGACACAATCCACCCCTGTTTTGTCAGTCAGAAAAGAAAATGTAAAACTAGATGCCTCTCCCGATAAGTCTTCGCCATTTCTCTCCCATTTTCTTTTTGCTCGATTGTCCCTCGTTTCGACCAAAGTGCCGGATGGCGTTAAGTACTAGGTTCGACAGGCGAAACTACCTGCAAGATCTAACTAGATTAGTGCAGTGCAAACTAGTGGGGGCGGTTACTGGGAATAGATGCTGAGAGCAGGTTAAGGATAGCATTAGCTTTTTATAAGCCAACTACTCAACCTAGATAAGGCTAAAAAGGTAGGGACTCTCAAGTGTTCAGAGCGGATACTGTGGAAGATTTCCTAGAGTTAGGTTTGGCTTGTCAGGCTCAGGTAGTTATGCTTAGATCAATCCAGTTTTAATGAAGCCATGTACAAGGGCGCAAAAATACACAAAGAAGAGATCCGTCGAGGTTCCGATCATTTCATTCAGAACGTCGTAAAAGACGTAAACCAGATCCAGGACATTTGCTAAGCGTTTCCAGAGCCTGTTTATCAAGGAACCTGCTGTCTGTAACGAGGATTTTTACAGATATTTGACTGTCTTCGGCTTTCACCGAATGAACTGGCTAGGTGTCAAGGTAAGGTCACATAGTGCAAAGTGTACTTCATATTGAAGAGTATCGGCACTAACAAGTTTCCGGGATTTGATGGATTGCTCTTCGAATTGTATTTTAGGCAGTCGCATATTTTTGTGTCAGTTATGATTTCCATGTTTACCCTGATCATTAGGAGTGTGATTATGCTGTTGCATAAAGGTAATAATGGTGAGAAGTATTTAGATAATTACAAGCCTATAACGGTAACAATATAGAGTTAACGATTTTAGTCAAGATCGGTGAAACTTTTGCAGTCAATTGCTGAGATTCTAATGAGACCGGAGTAGATTTGTCTTGCGAAAGTCGAACAATTCAGAGCCACCTGCATCTGACCCGCACGATCCAATAGAGTGTAAAAGAGGATAATCACCCCTCGCTGATGAATTAGAATTAGTTTAAAGCGTTTGATGAGGTCAATGATCAGTAACTGTCTGCTCTTATAAAAACCGCTGAATTGAAACCCCGCTCATGCTCTGTCAGTCTCAGTTTGTCCACTGTCGCCCCCACTTTATGCTTTGGTGTTGAAACCTCTCTTTGCTGGCTTATAGACAATGCGTGCAATCTGGCCCAACGTGGATTCACTTTCCCTGGTGAGGCTCGAGTCAGGTTTTCTGTATACAACTGATGACGTATCCATTTTCGTGTCGTGCATAATTTGGTTCAGAAAATGCTTGAAAGTTACAAGAAGGTCACATGCCCCTAGATTCTCTTTTGTTATGATTTATGTGAATATTTCTAATTTCCTCAGTTTGATTTAGTCCTCTTCGTTTTTTCATCTCGATGTGACTAGTTCTTATCTTTTCACTCTATCATTTATTTTCATCTATCTCTCTCCGTCAAGGAGTGAGCTTTTAGATTCTGTCAACAGGCAGAATACAGCGGCTGCTCTTATTATTGTTGGGTGCACGGTCCTACTAAATATGTTATGTTTGGTTTGGCAATTTTTTTAGATTTGATGATTTTCTGTTATTTTATTTTAGTGTCTTTTTCTGGGTTCATTCACTCCCTCTCTATCGTATCACTACATATTTTTTATTTTTCTATAAAAAAGACATTTGGACAATTTGCATTAATAGATGTTAAGTCAGGGGCTTTTTGTGTGTTTCCTGTCAATATGTAGTATTACAGATTATGTACAATTGAATGGTAATGAATGACTTCTGATAGTAAATGTTCAAATTGTAATGAATGAATGAGTCGTTAATCTGATTAACTAAGTTTAGGATTGTTAATATTGACCAACCCTAGCTAACTTTTACTTCGGCCTTATACCCAAATTGTTATTTTACAAAATAAATAATTATTCCTATAATATACTGAAAGCAACATCCCCAATCTAATTTACAATAGATGGCAACAAAAAAGAGAAACGAGTAAACAGTTAAAAGGTTAAAAAAATTAAAGACAAAAAAGGACAGTGGTACACATATGTTAACATCGACAAGAATTTGGTGGATTCTTGACCGAATGCGCTAGCGAGAGCGAATGCCAATACTTAAACATTTCATTTGTAATATGTTGCTTTTGTCACTCTTGTATGCAATTAGCCTGTCGGTGATAAGGTTTACCCAAATAAAAAAAAAATTCCATTATGCAAATCTTAGCTTTCTGCCTGTGAGGTATAAAAGTCTATTAATAGGGCCAGGCCTGTTCTGATATAATACCACATGTAGATAGGCACATGTGGAAAAACAAAGCTGCTAAGAACGCTAGTTTAAAGTCTTGCGCTTGACGATTTTTCTAGTTATAATCAAACTTCAAAATTTATAAATTTGCCATTCCAGCTCACACTGAATATCGTTGTACAATCTGCTTTGTCTACACCATTTGAAATGCTCGAAATTTACAGCCATATCAAGGTAAAACACCGGTTAACGTGTGATCACCGAAATTAAGCAAGCTTAGTCTGTAGCTAGATGGATGTCCGCTACTGTTAGCTTGGATGTGTGCATGGTGTAATGAATAAAAGCCCAGAATAAAAAAATCGGAGAGTCTAGTTTCGATTCCTGTCATATTTCTTATATTCACATATGTACAAACACCACTGGAAAATATATGTAGCCTCCGCTAGATTAATCAATAAGACACTTATCAGTAAATAATTTTCTTTTAAAATTCATAGCTTCTAAAAACCTTAAAATCTAATTTTTTTCGGCTATAAATAACCTGCAAAATGCGATAATTTCACCTCCTTGGTACACTGACTGCATGATTTTGACCATATTACTAGATTGGCAAATAGGTTTGATGCTAAAATATCTTAATATAACCTTAAGTTCTATTATAATAGTTTTTTCCTCTCATTGCTCACATATAGAACTCACTTAGAGATTCTGGCCTCCTTGCCATACATAATACGCTAAATTTTAAATGCAATATCAACCGCAAGCTTCGGTTTCCCAGAATGATGTGCTTTTATTTTTCTTTCACTGAAGTTTTATCATTCTCTTCCACTCCCAGTAACCTTTTGTGTCTAAGTCTGTGAGGAACGAGAAGACTTACCTTCTGCAAAGTGAATTTGCTTGGCGTGACAGGTCTTGTTGAAAGATCGTGACTACCATTAAACGTGAAATGAATTATTCTGACTTCGGTGATCTCCTGTACAATAAAAAATGTACATTGAAAAATACGAATTCGGACCAGTTTGAATATATAAAGTCCCGCGCGCACGAGAATTGAGTCTCGTATGCAAATATGAGTTGCTCCTCACTACGCAGACTTAAAAATGAAGTCTGTGAAGTAGACGATAGGAGAAAGAAAAACAACTTTGGTTGACTGATGTCGAACGAAGGAGAACGAGAGAAGACAGAAGAGGTTTAATTCTTGAAAGCAAGTACTTTAATCAATTTCAGGCATTGTCTTACTTGAGGAGAAATTAGTTTTAAAAATATATAAAACATTACTATTTGTTGAGTTTATCTTCGTATAGCATAAGATCAGAAATGTTTAAAACCAATTAAAATGGTAATTGTCTATACTTCTAAGATAATGTAGTATTTACAGTATTTACATTGTTCTAACTGTTGTCATAATCTTTATTGCCAAGGACTCATGGCTCAATGGGTAAATGCGTTGGTTAGATGTAGTGGTTAGAGCCAAATAACAGTTAGTTCAATACTTGGCTACAGCAGAGGTAAACAGATAATTTAGAGAGTTAAAGGAAGATAACTAAGATGTCCAGAACTTGCATGGCTCATGGACAGAGAACAATATATCCCGGTGATTGAAATAAAGGGTTCGGTTCGAAATTCCTGTAATCTGTTGAAGGCTAGAGCATAAAACGGTCTAAACATCGTTCATATGAACATGGCAATAAAGATGAGGACAACATTCTGAACAATATAAATAATGTAAAATTATAATTGTCTGCAAAATTCACGTGCTAATTAGCAAGTAACGGCAACACATATCGAACCCAAATTTATACTTATAGTTATGATAGGGTTAGTACAAAACTTTACAGATGATTTGCTCTCTCACAGAGACTGTGTCTAGTTGTGTTGTTGTAGGATAACCTATCGTTCTATTTCGTAACCGTTGAAAATACACGAAAGTACCTAAACAGGCGTCATCTGAAAGAATTGGTAAATCACCAAAGCAGACAGTTGTGTTCGAAAACAAGTGTAACTACGCATTATTTTTTAATGTCTGTACCTGAGCAAGTGTTAGAATGCATGTGCAGATGCATGTGTGTGTATTTGTGGATTTTATGCATGTATGTAGAAATGTGCATATCTATCTATCTATCTATCTATCTATCTATCTATCTAGCTAAACATATTTATGAATGGAACTTTGTGTGTGTGTGTCAGTGTGTGTGTGTCCGTTACCTATAGACTCCGAAACAGCTGAACCGATTTTCTTGAAAATTTACACAGTTGTACTATAAGCGTCTGCGAGTGTTCTTAGCTAGGTTTGTGTTGAGGTACCTCCGATAAATATCGAAAATCGATAATCGAAAAATTCGGGTTATAGAAGGAGTGGTCCGATTTTAATCAAATTTGATACACTCATAGACAAAGACATAAGAAACGATATTCAGAAGGTTCAAGGTTGCAGTTCTTACAATAGTGCAGAAAATTTGATATCGATACCAGGAAATCAAAATGTGACTACATCCGTTCATTTTTCTTTCAGTCTACTGTTTCGCTTAAACTGGAAACAACTATTGCTTTTTAGTCTTTCGTGCCAACGTCCAAAACGTCTGAGCGCCAGGACCATGGATTAGTTTTAAAGCTTTCATTACACCCGAGCAACGCCGGGTTATATTGTTAGTTTATCTATCTATCTATCTATCTATCTATCTATCTATCTATCTATCTATCTATCTATCTATCTATATACGTTCCTATTGCGTTTTATGTCTTTGTATATATTGTGTGCGTACGTATTTTTGTTTCTCTATGTGTGTGTGTGTGTGTGTGTGTGTGTGTGTGTGTGTGTGTGTGTGTGTGTGTGAAGAAGCTTGTGTAGATAACATAGATGAGTAATTAGAAAAAAGCATCATTAAAGTTCTCTGGTGAAAAAAGTCAACAAACCATGATTTTTAAGCGTCGCTGAAAACCAACATTCCACAACAGAAGAATCGATAACACCTTTGTAAAAGCCTCGCTCTGAAACAAACACCAGTAATGAATAAATTGAAAAAGGAGTTAATGGCTCATGAAAGTCATAATGGATAATTATGCAAGCACACTTCCATGGGTCTCAAATGTTTACATACATGCTAAGACACCCAAAATCAAACAGACATAATTATAGGTACGCATCTTGAAATTTCTCTCTCTCAAAGAATCTCGCTTTCTTCTCTCTATCACTCCTAGAGAGTGAGTGAGAGAGAGAGAGAGAGAGAGAGAGAGAGAGAGACAGACAGACAGAGAGAGGCAGAGAGAAAGAGAGAGTGAGATAGAGACAGAAAATAAAAATCAACACATAATTAAGCGGTTATAAATCTAAAATTTATTCGACAGTTTTAAAAATACAAGCTGCTCAAAAAAAAAAAAAAAGAAAAAGAAAATAAAGAGGTTAGATGAAGGGTACAGACGTATACATTTTAACATTAAAGGCAGTGATAATACCGGAAATGGCAAAAAATAAAGAACACATACACTGAATTACATGTGTAAAAACAATAAGTTTTTTTTTATGATTTCGTCTTTTTGCTGTGATTATATTTTTTTGTTTGTGAATAATTTTTGTCAATCTTTTTCTTCGTGAATCTATCTTGATTTGTGAAAGTTTTTTTCATAGAGAATTTTTATTTTTATATCATTATTTTTATCTCATTTTTTTTAATTTGTTTCGTATTGTAATTTGTGACAGTAATTATATTCTACTATATCGGCCCATTTTCTTTTCTTTTTTTATAGTTTTTCTTGTATTTATATTTTGTTATTTTTAGTTTTGCGAATATTATGTGTATAATAAATACATAATTCATTTTGTGGCGGCATTTAAAAATAATTTTGTTACGTGTGTTCAAAAGTTGTTATATCCTTCACCTAACTTTTAAATTTCTTTTTTTGTTTTTGAGTATTCAGATATAAAGAAAACCATTTTAGTTTTCGAGTCTGATGAAGGAACTTCGATTTTTACGACTGCAGAAATAAATTCTGGATTTATAACTGTTTAATTTTGCGTTGAGTTCTGTTCTCTATATACCGTATTGTTCGGAATAATATTTGTTGAGTTCTCTATTTTTGTTTGTTTAACATTTGATATTAACAAGAAAAACTTTTGGTTTATCTTTTTCGTTTTTATAGGCTGGTTATTCGGAGGTGGTTATTTATTGCCTTCTAATGATATATATATATGACGCTCTACGTTTGTATCGAGCACTCTTTATAAAAGTAAATGCATGAACAGCAGGTTAAAAAACCTACAAGTTCCACAACTTTGTTACAATATATATATATATATATATATATATATATATATATATATATATATATAGGGGCTTAAATTATCTTTACAGCTTACACGGTTTATTGTATCACTTGCAGTTGACATCCATCAATACACTTGTTTCGTCATTAAAAGTTATATTTTATATATAGTGTGATCTTATTTAATTCGAATTAATTTATTTAATGTTAAATGTGCTTGTTAGTGATCTGTGACTTTTAATGAAATTAAAAATACCGCAGGAAGAATCCCAGTGTGTTTCCTGTACATAATTTATCTACACCGGCTTACATATGCAGACATATTCAGTTCATGTCAGAATGTTTAGACACACACTGTAAACACACACTTAAAACACACACAGAGACACACACAGATATATATATATATATATATATATATATATATATATATATATATATATATAAAGAGTACGATGGATAAAATGAAGACTAAATTACGAAATAAACGAAAATAACACTGATATCTCATTTCAACAAATATATTTACCAAAATTACCTATAAATATCTTGAAATACTAATAAGCGAATGTTTTCAATAAAATAGCCATTAGCTTCAGCCATGGCCGCCAGACGACTTCGGAATCTGCTGCATCTTTTCTGGTTGGACTTCTTGTTTAAGATGGTGAATGATGTGATCATCCTCCTCTTCAGTTCATATTTGGTATTAAAAGAAGATTGTTTAGTTTCGTTAGTTTCTCGCTCAACAACGCCCCATACATAATAAGCAAGTGGGTTGTAATTGGGGGAGTTAAGTGGCCGGATGTAAAGTTTAATGTGGTCGCAGATCCTGTCTGACAGAAATGACTGGTTGCCCTTCTCTTGCGGCATGGTGTAAAGACCTGTTGCTAGAGATTGGTTCTTTTACCTAGGGCAGCACTACTTCCACAAGACACTTGATGCAGGCCTTCGTTTTGGGTCTGAAACCATATGGAAAGATGAGTAGAGGCATCACGTCACCATTAACTTTGTAATCACCAGTGAACTCATTAAACTCTTTTTAAATCCTCCGCACTGTCCTTAGATAGACACCAATTGGAATTTGTATTGGCGTTTCCGACGCGAGAGGTTAATTTGTATGACTGTGATACTTCACCTCCGGCTGGCTAGTTGCCCCTTGCCCGGAATCACTTGTGATGATGATGATCCAAACCTGAGTGGGTTGATGCTATCGAAATGGCACCAGTTATGACGACGCTCACGGGTCGCTAATCGTGATGATCGCCTCGTCACAGCAGCTGGTCCTCAAGACGTCTTTTACAACGGTGGACTCCCCTGCCCACGCCGTATTCTTTGATCTCAGAAAAGTCACGTTGAAAAACCGGTAGCCGTTTCTCTACCATCTCAAACCAGACCGGACATTCGTGTACACATGTGTTGAAAAAAACATACAGTACAAAAAAAAAAAATGAATAATTTCGAAGACGCCTGGATGAGTTCCGAAAAAAAGTCTTTATGTATAAAAAAAATAATAATTGTAAAAAGCAGAGTGTACAATCGCCGAATTTCAGTGTTTACAACGAAGAGAAAGATTCGTCTAAGTAATCAGAGCTTTCGATTTGCCAAATAAAATATGTCTTTTCATAACTGTGCAAAGAATAATCAGAGCTTTCAATTTTCCAAACAAAAAAAAAATGCTTTTCATAGCTTTTTACCGAAGTTTTACGGAAACGGCCGAAGTTGAGCATTCTGGGGATAATAGTAGTTTGTCTTGTCTTCTTCGCTCGACAATAAAAATCTCTTTTCAACTAGTTTAACTTTTTCTCGGTTCATTCTGTTTCTATACATCTTTAGCTAGGACTCCTCATATCAACACTTCATATGACACAATTTCCTTTTCATCCTCTTCTCCTTAATTACATCATTTTAGGTTCTCAAATATTCAAATCCTTTCCCAGCAAATGTAGGAACAATGATCCGACCTTTACTTAACCCCATCAAAAGTCCTGACAACTTGTTGTGACTATCGCTATTTCTCACTTCAACTGGCTTAAAAATTCGCTCCTGAATACAATAAGAATTTTTTGTTCAATTTCCAGCATTTTTCTTTATTTTTTGGATTTTACAAGTTCATAAGTATTAAATATATATTTTTAAACAGAACTCATATCGCGAATTACAATACTGCACAACCAACAATACCACTAATAATAATTTCTTTCACTCCGTTGTATTAAACCAAAAAGTATATTTACGTGGAAATAGGGTTACATGACACGCTGTTTCAAAGTTTTTGGGAGAATGAATTGCGTCATGGTACCCTTTTCTCATCGACTGTGGCTAACCGATCCTATCATACTGCGCAGTCAACTAAATAAAAAAGGATATGCATACATAGAATAAAATGTATAAAATAGTTACAATTTACCCATCGCATTATATATATATATATATATATATAATTATTAAATAGTTTCTAGTTAGAGTAAAATTAGACCAGTAAAATGTTGCATTAAGAAAGGGTTAAATACACATTTAAAGAAAAAATAAAATAATAATTTAACATATAGAGATTGAAATATTAAAATTAGCCAGATCAACTGATGTAGCTACCATATTTTCAACATTTTGGTATCAGGACACGTTATAGATAGACTGATTTTCTAACACATAATTTTGAATGAAGAGTCGAAATTTTGAAAATTCCAACAGAAAGTTTAAACTAAGGGGAGAAGTTTGTCAAGACTAGCGAAATTGTATTGAACACACTTTCTTTCGCTTTTGTACGAACCCAAAATGTATTTCTTAATGTGTATATACCTGGATATTATTTCAAACATTTAATTTAATCCCCTTTCTCGTTCTGAAAATGATACTATAACAAACGTTTCTTCTTAGCACAATCTGCAGACAACACCCCCGATGAACTTTCTTAATATACACCTGATCACATTAGATATTTGTCATTTTTCTTTTAATTTCCACTCATAGTTGGCTAGCTTGGTACAATTTCTAAAACTTTCTAGCTTGAATGTTGATCTTTGGTTACTTAAAATTGTTGATCTGTGTTTCTTTTTTAATTGCCTTTCATACATCCCACGTATATGTCCATTTATATATTGAACTTCTACTTTGTAAATACCTCTTTCGGTTTCACAAACGCCATCAACTAAACATTTACTTTAATTTCTCCAGTTATATTTTTATTATAGATATCTTACTACACGCTATCTTTGCATTTACTGGCGTTTGTCAATTTATGTAATTTTTTAAATTACAAGTACAGCTGTAACGGAACTTAATTTTATTTGTGCTAAAAAGCTTGTGTAATTCAGAATTTTAGAGAATTTTAAGTGTTTATAAAGCAATTCGAAAAATATTTTCCCTGTTTTAAATTTTACGTCTAAATAAAAAAGCTTGTTGAATCAAATAATATTTCCTTTCCTTGCATTATCTTTCATTTGATTATTTATTTGAGGTTTACTTTTCAATGTATTTTATGCCCATTTTCTTTTAAAGCTTTTCTTTCATCGACTTTTTAATATAAAAAAGGAATTTCTAGAAAATCTTCTTTCATTATATAAAACAAATTTCTAGAAAGTTTGTATTCTCTTCCTTTACGGATGGGTTTGATTATATTAGCAGGATGGTTAGATTCAGCGTTCACGTACCTCAATGTTGCCTAGGGTTGCAAATTTATATTAGGACTTTGAATAAGTTCCCGCTCATTTTTCAGGAAGAGTTATGTTTTATTTACAAAAATTAGTAAGAAACAAGTGATTGAAATTATTGTTCATCTCTAGTCAGTACTTTTTTCTATTTTTCTGGCAGCAATTGAATTCCACGTTAGTAAAACGATAGGTTTTTGAGGCTAATCATGAGTCGACCACTCTTCATAAGAATAAAATTGCTGCTCAGCAAAGGCCGTGTGTGATCAATCTGAACAAATATTTATCAGACTGGGTAATGTCTGGTGAGTATTTCAAGTGGAGTAGGATATCCAATTTAGGCATTTCCAAGTAGGTTTTTTTGTCATTTTGTAACATGTGGCCTAGCGTTATCATGTTACAAAATAACTTTGTCATGTATCTGTTTGTATAGCAGCCATTTTTTTCTTCAATGCTCTGCTCAAACGCATCAATTATAGTCAATAGTGATCTTCTGTGATGTTTTAGGTCAGTCTGAGTAACCCATAATAACTACACCCAGCTGATCTCACCAAATGCTGAGCAGAATCATCTAAACATGGATATTCGGCTTAACTACCGATTTTGATGTATGATTGGGCTTATATCACAAACTTCTATGCTTAAAGTTAACCTAGCATCTTTACTTTTCATCACCGGTCACGATGCGGTACAAAAAATGTTTTCACACGTGACAAGATGCCGTTCGACGTCTCTCGGCTACAACTAGTACGGCACCTAATTGCACGGCTTTTTGATAATTCCTAACACTTTCAAAACATTTTTAAATTTTTGTGTAATCAACTTCTAATTATTCTGCAAAGTCAATTGCGTCTGACATGAGTCTTCATGAAGTAATGTCTTTAATTTCTCGTCTTCCAACTTTTCCGTGCACCAGCTCGTTCTTTATGTTTAACATAAAAATCATCATATTCTAAGTATCTAAACCAATCTATTCATGTCATTTCTGATGAAACATGATCACCGTAAGTCTCAAAATTAATTTTGTGAGCTTTAGCTGCAAACTTATTTTGAATAAAATAGTGCAGTAAAATTCCACGCAAATATACTTTCTTTGGCACGAAATCCGACATGTTTAACGCCATAAAAACAAAGTTGTTTACTCTTTTGTAAAATTATATTCAATGAATTTTAAGCTTGCTTATAGTACTTCATCATAGATGCGTTACCATTTGAAACTACAGGCACGAAATTCTGGGAACGCTGTCTGTTGGAGAACAGCGAGATCTTATTCAATATCCTTATAGATTAAATTCCACAATCAAACACTGGACAACTTTCTTATTCACATCGAGTTCTATTGTAAAGTCGGGGCTCTTGAAGAGTCTGAAAAGCATTATTCTTATTTTATCGTTTACTATTTTGTTGTTTGGTACTATTATCAGTACGTCATCTCTGAATAATCTGTGGTTGTCTATGTGAAAGATTTGGTTGATCTTAATTAAAATATAGATTGTCATTAGTTAGGAAACTATAGGTTCATTGAACTAACACCGTTATGTTTCTTAAAATTTCTGTCATACGTTCAAAATGAAACGTTCAGAAATCACTTAATATATAATACCTCACGATACCGAAAGGTTAAAAGATTGAAACGATAGTAGCGTGATCTTCCTAATATATCTCATTCAGTGAAATGAATTAGAGCATTCTAGCTATTGGGCGCATATAATGATATGCGCTAAAAAGTCTGCCTACTTCCACCGAACGCCCATAGCCTAGGGGTAGAGTCGCCGACTGACGCCATTTATGTCGGGTTTCAATCCTGGGTTAAAATGAAATCGGATGTCTAACCGTACTGAAAAGCTGTAATACAGCAAAACAGATCTGTCTGCGGATGACTATTTACGCTCTCACACCCTGATTTAGCACTCTGGGGGAATGGTAGACTTTGAAAAACAGTAGCGACTCTAGCATCTACGCATCGTTCATTTAGCAATAAATTAGAACACTCTCAGCAATTGGGCGTGTGTATAATAATAAAGTACACGCTAAAAAGTCTGCCTCCTTCTGCCAAGGGCCCATAGGTAGAATTGCCAACTGATGCCAATTCGGTCAGGTTTCAATCCTGGGTTAAAAAGCAATCAGATGTCTAACCGTACTGATGAACTGTGATACAGCGAGTCAGATCTGCCTGCGGATGACTATATATATATATATATATATATATGTATATATATATATATATATATTATAAAGATATAATTTTATGATATGCTACATTTATGGGCAATTGTGCGCTATATCAGACATAGAATATATATCTAAATAAATCCAGAAAGAAACAACACAGAAGAAATTTGACACCCAACAGATGAGAATTGAAAGAAAAATCAAAGTCGCTACAAACAAAACGAAATATTCTTCGGTTGGTATGATTCTTATTTTCTTCACTGTTATCACAAATTTTGCTTCGAGAAATTATACCAGTTCTTCGAAAACTATTCAGAGAACTATGTTCTTTCTTTTATTTTATTTTTATATTCATACCGTTTCTAGGGAATTTATGAAGCACTGTATCTTTATTGTAATAAAACTATATTTTACTTGCATTGATTTATTTTACATACGTGCTATTGGCCATGATTTGGCACACAATGCACATAATTTGTGCAACTTTTCCATTTATGTGTGTTAACAATAAATTTGTCGTATGTTTCTTAAAATTGGCTCGTGTTGGCTGTCTTTGTTTTGTTGCTCTTATAAATTAAAGGTGCCTCAAACGTTTGTTTGAATTTTTTCATCGCAGATACTTTTTACCAAATAAAAATCCTATAGTTTACATACCGTCTATTAGACCATTCCACAGAAATGTATATTGCAATGGTGTATTCTCGTCTGACGCTAGACTTATTTTTTCTGAAACTAACAAGTGGTGATAAAATTCAGAAATGACATAAATTAGCATTATTACTTATACGTTTTTACGCCTATGACTTTAAGGCTCTAATCGTGACCACGAAAAATTAAACAATTATACCTAATTGAAATAATTAGCGAGTGGCTTTCTTTACTATTTACCCATTTACGAAATAAGTAAGAGAATATGGGTATGAAAAATGTCAGAATAAAATAAAAACAGCAAACCAATGATGAAAATGAAGATAAATGATTATAATGAAAAAAGGAAAGTGTAAATGAGGCAAAAATAAAGCATGGAATATATTGATAATGCAAGAAATAATAAAGATGACGTCAAAATGCAAAAGTCTTCATAGAAAAGCACGAGGAAACTAGAATAAAAACAGGAGAAAATAAAGAATAAAAAAACAGAAAGTTATGGAAAATATAAAGTAGAATAAAAGAATAAAGAAAAGGAATTAGAACAGAAAAATAAAAATGAAAGAAAATAGTAAAACAAAACAATAAAAAAGAAAATAAGAAAATCCAAAGAACAAAAAAGCCCTATAAAAAAGGAAAAATGATTGAGAAATCAAAGAGAATGATTAAAAAAGAAAACAGAATGTGATGTAAACGTGGGAAATCTACAATGGTGACTAAGAAAAATACAAAAAATATATACCAAAAATTAATAGAAAAAAAGGAAGAAAATCGAAAATATGAAAGAGAAATATTTACTTATTATATAAATATAAGAGAAAGATTGATGACCTCATTGCTTCTCCTACTGGTTCTTCTAATTTCATAATTTCATGGTTCTCCTACTTCTTCTAATGGTTGTTGTTGTTGTTGTTGTTGTTGTTCTTCTTCTTCTTCTTCTTCTTCTTCTTCTTTTCACTTAATCCGTATAACCTCTACAATTCTTGTGTTCATACCGCAAAATATCTGATTATTGTCCTGTTTTCTATTAATTCTTTTTCATTTATTTTTTTTTTCACTTGGTTTACCTGAGAGAAATATTTATAGTACTTTTGCGTTCTATATCTTCTCATTCTTTATATTCAGAAAACTTTTAGTTTATAAATCTGTCAAGCATTTCCACACTTTCTATGGCATCGGATATTTGAGTTCTTTCTGGTTTTTTAAATCCGCTTGATGACAGGACATATAAAAATATATATACTATTTTGAATTACCCCGGCATTTATTTTATTATGAACAGTGCTCAATATTATAAATATTATAGAGCTTCATGTAATTATATAGTTATGAATTAATTGTACATTGCGACACGGAAATTTCTATGTTTTGAGGTAGATTCTTTTCATCAGGCAAATGTCTGATGTTGCTTGTACAGATGATTTATATTTAAATAAAAAAACCTTCGGTTTGATGTGTATCTATGTGGAAATATATAAAATTTACATGTGTTTGTTTCAACTAATCAGAGGGAAAATTCATTTTTATCATAAGATAAGAAAGTGAAAAGGGCAGCCATGGTACTAAATGGGCATATCATATCAAAGACAATAAAACTAAGCAAAAAGAAAAAGAAGGAAAATGATAAGTTTACGATAAAGGCAGGTTGACACCTTGACCGTTAGGGACGAAAAGAAGAAAGGAAAAAAGTAAGACAAGGGAAGGGAAAAAGAAGAAACAAGAGAAAAAGTTAGTATGTATTCTTTGGGGCCAAATTGCAAAATTAATCTTCGCTCTGATTATTTGAAAGAAACACACGTGTACAATTATATCTTCCCACATACGTACACATTGCCTGATGAAGAGAATCTATTTTGAAACAGAAATTTCCGTGCCGCAATATACAATTTATTCATAACTATATATTCATCCGCAGACAGATCTGTTTCGCTTAATCACAGCTCATCAGTATGGTTGGACATCCGATTGCTTCAGGATTAAAACCAGACCGAATTGTCATCAGTCGGCGATTCTATCTCTGAGCTACGGGCGCTCAGTAGAAGAAGGTAGAATTTTAGCGTGTGATATATCATGTGAACACGCCAGTAGCTAAGAGTATTCTAATTCATTACTGAATGAACGGTGCGCAAATGCTAGAGTAGTGTGTGTGTGTGTGTGTGTGTGTGTGTGTGTGTGTGTGTGTTATTATCAGCATTTTGTGAGTTAACATTGAGAAAATAGATTTTCCCAGATACTCCTATACCGTCCGTGTCTGTGCAATGCTCTGGCATTTTAGTGGAGCAAACTGACTTTTTTTACCCATTATTACAGGTGCTTTGCGATTTTGCTTAATACTTATTCGTTGAAAGTTACCAAACTTGTTTCGTTTTAACTGGTCTTCTCTGGTCTTAGGTGGTCTCTCTTTCACTCCGGACGTCCTTACCATTTTCCATATTTATGGCTGACGCCAGCCAATCACATTCAAGTGAGGGGAAAACAAGATGTATACATATTCATTACATGACTTAACGCCTTCAAAATGAACCAGCACTATTTTAATCAGCTGAATTAAGGCTTTTTACCTTCTATCAGCATGACAAATGCAAAATTTCAAAAGAGTTTTGCATTGCGCCATCTACGACTAAGGTTTTCTGGTGACATGAAATGAAAAAAAAAAACTACGGAATTAATTGCTAAGTTCGCGGCTAGTAAAGGTTATTCCTTTTGGCGTGCTAGCTAATTTTTATAGCCACAATCTATTTTACATATTTATTAGTTTTCCATTCATTTTTGCTTAGAATAATGCTGTCAAATCTTGTCTGGCATTTCTGCTATATACTTAGAGACCACTTTTAAAATCCAAAAAAATACTGCAATGTCATTGACCTGATATATTTGCTTTCAGTCTCTTTCCCAGCATCGTAATGTAGCTCCACTGTGCCTTTTGCATAAATACTTTGATGCTAACCCTTCTCTGTGATGCATAGACTTTATGAATTTAAGTGTTGTACTAGCTGGCGACAAAGTCTCATCATTTCACAGTTGAAATATCTAAGTGTTACCATAAGATCTGCGCCAACAATTTTTTCTCTCGCACTTCTCATTGCCGGATTATTGCTTCGCAGTTACGTTTGATCTTCAAGAATTTAAATGCAATGTCAATCGTTCTCTCCTCTTTGCTTTATTTCTATTTTTTATTGATCTCTCTTCATAATAGTATTTTTCCTCATATTCTTTATCAGTCAGTAACCTATTGTGTTTTAGTGGCATTATGTCGTGGTCCCAGATAAGAAATCTGACCATAAATACTACAAAAATAACCCAAAATAGAAAATAACGATATATATATATATGAACACAGCAAAATACAGATACTTGGAACTCTGTTAGTAGAACGAAAAATACGTGTTAGGAAGTAGTACTAGAACTGGGACTCGCAATGGTAGTACGTTAGCAGTCTTTGCTATTTCACTCTGTCTCTGTCTTTCGCTGCTCTTCTGCTGATCTACTCTCACTTCTTGTGAGGGGAAATATATGTAGGAGATGAAAGCGTTCAATCCGTTGAATGGGTGATGCCAACATGACACCTCCATTTCAACATTTTTCTCTGTGTAAGGAGCTTTTAATATTTTTTTCTTTTATGATTTATCATCAATGGTTCTGTGAACTTCCTTTCCTTCCTGATCTTTTATCAACCGCTGTTTGGGATCTTTGTAACTAGAATGTATCAAAGATTGTGTCCATAGTTTCTTCTTCTTGCGGTGGCGTGTAGTTTTCCTCCAACCGCCTTTTCCTTTTTTGATTTATGCGTCTTCTGTGTGTTTATTCTGGACCGTGAATATTCCCGATCCGATTAGTTATCGAACCGGCTTTCCAGTAGGACGTGTTGTTTTTAAGCATTTTATAATATACTCTTTCTTCTGGTCTGAAAGACTTCTTTGGTGCGAATGACGTTGACTGTTTTTTGTTTTGCTCTGGTAGTAATTTATTGAATACAGATTTGATTTTTCTCGCAATCATCACGTCTGCCGATGACAGTCCTGATGGTGCGTAATTATTTAGGGTAATCCTATAAACTTGTAGAAACTGTTGCAGTGCTTTCTCTGTGGGTATCCTGTGTATCTTTTTCAACGTTCTTTTTAAGGTGTAAACACATTTCTCAGCTTGTCCATTCGAATGTGGGTGATACGGTGGAGTTTTTATGTAGTTGATTTGGAACATCTCACAGAACTTCTGGAAGTCTGTGGAGGTGAATTGTGTTCCGTTGTCTGTTCCACTAGCACGAACCTTGTGAACAGTTCATGTAGGCAGTTAATTGTGTTTTCTGCCGTTGGAGTCTCATAGCAAAAAACTTCCGGCCACTTGCTGTAGCTGTCTACTGTGATTAGATAATAAAATCCCTCTATAGGTCCCGCATAATCTATGTGGATCCTTGACCATGGTCAATCAGTTTTCGGCCAAGGTTTTTGTATCATTGGGGGTGCCCTGGCAGCTAGGACGCAAGCTTTAAACTTTTCTACTATTTGCGTAATGTCTTTATTCATGTTCTTCCCAAAATCATAGCTTCTCATTAAAGCCTTCATACGATTTTCCCGGGATGTCCCATATGAAAATCCTTTAGTATTCTCTTCTGCAGTGTCTTAGGTATTACGGCTCTCTCATTGTACATTAATACGTTGTCGCAAAGTGAAAAATTTCTGTTTCTTTTTTCTATTTTTTCTTGGTACTTGTGATAAATTCGTCCCTTTCTGCCTCGTTCCTAATTTCTAATAACGTCACTGGCAGCTCTCGCACTGTATTTCCAAGTGCTGTCCTCATCTCGCCTTCTGATTGTAGTGCAACAATTACTTAATCTTCCAGCAGTTCATTATTCTTTGGCACTGTTCTTGACAACCCGTCTACATGCCTAATCTTGTTGGAAGGCAGGTATTCCAATTTGAAGTCGTAGTTAAGTAAAATGATTCCCCATCGTAATAGTTTGTTTGCTGTATATGTTGATAAGCCTTTCTTCCAATCAACAGCGGTTTATGGTTAGTCTTCAGAGTGAAATGTCTTACATAAATGTACTTGTAAAATCTGGTTACAGCAAATATGATTCCTAGATCATCTTTCTCAATCTATAAATAGTTTTTCACCGCTGGCAATAGTGTTCTACAAACGTGTGCGATAGGTCTTTTCTTTCCGTCGGAAATTTCGTGTAGTAGGCAAGCTTCTACGCTACACGATCTCGCATCACTTGCTATTATTAGTTCTAAATTTGGATCATAGTGTGCTAAAAACAAGTTAATGTTTTAATAATTTCTTCAAGTGCTTCTTGGCATTGGTCTATCCAATTCCATTCTTTCTCATTTTTTTAGTAATTCATTTAATGGAGCACACATTTTATGCACATTAGCGATGAATTCCTGGAAATAATTTACCAATACAAGGAAACATTGTAGCTCCGCGATATATTTCGGTGCCATCATATATTTTATGGCTGCCGCTCTTCCAGGATCCGGACCTATCCCATCTTTGTTTATAACATGCCCTAGGTATTCAATTTCTTTTAAGAATAAGTCGTACTTTTGAATCCATAGCTTTGGATTCACATAAACACTTCCTGAATGTGTATCGCATGTTGCTCCATGCATTCGCTCTTTATTAGTATGTCGTCTAGATATGCTATGGCGAAATCTAGTCCAGCTAACATTGTATCAAATCGTTTGTTGAAAAATCGCCGGTGCTACTTTAATCCAGGCTTTGAAATGTATACAATCCCTTGTGTGTGTTAATTCATAGTAGCTTAGAGGTCTCTTCATTCACTGGCACTTGTAAATAGGCCGCGCTTAGATAAATTTTTGAAAAGTATTTCCCGCCGTTTAATCTTGTGAACACTTCCTCTGGGCTGGGAAGCGGGTAGTAGTAATCCTTTATTGCATTGTTAAAACCGATTGAAAAATCCGCGCAAACACAAATTTCACCTGATTTCTTCTTAACATAGACAGTCGGAGCATCCCACTGGCTAAATTCTACTTTTGATAATATCCCTGTTTCAACAAGTCTGTCAAGGTCCTTATCAATGTTTCCTATTGATGCGAAGGGAACATTCCTTTCAATTCTAATTTTGCTGCTACCTTTTTACATCTACGAAGTCCGGGTGAAAATAAGTCGGGTAACTTTTCTTTTAATTTTTCTTTTAATTTTTCTGCTTATGTTGGTTCACTTTCCACTTTCTGGCAAAAAGTATTAATAGATAAGTCCCATAAGTCATTTTTTGCATCCAATTTTCAGTATTTTTTTTAAAACGAACATCTTAAGTTTTTCGTTTTCCCGTTGAATAATACATTCAAAATTAATTCTCCTTCGAATATTATTCTTTTATCCGTTACCGATCTTGCGATTTGGTCTGTACCTAGCATGGTGGGCTTATTTAGTTGTCTCCATGTTTGTAAAACTCAAATCAGAGCCTTAATCTAGCTGTAATTTTTGCTTTGGTTTAGAATTTCTACTACTACGTATTTTCTTATGCTTACTCCGTCCTCATGTTCTGTTCTAGCAACTCTTATCCTGCTTCTGTTTCCTTTTTCACTTTTAGTTCTGCAACGAAATCTTTTGTGTCCCATTCTGTTACATGCTGAACAGGTTTTATATCAATACATGCAGTCTTTATACCAGTGAAGAGCTTCACATCTATAACATAAACTAGGAGGAGGTTTCTTTTTTAATTCAAAATTTTTTTGATTTTTCTTGGGGGGGGGGTAAAAATATGTTTTTCTATTTACTTTGCGTACATGTGCTATGCCCGATGCTTCTATCTCCCTTAAGTCTTTCTTGACACTTAAACATCTCTGACAATCTTCTGCTAGATTCTGTAATGTTAGTTCCGGATCGTTTTGCAGTTTTGTCAGTATTCTGTTTCTCATTTCGGAGTTCTTTGTTGAGGCCAATTCTAGACAAAGATTAAACATTTGAAATTGTCTGAAGAGAGCTCTGATAGTTTAAAATCGTCGCAGTGTTTATTTACAATTGCTGCAAACGTCGTGTAATCTTCGTCGTATTTTTTGTTAGGTTGAAACATTTTCACCTCCTATGGAAAAGTGACATCTTGGAGCTAAACAGTTCTGCTAAACATTTCCCTGCTGCCCTGCCGATTTTTAAAAAGTACTCTTCGAAGGTTTATCCTCGTCAGGAGAGTATGTGAAATTTTCAATTGAGTTCCATATTGCATTCTGAGAAAATGTACACTTTTTTCCGCTGTTACATCCTTTGTTGCTTATCACTTTTAGTATTAATTCTTGCAATTTCATGTGTCTGGTTTCATTTTTTTCGTATTTTCTATTTGTTTCTTTTCCAATCTTTCTTGGAATTTGAACATTTTTTGATAGTTCAACAATTAAAAATCCACTTTTCTTTCACTTATTTTTGTGAGGAAGGGAAAAGAAAAACTTTTTTTCTTCACGGAGTTTTGTAGGGAGATATTTCCTTTAACTTTGTCGCCACTTCCTATGACGACTGCAGTTCAAAAACGTGAATTCTTTGAATATCATCGTCGCTTTTGTCGTTGCGACTGATGTTGAAAAAATTTCCTTCTGTCCTTTCTTAATATTTCGTCGTCACTTGTCGTTAGACGATGTTTTTCTTTTTTATAGCTCCCCGTGAATTTTTTGAGTCTTCGTCTCTCCTTGTCGTGTGCGACACTGCTTTATATATATATATATATATATATATATATATATATGTGTGTGTGTGTGTGTGTGTGTGTGTATCTTCGCGTGAATTTGTTCGAATTGAAGTACAGCAACAAATAATACAACAACAACCCAAAATAGGAAATAACGATATATATATTAAACACAGCAAAATACAAGTACTTGAAACTAAATACGGATTAGGAAGTAATACTAGAACTGGAACTCGCAATGGTAGTACGGTAGCAGTCTTTGCTATGTCACTCTGTCTCTGCCTGTCGCTGTTCTTCTGCTGGTCTGCTCTCAATTCTTGTGAGGGGAAGTATATGTAGTAGATGGAAGAGTTCAATCCGTTGAATGGGTGATGCCACCATGACACATCATAACCTTCTTGAGAGTGCAATGATTTTAAAATAATCGAGTTGTAGGAATAAAGTTTTATATTCATTTGTTCATAGTTGTCAATTGCTTTTACTGCACAAACCAAAAACTCCAAATCAAAATAGCATTGACTGTAGTGGCCGGTGAGAGTTTAAGATTCCGCCATACATAGAACATTTGTTTGGGTCAATATTGGCCTTGTGTAATGATTAAAAGAAAATGCACAGTGTTGATTAATAAAACATGGATGTTTATAGAACACAATATAATACAAAAGAAAAAGTAAAAATTCTCGCATTTACGAATGACAGAGAGAGAAAGTTAGAGAGAAAAAGAGAGAAAAAGAGAGAGTCTAATATGAAGTAAATATATATGTACACATGTGTATAACTTCTATCTGCTAAAAAATGTATATGAATCAAATATGTGTTTTTTCAAATGTAGCAGTGGGCTGATTAAAAGTTGATAAAAGAAAATATGTACGCTTTAAACGCATCATGACAATGTAGCCACCTAAATTCGCTAATGAGTCGTGCAAGTCTCATAGTTCAGGTTATATTAGGATGATCGCCCTATCGGAAAATAGACAGCCTTTATTTATCAATTCTGATTGTTTTTCCATCAGATATATCCGTATACAGATATCTGTTTCGAATTTGACATATTCTGTTTATAAAGTTTAACGATATCAGTTGTCGGCTTGTTAATGACACATTGGCAGGATGTTGCAGAAATCGTTTTGACAATTATCATCTTGACAAGGAAAGTTGGCTAAATGGAGAAGACTAGGAACCAGCTCAACAGATGCTGGGTTTTTAGGCAAAACCTGCCAGGACAAAGAATGCTTTCTCTCTGTATGGCAGTGGTTCCTAGCCGACTAGACGAGAGAACAACCATGAGAAAAGAAAGCACACGCTAGCTAGAACGTTCACTTATATATATATATATATATATATATATATATATATATATATTTCATTTGGAACCGATTTATTACGTGACCTAGGTTTCTACCATGAGTGTTGTCTTCAATCGATTTGCAACAACTTATTTTACCGTTCACCGTTTTTTTAAGAATGCTCACGTAACGATGATTTCTTTTGAATGCTCACGTGGCAAAGAATTTTTGAAAGCGCAATTTTAAACTTACAAGAAATTATAACATTTCATCCATGGTTGTATGGACTTAATAGGTATTATGTAGTATGGTTACACTTAGCCATAATTTCTGTTGTTTCATTCAATAGTTAATTTTTGTTTGGAAATAGCATAATCCCTAACTTTTTCTTCCTGGCGCAATCTACAAAGTTTGCCACCGTTGTAAGGTTTGGCAGTTTTAACTATACTCCACGTTATGTGTGGGTCCTTTCCATATTTTGATTTCAATTTCCAAACATGGCTAGCCAATTTTGTACGGATTTTAAGTTGTTTATTTTGAATATAGACATATGATTGGACCGTGTCTTGGTTAATCTCAAATACATTTTATTTTGTTCATTTAAGTCATGTACTATTTTCTTGTAAATAAATCCTTCTATTGTATTGTAAAGTCCTTGAAGTGGACATTTATTTTTGTTCATTATTGATGGTCTTCTTTTGTTTAATGCTCTCTAAATTTCTGGCGTTATATTTGTATGAAACTATCTAAATTACTAGTACAACTATAACGTAGCTTGATTGTGTTTCCATGGAAAATTTTATTTAGTTCTGAGCCTTTTGAATTTTATTTAGTTCTGAGCCTTTTGAAAAGTGTCTGTCTATCAATTTGAAAAGCATTTTCGTCTTTACCTCTAAATTAAATGGTGGGTTGAACTAGATAATATTTTGTTTTCTGTTATCGTTTTTGTTTTTCCTTTTTGGTTGAGAATTATATTGCAGAATGTTTTTATGGTCAGATTTTCTTAGTGCATCTTCATAGTTTATTTTTCTTTTCATCAAATATTGTTTTCGTGTTCTTTTCCTTTGTGAATGCTTAATTATACTTTTCGGATGATTGGACATTGTGTTTATGTAATTTAACTTAATGTTTGTTGAGAGAAATTGCAAGTTTTTTAAATTAAGTTCTACATCTAAATATTGTGCTACTTTTCTATTTGTTTCTCCTATTAACTGAAAATCTAGTTTTTTGGGTAGTGTGAAAAGTTCTTTCCTTATTTTATCATTTTCTCTTTTGTTGTCTATTGCTATTATTAATCCATCATCTCTATATAACCCGTGGTTGTCTATTATTTTGTCGTTTTTATTTAAAATGTATATGCCCAACAATTGTGAAATTTATGCTCAGTCATACGATCCTTGTGCTACATCAACTGTGCTGTTGTTTGGTTTTTTAAATCATGCTTTACCTTTGTTGAAAAGTATTGATTTGCGGCAATATATGATTATATCAATATGTTCAGATGGTATGTTTATGTACCTTTTAGCAAAATTAAACTCTTCTATTAAACTATTTTTAGAAATTGATGTATAATAGTTTTTTTTATATCATATTTACTAAACGTGCATTTATTTTTGCATTCAATTTTTTGAAACCAGGAGATGCATTCACTTGTGTTCTTCCACTGGTTAGCTTGAGTGGCTGTTCTTAGCAAGTCCCAAATATTTTTTAATATTTCATAGCTAATTTTTATTATGACCAAAAACTAAATAATGAAACAATAAATCAATATATATATATATATATATATATATATATATATATATATATATATATATATATATATATATATAAGCGAAAATTTGACAAAATGGAATGAAGATTTTATGTGACGTGTTTCCGTATTTAGGACTACATCTGACTAAAGTGATGCCTGTTCATGCGACTACACATAATGAGAGGAGATGCTTAGAATTTATTTATGTTTTTAAAACAAATGTTTGTGTCTATTGTCTATCCGAATTGATTTAGTTTCTTTTTGTTTATGCTTTTATCAGTTTTGCTATTAATTATTCCACAAAGTGTAAATAGAAGATCATATGACGGAACGAAGTGTGAATTGCGTAAATTTATTGTCAATAATCTGGCCATGTATTTCAGATTATTGTTGAAAGAATCTGTCAGGCTTTAAATACAAATGGAGAAGTATGAACTATTGCATTAATTATCTCGAAGGCGTTTTACAGGATCTTGCGCGCTGCTTTTTGCTAATGGATTTTGATATTTTTGTGTATTCTTCATTGGATTCAATATTACATATTAAAAGTACGAAATGAAAGTTTCTTTCAAGAGATATCCTTGTTGAATGTTTCTTTCAAGAGATATCATTGTATATCTATATACAGTTTTTTTTCAGAAAGTCATTAGCACTTATAGTTTTACTAGGACATTTACATATAGAACACAGGAAGAGGGTATTACCGAAATAATAAACAATGTTGAAAGTGATGCCTATTACCGTCAATACAGATTTGGATACTTCTTATTTTGTGTCTGAACCCGCTGTCAGTTGACTTCCGATCTTGTACCGCCATTAAATTGCATGAGAAGAGTTTTATTTTTTTCCAAAGGCCTCATGTGAAGTTCCAAGACCAATAACTTCCGTAATGATTTTCTTAGACTCAGCTGGATACTGTCAGAAATATGCAACAGTTTTTCCTCTGATATCTTTGCTGATCTTACACCACGTTTAATATCGTTCACTGATAATGTTTTCCGATATTTACCAACAAGGTTACGAACTGCTTTGTAATTTGGAACATGTGTTTCTGAAAACTTAACAGAAAAACACTGTGAAACCAAACATATGTATTTAATATGTGATGGACAAGAAATGCACTTGATTTGTTTAAGCCATATTGTGGTTAGATATAACTAGAAAAAAAGCATAGTAACTTTGCAAAACCCCTGTATTTTGCATTAATGCGAGCGTCCGCCAGGGTTATATATTTCTTGTTTCCAGTTTTCATCAACGAACTTATCAAATTTACCATTTCTCGACTCTATGTGGATGATACAATTATTTACTCTATCTTAACGGTAAACTATCTTAACGATAAATCTTAACGATAAATTCGATAAAGTACAAAAAGCAACCCATCTCGAAAATGGCCTTCAATCTTTTGTTAATTCGGGCAAGAAATTAGTCGATTTGGTGTTTCCACAATGTAACTGTTTTCTTTTAATCGTCTTTTCAGATATCCAGTCGCATGACTACTGCTAAATTAAGGAATGTAAGTCATTACACATACACAGTTTAACATTTACGATGACTGTGAATTGCTACAATTATATTAAATCAATTGCTTTGTCTGTTGCTAGGAAAGTTGCTTTACTGTGTCTTACTAAACGGTTGTTTTAGCCAGAAACTATCTTGCACATATATTAAGTCGATCGTTCGTCCATACCTCGAATACTGCGGCAACATTTTGCCTGATGCTCCTCCTATGCATTTAGAGGTTAGTGGACTGAATCCAAAGAAAAATCTGCAATATTATCGGACTCGACCTGGCAACTGCTGTAATGTAACTTCTCCGTACGTTGTCTACACATACATTTTCATATTCATTCAACTAAATAACTATCTTCTTAGGCACCTTAGATTCACGAAACGTAAATCTAATATTTTTCTCTCTCGTACTTCTTGCAGGTGGAGTTCTTTTCAGTTTATTGCTATCTTCTCAACTGCGATCTTCAAAAAAAAAAAACAACATGAAATGTCATCTTCTTTCTTTTTGAATAATAATCGTTTCAATGGTCTCTGTTTTCTTAAGAACGTTTTCTAAGTGTTATCACTCTTAATAATCTCTTCCATCTTAGCAGATTTATCGCCTCATTTGTTTAAAATATTATAAAAGTCATAAAACTATCTTTAATTTTATTATGGAAACAGGGAAGAAATTCTGAAATATAGAAAATCAGTAAATAAAATAACCTATAAAACTAAATATTCATTGGTCTTTCGAGATACATTTTTTTTTATAAGCGTTTCACCCCGAGCAAGGCATGTCACTGCCACTACGGGCTACATAGAGTGGAGAAAGGATGATTAAATATAGGAAATGTCAGAGGGTGGGTGATAGGCGGGTAAGGATACTGAGAATGAGGGTTTGGTAGATGAGAGTGTTCTGAGAATAGTTGGGAGTTAGTGTGATAGGAGGTGTCTATTGACCCTACGTTTAAACACCTGGAGATTGTAACTGTCGGGAAAGCAGACTTGTGGAAGGGAGTTCCACAGGCGGGAAGCGCGAGAAAAGAAGCTGTTGGAGTAGAACTCACGGTTACATCTTATTTGTTTAACTGTAAAAGGGTGGGACCTAGTTGCTAATCTAGTATCTCGTGTAAATTCGTGCTTAGGCGGCACCAGTGATCTAAGCTCATCGGAGCAGAAGCCATGAAAGTACTTGTAGAAGAGGCACAGGGAAGCCACATCACGCCGGTGAGAGAGCGGCTGCAGCCGGTCTGCCAAGTCAGTATCAACCACGTTACAGATCCTCCTTTGTATTTTGTCACGAAACCCAAGGAGAGCAGCAGGGTCACCCGACCAGATATGGCAGCAATATTCAATACACGGGCGGATGGTAGATTTGTATATGTGCAGAAGAGATTCAAGTGGGAAAAATTTCCGGGCCCTGCACAGGGAGCCGACTTTCATAGCAGCAGATTTGGCAATGGATTCAATATAGTCATTCCATTTGAGGTCCGCCGAGAGTGTAAGGCCAAGGAGGCGTAGTATTTTACTCTCTGGGAGGCTAGCCTGTCTCGTGCTAATGGGAGGTAGATGCGATTGTCTATGGTGGTTAGTTGATAACAGCTTTGTTTTAGAGGCATTGAAATTTACCAACCATTTCCTACCCCAGGCCACTACGGATTGGAGGTCCCTTTCAAGTACGGCAGCGAGGTTCACTTTGTCGTCCAGACCTGGTTTCTGATCGATGCGAGAGTAGATTGTTGTGTCGTCGGCATACATGCCAACTTGGGATCTAATGGTGTCGGGGAGATCATTAATGTAGATCAGAAAGAGCGTGGGACCTAGGATGGAACCTTGAGGGACGCCCGCGTTCGTATGGTAGTTTTGGGAGGCATGCCCATTTAATACCACCTTCAATGTGCGGTTAGAGAGGAAAGACTGGATGAGGTCAAACAGATGTCCAGTTATCCCATAGCTCCGCAGTTTGCACAAGAGGCCAGCATACCAGACCCTGTCGAATGCTTTGGAGATATCCAAGGCAACGGTTCGGGCTTCACCATTCTTGTCGAGTGCCTGGTATATGTACTCAGTAATGGTCGTTAGCATATCAGCAGTAGACCTGGTGAAGCGAAACCCGTACTGTTTGTCAGAGAGAAGCCCGTTGGCCATAAGATGCTGAATCACCTCGGCGTTGATAATGGCTTCGAAAACATTGCCAAAGATTGGAAGGAGACTAATAGGACGGTAATTGGCGGGGTCTGAGGGTTCGACAGAATTCTTAAATATAGGAACTACGCAGGGGGACTTCCAACAGGCAGAAAAGCAGGAAGCAGATAGGCAGAGGTTATAGAGTTTAGAGAGGACAGAGGAGAGTTCTGGGGCACATTTCTTCAGTACTATGACTGGGATTCCGTCACCGTCGCTCGCTTTGTGTGGGTCAAGTTGTGCAATTATCTTGGCGACCAGCGAGGGTGTTATGTGGACGTTATTTAGTTGAGCCTTAGTTCTGGGTGGGAAGTCTGGTGTAGGTATTCCTAACGAGTCCAGTGTCGAATTGGTTGAGAATCTACGGGCAAAGCATTCAGCCTTGTCGGCTGGGGAGGTGAGCACAAATATGCACAAGATACATACACACACACATACACACACACACACACACACACACACACACACATATATATATATATATATATATATATATATATATATATATATATTGTCATCCGCAAACAGATCTGTTTCGCTGTATCACAGCTTATCAGTACGGTTAGACTCCGATTGCTACACAACCCAGTCTCGAAACCCAACCGCTCCGGCGTCAGTCCTGGGCCACGAGGCGTTCGGTGGAAGAAGGCAGTCTTTGTAGTGCATGTCATATTACGCGCCCAATAGCTAGAGTGCTCAAATTTCATTTTTATTGAAATGAGCAATATATATTGTGGGGACGTACCAACAAATGGACTCTTCCACACCATATAATTAGCTACCAACTCTGAGTGGGGAGTCACTGAGTAGTAGTCACAGAGTGAGTAAAGGATGAGTCAGGACGCCTGCGAGAGAAAGTACTCTCCAGTCTACGTTTACCTTTGTACTACGTTTCCCGAGAATATACAATCAACCATATATCCGAGTCCGTGTAATCTTTCTATGGCCCTTCAATCATAACACTGGCGACGAAGAATATTCGAACCACAAAGAGACACCTCTACCTAAAAAATTCCACAAAAAAGTTACGCCATATCACTACAGACGTCTAAAGATCCCAGTGTGTTAACGTCAAGTCTGGCGACAAAGAAGTTCGAACCAAAAAGAAACACTTACATCAGGTGCTTGTAACACACACATCATCCGACTAAGGAATCGTACAAATTATAGAAAATTAGCAGGCAACGGAAATCTAAAATTTTCACGAAAAAATAAGATATGCATAAAACAGTTGTACGTTAATAACACAACTGAAAACTAAAAAAACAAAAATAAACGGACACACCAACCGAATAAACAGGCAACGTAAATACGAAAAAAAAAAAGACACAGATTCAGACGTCGAATATATTTGAATGAAAGGAAAAGCATAGAAAAAATATTAACTCAATCCATTTTTAAACCAATAACTCGAAAGTACTTACTAGTGAAAACTGTAAGTAAGAAGTTTTTCTTCCCCCTTGTTGCTATAATCAAAAGCATTTCATTGTTCGTTTCTTCCACAGAAAAAAAGAAAGAAACATATTTTCTGATTTGCAGGGTGGTTGTTTATGCAAAAATAGAAGCATCCAGACTGTATAAGTAAAAAAAATTAGTTGTCACTAACCAGAGCTGAAAAATATTAAGGAAAAAAATTACTTTTCATTTTCTTCCCCGATTTAAAGAAGAAAAGTTTTCTAAATTCCGTTTTTTAACGTGAAAACACTTATTTGAAGACCTTATGGAGGACTTTAAAGCAATCATTGTTAAGATGATGAAAGAACTTGAACATCAACAGAAGACTGAAGAACGTATACTATAGCAGCAACAAATGTTGGAAGAAAAATACAGCAAAAAGAACAAAAGAACAACAACAACAACAACAGAGAGAGTAACAACAGCTTTTCCTTGAATGTAAAAAACAACAAGAAAAATTACTTCTAAAAACATTAATTAAAAAGGAATTTTGTGAAAACAACACTACATTTTCTCACAACACAATTTGCAATTCTATGGAGACGACATTAAATTTTATCTTTCTGACGAAGATAAAACATTCGAAGCTTTCTATAGAAGATATGAAGATCTTTTTACTGCAGATTGTGAGGACTAGTCGAACGCTAAAAAAGTTCGTCTACCTTTGAAAACGTTAGGAACATCGGAACACAGTAAGTTCGTTGATCGTTGATATATATATATATATATATATATATGTGTGTGTGTGTGTGTGTGTGTGTGCATACAGATACAAGAAAGTATTTGTAAGCGTTGAAAAAGTAGATATATTCATACGATAAAATAAAGCAATTTAATCGCAGATTTTTCTCTTAATCTTTTCATTTTCATCATCTATAAATGAGGAATATTTTTGTTTATGTGCGCCTTCGTTTTCAGAAACTTGTAACTGTAAAATATTACCTGCATTATTATATATATATTTATGTGTCTCATGCCTGCCAATTACGTGGTATAATTTTTTAAGAAGTTTTAGTTTAGGTATTTTCAATGAATTTCTTTGATGGTCATACTCGTCAACGAGAAGGCAGTTACCATATGCCCATTTACAATCATCTAGAGATACTATTCGTATTTTCGACCATAACTAAATTGAAATGTTTTTAAGAACATAAAAATGTAATCTTAAGTCAAACTGGATAAATTTAATACATACACACGCGCGCGCAAACACACACACATACACACCCACGCATATATATATATATATATATATATATATATATATATATAGCCAGGCCGCACCTATCTATGACTGTCTCCTAGAGTGGTTAACTAGTCCCTGTTGCGCATTTATGTGAAATCCCATTGGTGTTTATTCAACACCAACGGAAACGACTTGTGAAACTCCACAATTATGCCAGCGGCATCACGAGAAAAAATACATTAAATAGCGTCACAACCAATAAATTCTTAGCGGTGATCGTGTACCATCTTATTAACTAGGCATTCCTAGGGAATCCATGAATATCTAGACTAGCGTTCTTGAAGAAATGCCAGTAAATATTTAGAAGATGTATGTATATTCTTGCTTTTATACCAGTTTCTAGATGGCACAAACAACTAGTGTCTCGTAAATGAAAGTTTAACTAAAAGTACAACCGCTTTTTGTTGTTCAAAGTTGAGAACTTGAGCAACAGTTTTTTAAAGAAGACACATGAATTATCTTTAGATCGTTTATATCGAAGAAATACTCACTGTTAAAATCGCGAGCATCACTGTTAATTGAATGTAAAATCTTTATCCTTAATTTATTAATACTTTACAAATACAATGTTAGAATATTTAGATACGTTTCATCGATGTAGTATAATACGGTGACTGGGATCATATGTGATATGTTCCCTCGACGAACGCATGAATATAGCGTTAAAACAAGGTAGAGAATTTACGATAGTATTTTCCTTGGTATATAAAAGTAGAGTAAACATTTTTTTGACAAAGAGCAGAAGAAACCTGCACTAAGCAATCATCTGCCTACTCCCGATATTTTTAGTATGGCACACGGAAACATTACGGAACCTCAAAATCTGACATTTTTATTTGTTAATTTCTAGGATGATTTTGTTTAAAAAACTCTCCTGTTCCATTCACTTGTTAAGCCAATCTCGATATAATCAGAACTGTTAAATTACATAGAAAACATAGTTTTGGTTTAGCGCAATGTTGCATTTCCAATGAGCTCGAATTAGATCACTTTCGCAATAGCATAATTTACCAACTGAAAAAAAAGTTTGTTTTCTATTAACTGGAATATCTTATAATGTTTTATCTACCTTGGATTGATTATATCAAAATCGAATCAATCTCAGATTTCTTCCAAATGGTAAGTTATAACCTATCGCTCGTCAGATGATTGCGCCATTGCGAGAGGAGACGGTGCATTATTTGAATATCCATACGAGCAATGAAGCATTTCGGATTGTTATATGATCACAGGTGTAATTATAAAAGGCTAACGATTTTAAGATCTGTCAGGTTAATTTAATAGCTGACTTTTTATTTAATCTGAAGCAACAAAACGTAAACATCTATTTACTGTTTGCACTAGATAACCAAATTTTCGCGCAGGACATTTTAAATACTGATTTTTGAAGAGAACAGACTTTTCAGACATAGAATACTTGATTAACACTATCTTTTGATCCGTTCATATTTTTTTAATTTAAACTTGTGCTTTATTTAACTTACGTAAAGAGAATTGCTACCGTTTTCTGTTTATTAAAACAAGCTCTTGGTTTCAAATAAAGTTTCTCTGGTTTATTTATGAAATAAGTCAAGTCAAAAAGGTTTGGATAGCGTAAACTTTATCGGCTCAGCATGTGAAATTAGGGAGACGAGTTCAAGTTATGCTATAGTCTCTTGTTTTTAGTTCTACACTTATGGCGTGTGCGAATTTATAAGAACCTATATGCTTTATCTCGTTCCTAGTTATATTTTGACTCCCTTCACTCTAAGCAAGATGATATTGCCACTATAACGCAGAGGGTTTGAGGCAGGAAAAGAGATACAGAAGCTGAGATTAATTGAGCAAAAAAGAAAAAAAAACAAATAATAGGGTTCACAAAAACCGAATAATGTTACATTTCAATTTTTGAATATTATATATGTAAAGGAAGCAAGAAATCTGAAGGGAGTTCTACAGGCAGAAAGTGCAAGAAAAGAAACTGTTAGAATATTAGTGGCGGTTGAAGTGAGAACTATTTGTTAATGAATTAACACGTTTAAATTCATGTTGTCGGACACCAGGAAAAAATTCATCAAAGCAGTTGAAATGAAAATATTTGAAAAGAATACGGTTAAATAACAGCGACATCTAGCCTTGAGTAAATAGCCAGTTAAGGAGGACAAAAAACAAGCAGTCAATAGCAGTTCTTTGACTTCTATATATGTTCACGGTGATAGATAATTTGAAAGAACATTTGGGATGGAAACGTAGAAGGTAGTTAAGGGAAACTTAATACCGAATTATTCGACATTTTAAAAAAATCTCAAAATCATATTAAAAAACCGGTATTTTTTCGATCTTTTCATATATAGTGACAAATTATCAATCAGATTGATGGGCCTTGACTAGCGTTTATGTAACAACACTGTACCTAACTTAAAAATTGTGTTATTTTTTACCGTACAACTTAAGCAGAAGAATGCTGACAATATTGACAAGTCCCATGCCTGTCAAGTAACGTATCTGATTTTCAGAGACTGGTCCTATCTAAAACACATGTTATAATCTTTTCTATATGCGAGCAAAAACGTCTCTCCACAACCTACTAACGGATGCAGCTCAAGGCAACGTTTTGCCAACCTTCTCATTCCTCTTCTCGCTTTTTATTCACACAAGCTCGTCAGTTAGGAGACCCTATGCCTTTTCCTCACCATATATTCTGTGATTATTACATTCTTAAATCTCTTTTTTCTCTTTATATGCCGGAGGAAAATTCGGCTATCTTTTTTTATTCTGAGTATAAATGTCTTTTTTTCCTTTTTCAATGAGACTTTTTTGCTTACGTAATCCGTTCATAACATTCTTACAATTCTTCTGCCGAACCGCAGGTGAGAAAATTGATCAGTATTCACTGGTATAAAAGAGGATTTATATTGCATAATATTTCAGAACCCTTTTCTTTGATTCTAATGAAATATTCTTGTTTCTCGCTCATGCAAATATGGCTTCCAAAGACATAATATGTGATAATAACCAGGAGCATTTATTAGAAACAAAATTGGTATCAAAAGAATATTAAAAACATGCCATGCCCTTTAATCAAGTTACAAACCAAATGAAGAAGTTAAATTTTTATATCAGAAATCATGATTGAAATCCTCACAAAAACATTGATATTAAAATTTCAATATCATTGACAGCACTATCTAAATATTAGCACCGTCAGAAAATCAGATGGAAAATGTCTGAATGTTTCACTCTTTAGATAAACTACAGAAAGGTTTCTTTAATACGATTCAGTCAGTTGTACATAAAATTCAGTACGTAAAAAAAACTAAATAGATAAGACAGCTGAGAATAACGCCAAATCTTAACTGGAAATAATATACGCCAAATAAATAACTATTTTGTAATTGTAATATTATCTGTTTCTTTATTTGCTAGTAGTATATTCGTATGAAATATATAATTTCTTTTTCTTAAAACATTTTCTAGGAAAATATGTCTCTCAAGTCAGCTGTTATCACTCTTTTCACTACTGATAAAGGAATTTTTATTTTTATATCAAGGATCAAGTATGTTGACCTAGCAAATGACATTGATAATATATTTGCAATAACATGGACAGCACAATCAAGTTATGAAGATAATGTGGAACTCAATTTCAAGCGGTCTGAAGGTGCGACCCTTTACATCAACAGTAGAAACACTTACTATCTAATTAGTTAGAAACTTATAAAAAATAGATGGTACATAGACTCGACATTTGCGGGTAGTGTTAAATTTTAGCTGGAAATAAAATATGTTAAATAAAGTAATACATGAGTATCTAGCAAATTTATACAGACATAATTTTTCTGAAATACCAGTGCCGTTGAGAGAAATAAGGAAATTACCTTTTAATTCTTAAGGGAACACGCAACTAAATCATTATCTTTACATGTGTTGGTGCATATTGTAGATTAAGGTCATCTTATTAATTGTAAAACGGGTATTCCAATATATATATAGGTTGTTAATTTTTATTAGTTAGGATTAAATTTTCACCGTCGTCTTCATGATGTAGCCCTAAACCGGAGATGAATTCACTTATACAAAGCGGCTCCTGAGAAAATAAACTTGGTGGAATCCATCAATCTCTAACTTGAATCAAAATCCGTATCTTTGAATTATAAAGTTGGCATTGGTCACAGGCATGTGGCCGTTTTAGCTATCGGAGGAAGCCTTCTTAGTAACGTTTTTACTTAACTCTAGGAAACCATTCACCCAGAGTGCCTGCTTACATAGAAGTGAGAAATACGTGATTCTAGCGGTGAAAGAATTTAGAAGGAATTTAGAAACCAAGAAAAAACGTACTGAAATGTTACGGAATATCTGATTTGCTAATATGGTACTAAATGCTACACAGTCTTGTTTTATACAAAAAAAGGGTAAGTGACAACGGTGTGCTTCTGTCAAATAATGTTCTTTGAAACAAAAGACAGGAATGTGGAAATGATATGTAATCGCCTCCTTGGCAGTGAATGATGTACTACTAAAGACAGCAAAAATTGTTTTCAACAACGAATGCTAAGAATGTCGAAGAAGACTCCCGGGAGCAATGAAAAAAATCATAATGATATTAAGAGCAGGAAAATTGTAGAGTAGGAAAGGAAAAAATGAACCAGATGTTTTCATACTTATATGACATACTAAAAGCATAAGAAGCAGGGGAAAGCAACGGGTAAGATTTCTTTGAATATAGGGCATGACGAGTACGAAGTGTGATGGCAAAAGATAAAGTCGATTGTTGCTGTTTTATATGTCATGTCTTTCGGGACATTAGCAATCATTTTCACTATTTGATGTATTTTGTCACTCAAGAAATTTTGTCTTTTTTTTATCTTTCCTAAACCCTGTTGCGCTTTTTATTTACTCATTATCATTTGGTTGGTTCTGCGTTGTTTTTTGCAGTCCCTCTTACTTTCAATCTGTCCTGTGAGTATCAAATTTTACGAGTGCTTTTTTCTCATTAGGTTTTCTAAAAATTATAACTTTTTCTTTTTGATGATTGAATACTTAGAACAAACCAACAAATTGTAGAATTTTGTGGAGAATTATGAAAGATTACATTTTGAAACAAATTATAGAAGCCAAAAAAAAAAGAAAAACAAAGTAAATGATTAAGATGTTTTTTTAACTAACTTTAATGCAAAACTTGGGCTTAAATACAACCTCAGATAAGTTCATTGATTTTTATTACTCAATTAAATAAATTGCTACTAGTTGATTGAAACGTTCTAACCAAAACCGAGGTGAATGTGTATAGCTTATGTGCCTTTAACACGTGGTACCTGGAGCGTAAAGAAAAGTTATTTCTTTATAGTTAAGTTCATGAAAATAAATCATCTATTAATTCGAAGCTTGTTAAAATTAAAATCATTTACCTCGAATCAATGTATTTGACAACCATTTCTTGTCGTTAAAACTTCCATTTCCTACGATAAACGTTTTGTCTTTAACTGTGATGGGCGGCTCTTTGTTTTATACTATTTATATATATCTCTCTATAACTTACAAGATGGCTATTCATTATCAGCTCTGTGCCAAAAAAGTGAGATTATTAGGTGTCAAAATATTTAAGAACTTATATTTACAATCAATATTGACCCACATTTAATTTGTGTAAATTACTTTCCATTTGTAGAATGATATTACCTGAATCACAAATTTAATAAAGACTATCACTGAGTAGTTTTCTTGTAGTGACCAAAAACCTTCTTAAGTTTTAACTCGAGGGTTTTTATTCTATTAGTTTGGTTGGAAACTTGGTTACCTACCCAAACTAATTCCTCCAGTCTGCCCTGCTATTTAGTCTATGCTCGGGAGGGATGTAGAGCATATGGAATAAATGAATTTCTAAAAGGTTTTGCGTGAAAGTGCAATAGATACTGATTGAAATATTGAAACAATTTTGAAAAATTCTTTCTATATCAATGAACGAGATGTCAGTGACGCTGATTGATGCAAATAAAAAGAAGAAATAAAAACAACGCTAACAACATAGTTCCGAGTACAGATTAATATAAAATATATTCAGAATCAGCATTAACTACCGTTGATTTGTTATGTTAGCATTACAATTATCACAAATTTCACACACACACACACACACACACACACACACACACATATATATATATATATATAAAGAGAGAGAGAGAGAGAGAGAGAGCGACAGACTGGCTGAGAGAAAGAGAGAGAGAGACATACATCCCATACAGCCATTCTGAATACTTTATTCTTAAAACATCAAGAATGCCCACTAATTTATATATATATATAATCGTCTTCAAAATTATTGGAGTATTATAACGCAAACCTAATTCCTTTGTTTCTCTTTTTTCAATGTCCGTTGAAGATGTTATTATAACGCAAACCTAATTCCTTTGTTTCTCTTTTTCAATGTCCGTTGAAGATGTTATTATAACGCAAACCTAATTCCTTTGTTTCTCTTTTTCAATGTCCGTTGAAGATGTTATTATAACGCAAACCTAATTCCTTTGTTTCTCTTTTTCAATGTCCGTTGAAGATGTTATTATAACGCAAACCTAATTCCTTTGTTTCTCTTTTTCAATGTCCGTTGAAGATGTTATTATAACGCAAACCTAATTCCTTTGTTTCTCTTTTTCAATGTCCGTTGAAGATGTTTCGGTTTTTGATTAAAAAATGAATATGCGACAAACGTTCAGAATTTCAGCTTTATAATTCTGGTATTTACACTTAGATATGTTAGACAACTGAGGACATACCATCTTTTTAATTGAGTTAATGATTGCTCTTGGTTTTAGTCTTAGATTCTATTTACAAAACTGTATTTTTCGTTAAATGTATGAACTAAATTAATGCTACAGAGTTGTCTATGGGAGAAAAGTAAGCCATTGTGAAGCTTCTTCTTCTTCTATGTGCCCTGTCCCTTCAGGACGTAGGCGATCATGGCTCTCCACGTCTCCCTATCCCTTGTGGCTCTTAGTATGTTTGCTCCTGTTGCTCCTGGCAACCCCCGTTCCGTCATCCACCTGATCAGGCCCTGCAAATATGTTATCCGCTGCCTTCCTCTGACTCTCCTTCCTTCTATCCGTCCAGTCAGTATCAGGTTCTCCAGGCTCTCCTTCCTCATTGCATGCCCCAGGAACTTCAGTTGTCTCTTCCTGATGCTCAGCATCAATTTCTTTTTTGTTGCCATTCTTTCTAACACCTCGTCGTTGCTTGTATGCTCAGTCCACGATATCCGTAGCATCCTTCTGTAGAACCATATTTCGGCCGCTTCCAGTTTTGTCCTCATTTTCGATGATATTGTCCAGCATTCACAGCCGTATTGAAGAACTGACATCACGTAGCAGTCTAGCACTCTTTTCTTCGTTTCTATTGAGATTTTCCTGTGTGTTAGTATTTTGCTCATCTTCTTGAACGCGTCCTTTGCCATGCCAATTCGCCTTCGGATCTCCGTGTCGCACTTTCCATCTCCTGTTAGAACACTTCCTAGGTACTTAAATTCTTGTACTTGTTTGATTCTGTTATCCCCCACCTGTATTTGGCATTTTGGGTTGTATCTTTTGCTGATGACCATGCACTCAGTTTTCTTAAAGTTTATTTGTAGTCCCTTCTTGTCACTCTCCACTGCTACTTTCTCTATGAGGTCTTGTAGTTTCCTTTCCGTGTCCGCAATCAGCACTGTATCGTCCGCATATCTTATGTTATTCAGGTCGTGGCCTCCAATAACAAATCCTGGCGTGTCATCTAGTGTCCTCAAAATATTCTCGCTGTATAGGTTGAACAAATGCGGTGAAAAGACACATCCTTGTCTTACGCCTCTTTCTATCTTTGTGTATCTACTGAGGTCGTTACCTGTCCGTATGCAGGCCGTTTGCTGCCAGTAGAGATTCTTGATTATTCTTATGTCTTTGCCGAAAATGTCGAGGTTGCCTAGCATCTCCATCAATTCTTTGTGTCGTATTTTGTCGAATGCTTTCGCGTAATCAATGAAGCATAAGTACAAGTGTGAAGCCTAGATAATGTAAAAAAAAAGAATCATTAAACAAAATTTGTGCATAGTAAGCACATAAATTTGAGATGAGGAAGTGTTTAAATCCAAACACTGAAACAAACATATGATTGTAGGGAAGAGGACATAGATAGAAGAAATTATGTACATGTTCTAAAACATAATTTATAATAAATATTCACTGCTCTATACATCATATATCGAGCGCTGTTTTAAATTAATGTTTTGGACGGAAAATTTTTTTCTTTTTTCTCTCGTCATTCTATACTCACTCGGATATATATATATATATATATATATATATATATATATATATATATAGTCAAACGCAAACAGATCTGTTTCGCTGTATCACAGCCCATCTGTACGGTTAGACTCCGATTGCTTTTAACCCAGGATTGAAACCCGACCGAATTGGCGTCAATCTGCGATTCTACCTCTGGGCTATGGGCGCTCGGTAGAAGAAGGTACACAGACACACACACACACACACACACACACACACACACACACACACACACACACATATATATATATATATATATATATATTTATGCTACAAAACTGGTATTTCTGATTTATTTATACAAATTAAAGTTGTATTTAAACTTATATATATACATACATATATATATATATATATATATATATATATATACATATATATTTGTGTGTCTGTTTGCCATGCTTTTACAAAAATTAGTGATCATGACCTTCCAAATTTCCCTATTCCTAGTGCCACTTATGACGCTTTCTCTTGTTACCCAACCCAAACCCCTTGCTCAATCTCATCAATTATGTTACACGTTACCTTCCGCTGTCATATTTTTTGTCTATCTGACCTGTGATTATCAGATTCTTTAAGTCCTTAATCCTCATAACTTGTCTCATGAACCTTTCGTTTCTATCCTCTCCAAAACCTCATATTTGATCACATGTTTAGTCCATGATATCCGTAGAATCTTTTGTAGAACCACATTTTGGTTGCTTCATATCTCTGCTTCGTCTTTGATTAAATTACCCTGCATTCACTGCCATATTAAAGAACAGACGTCACATATAAATCCAATAATCTTTGTTTCTAGCAAAATTTTCCTGTCTCTCAATACTCTACTCAGTTTCTGGAATTCATCCCTGGTTAAGCCAATTCGCCTTCGGAACTCAGTGTCGCACTTTCAGTCATCTGTTAAAATACTCTCCAGATATTTAAAGTCTTTCTGCAGTATTTGAAGTTCTTTCTTTCCGCATTCTTCAGTTACCTTCTGTGGGTGGTCTCGTAGTTTTCTTTTCGCGTTTGAGTGTAGAGAGAGAAAAAAGAGATAAATGTGGCCATTTTGAAAATTCCGTTAAAATTTCTTTATATATTCTACTCTGACATCATGTTTCGACGTTGTTTTTACTGGAATATAAAATGTTTTGAATCGGAAGAGATAACAAGTGTTGTTTTGCAACAGCACGAGTAAGCAAACAAGTACTTATTTTGCAATGTGGAACTGTATGAGTACAATTGAAGTGTTTTGATTGTTTGAATAATAAATGTAAATTCATTTTATAAGCTGATTAACGCTTGGCATTTTTCTAATTTCTCATTGGAAGTACTGTGAGACGCACATTTTTACGCAATTATTGTCATATTCCAATTCATTTATTCAAATCCGTTTTAAACTAGTGTAAATTAAATAACGTGTCACATATTCTGAGATGGAATTTGCTAAGAAGCTAAATATATACGGCAAATACCAGCGTGTGATTAGAAAGAATAAACTGATGATTTTTAGTGCAGGTCTATCACAAAGTAACACTGACACAACTCACACGTTTGAGGCACATCCTCATTCATCTGTCCCTGAATTAAAATCAGCCAAATTAGAAATACACAACTTGACTAAACTGTTTTTTAGACAATAATAGCCGTCCAAAATTCTAATGTAATTTATAGGAATATGAAAAATAATGTATTAGTTATCTATTTTGAAATACTGGATTTTAAAAAAATTAAAATTGTCTCATTAATTTTAAGTTTCTAACAATAATGGACAGAGACCCGTAAAGCAGCATGATGAAGAAAAATATTGTACTTGTAATGATCAAAGCAACAGACACGCACCATTAAATTACTTCTTTTTTTCATGTTCCTTGTCCCTTGTCCCTCAATATTTTTCTTTTGGTATCTCCCCAACACCGCTCCGCCATCCACTTGCTCATGACTATCAGGCATGTATCGCGCTGCATTTCTCTGTCTTTTCCCTCTATCTGCTCTGTGATTATGACATCTTCTAAGCCCTTCTTCTTCATTACGTCTCCCAGAAACTCCAACAAACTTTTCCTGAGACATAATATAAGTGAAAGAAGTCATTAAAAACATACTTTAATTGTGGGTTAAAATTAATGCTGTAACGTGAATAGAAAATAATCTTATTGCTTTCACAATTAAAAAATCTGTCAATGAATTATTAATAGATTTATATTTAATCCAACATTCCAATACTTTAATTATTTTTATAGCGAATAATCGTATTTGAAAATACACTCCTTTTTATTTTTACTTTAAACAGTGTGTATTACGTTTATCGGCCTGTGCATACGAGAAAATTCAGTAAAAAAACACTCTGTAACGAAATGCTTCACAATATAGGAAAGCCCTATTTTTCTTTTTTTTAAACGATGCAAAATTTACTTACTAAGATATTTTTAAAAGCTCATATATTCCCAGTTTCGTATTCAAATCATTAACAATGCAACTTCTAAGAAACTAATTGATTTATTTTAAATACTACATTTTTATCACTTAAAAGATACTCATGTTTAAAATAAACGTCGTATTTTTATTTTTATTTCTCCAGTGAGACGACCGATAATACACACTGTTCAAATTAAACTTAAAAATAGGGCGTCTACTCTAAATATGTGTTTCCACTACAATTAAATTTGAAATAATAAGGATCTATTTATAGAGGATGTTCTTCATATATTTAATTCAATTTTCAATGCAACTAAATTTTATTTCTATGAGCTATTTACCTTTAGAATTTCTTCACTTGTTGCCCTCCAAAATTTTTCCCAAAGGAAGATTTTTGAGAGTTCTTGGAAAATAGCTGTCTTTAGAAAAATAAAGGTGGCATTTTTGTGGCGAAGCTGTTCCATCAGGGAATGACTTTCTAGGAGTAAAAAATAAAATAAAAGGCGTAAAAAAGAATATCTTTAAAATATCAAATTCCAAATCCGATCCAAAATCGAACTGTTTCGTTTGCATTCTTCATTAAATCCGAACAGTTTTGTAAAACCGCAGAATATTGCTTAAACATTTTAAATTTTTTAGGCGTGGAAATATGCCTTTTCACTAGACTAAATGCAGACGACATTTTTGCTAAGAGCAATACTACAAACACATTTAGAGTAAATAGCATTTTTCAGAAAATATCTAAATTGATTTAATCAGGAATTTCCTCAACATATCTTTACTGTAAATGTTTTTTACAACATAAATCCAGAATCCCTACAATATTAAAAGAATTTAATTCAATAAAGTTTTCCTGAAAAGCCTGAAGTGCTTTTTGGGAAATTTAGATTTTCATTTTCATTGTTAATATCGGCAATACAGAATAAAATGCCTGTTATTTTTTAACTGTATGTTTCATATATGCTTTCTGAGTAGTGTTTTATATTCGTCCATTATAAGTTACTGAAGTCCGTAGCAATTAGGAAATACGATTTGTTCAAAAACATCCATTGATTCAAATGTTTGGATTAATATTCAGCTCTCAGTAAAATTACTGGTAAAACCTGATAATAACCTAAGGCGTATTTTCCAAAAATTAGCATCATCTGATGAAAAAAATATTGTGAGATTTGTAAGGATAATTCTCAAAACAACAATGATTGATATCAGCAAAATCTAATTATTTATTTTAGGTACGTTTCTTATGAAAGGGGGGCTGAAAATCTTTTTCAGTATGTTTAACTCCTTACAGAAGGCTTTATCCTTCCCTATGGAAGTAGAGAAGGGTAATTTGTTTGCCTTTTTTTTTTGAGGTTGTTGTTGAACGTAGTAGAGAGAATGCCTACTGGGATTTGGTATTATTGAGCTCTAGCATCGTTGAAGTTTTTTTTTTTTTTTGCGCATATCACCTTTCATCTTTTAGGTATTTATTAAAAGTTTCAGAGTTAGGACTTGATAATGTTCTGGGCAAAACCGGTTGTCTAGTTTTATATCTTAAATAAAAATCTCATCGGATCTCTGTATATTTCTTACTTTTATTAAGATTTTTTTTCCTTACGAATATTTATCGTAACCCCATCTTTATTAGCGTGTACATGAATTGGTGTGCATTTACACCTACATCAAGAAAAATTAGTCTTATTAAAAACAGGGCTCTTAAAATATGTTTTCCTACTAGACTGGACTCTGATTTTAAGAATATCAGGCAGATTCTCCTGTGTAATGGCCATCAGGCAGCCCTTGTTAATTACATTATTAATAAGAAAACGAAGGAACTTTCTTCTCCTAATGTTTTGGGGCCTTTTAAGTGCCTGATTTATTTGAACGTTCCTTGGATTAGGGATAAGGGCCAAAGTTTGGTTAAAAAAATCAACAAGTCGGTTTCTGGTTGTTTTCGTTCCGTTGCTTTCAGTTTTATTACTCATACAAGCTCTGCGTTTTCGTCGTTTCGTAAGGATCATTTGCCTTCATCAAATTAAGTAATTTGGTCTATAAAATTAATTGCCAGTGTGCTGCTGGTTATGTGGGGTGTACAGCATTACATTTGGAAACAAGAATTAATTAGCATGTGCCTTCTAAAATAAAAACTGGGCAAAATCTGTTACCTTCCCTCTACAAATATGGAATCGGCTATCGCTCAGCATCTAGTGGAGAATATAGTTCGTGCCAATTTGTATAGGAAAGAGTAGTTTAATATTATATATAGGTCTGGTTCCAATAATCATTTGATGATTTTGGAATCAGTTTTTATATCATTACGGAAACCTTCTCTCTGCCGACAGAAGGATTTTGTAAAGTATCTGATTTTGTTAGGGGAAATTTTATCTTAACTGTCCCTCGCTAATTATTTACACGTGAATTACCCTCCCCTCGTTATAAGCATATATATTTATATATATTTTTATCGTGCATCCCTCACTTTTGCTCTTCATTTTTGTCGTTACAGTTCATTTCGTATAATCTATTTTCCAAATTTTCCAATGATTTTTCTCCTGATGAGATGTTGGACATAAGGACCTAGAGACTGCTAATAAATTCCTTGTGTTTTAAAATTGTATACAAATTTTGTACCTGGAAACATTTCTTTCTCTCTCTCTCTCTGTCTCTCTCTCTCTCTCTCTCTATATATATATATATATATATATATATATAATTTATGTGATCTTTGACGGAACTTGATTTAAACTTTCTTTATATTTAGCAACCCTTCTCATCAGAATAACCAACAAGTGAAATAGGTTCAGTCCCGAATAATCGGGCAATGCGGTATGTTTTATGGTACCAATAATTGCATATAATTCACTGGGCATGTTAGTCTTAGCCTTCGTTTAGTTATTCTACTAAGACAAGTAATAATTTGATAAAACACCAAAGACCCAAAAGAAATTATTCAAACATTGCTATTCTTTTCGGCGTATTGCTTTGGATGTCTAGAAGGTGGGTAGGAGCCTTTTAATTGGGAGGTGGGGGGAGAAATGCTGGCCATAGTCTAAAAGGGTAAATATACTTAATATTATTGATTTAATTTATGGGATGCAGAGTTATTATTTGCACTATTTATATTCGGACAATTTTCTTTTTTTTTTGTTGTTGTTATCACTACGTATCGGCTGTTGTGACCTCCAGCTTTCCGTAAGTGGATATTGATCTTGATCACCTACACGGAATACTGAACAGATCTTTTTTATTTTACTTACTGACGTAGACTGTCCCTCTTCCATTGGTAATGTCTGGACATATCTTTTACTTCATATTTGTATTTATTTTTGTCCAGTTACAGTTTTCCCACCCGTTTCCATTGAGTGCAAGTTAATGTATTTACTTTAAAAATTAAATTCAGAAATGATCATAAATGTTCACCAGTTTTTTAAAATATTTTTTGGCTAACCTGATTAATATTTATGATCATCTCTTAAATTTAAATCCTTTGAAAAACTAACATTTTACCTTTGTAAATAAATACATGTTGCAAAATGTTGCAATATATATATATATATATTAGATATTATAAGGAGATTTACGAAACATGTATTTCCGATAAATATATTTAAAACACTTTTCGAAAAATCTGTTCTTGACAGCATCTCCAATAATATCGACAAGGTCATTTCTTCCATCCATTTGCCCATATATTTGTGTTTGGTGACTTTAACGCCTACCACGCCAAGTGGCTGGAGAACTCCGTCACAGAACTTGCTGGTGTTCACAACATTAATTTTTCAATCACTCAGTCCCTTACGCACGTGGTGAAATTCCCCACGCGTTTCTCTGATAATTCTAATGGATACGACTCACTACTAGATCTCTGTTTTACTTCCGCCACTGACTCTTGTCCAGCAAGTCTACCCTCTCGGAAACTCTGACCATGCTGTACTCTCCGTTAGCATCTCTTTCCACTCCCACTCCACCCAATAATCTCAGACCAACAGAATATCTTACCAAAGAGCTGATTGGGACACGTTCCGCAATTTCCTGTGTTACGTCCGTTGGAACAAAGTATTTAGCCTTCCAGCTGAAAACTGTGGAGCTAAGGTCTCCTCTTGGGTTAAGGCTGGCATCAATGCTTTCATCCCTACCAGGAGGTTAAGATTTAAATCCAACTCACCTCCCGGTTCTCCCCTGCCTGCTCGGCTGACATCGCCCATCAAAATCACTTCTTGAGGCTTTACCTGAGTCACGCGTCGGACCATAACAGGCACCTTTTTGCCTCAGCCGGCAATGAGTGCAAAAGATACTTAAAAGAGCTAAGCTGATGTTTGCAGCCAGAATGAGGCAGCGCATAGTTCGGCTACAAAGACAACTGGAGGCTCTGTAAAAGTGTGCTGAACAGCAGCAAGCCCTCAATCCCCCTCAATCCTCAAAACAAGGCTGAGTGCTTCACTCGCAGATTCTCCACCAACTCGAAACTGGACTTATCTGGAGTATCTGTACCCGACTTCTCACCCCGAACTGAGGCCCAACTGACTGACATACACATTATTCTCAGAGGTCTCCAAAATAATTTAAAGCTTGACTCCCATAAAGCCAACGGTGGTGCCGGAATACCAATCATTGTCCTAAAGAAATGTGCTCCTGAAGTCTCCTGTTTTCTTTCTAAACTCTATAACTAGAACCATCTAACTCCGCTTAATATCACCCTATCAGCTTCCTACCGATCTTTTGCAAAGTGTTCGAAGCAATCATCAATGCCGAGGTGGTACAATATCTCACAGCTCACATACTCTTCTCTGACGAACAGTATGGTTTCCGCTTCACCAGGTCTACTGATATGCTCACAACCATCACTAAGCATATACATTAGGCTCTCGATAAGAACGGCGAAGCCCGAACTGTTGCCCTAGACATCTCCAATGCGTTTGATAGTCTGGCATGCTGACCTTCTATGCAAGCTTCTAGGCTTCGGTAAAACTGGACAATTGTTTAACCTAATCCAGTCATTCCTTTCAGATTGCACAATGAAGGTAGTATTGAACGGACATGTCTCTTATTCTCCTTTCTTCGTCCACTCCACTCTTATCAGTATTCTCATCCTTCTCTTACCCTCTTTCTGACACTCCCTGTAACCTGTTACTTTCCTCCTATGTAACCTCCTGCTCAACCGTGGTAGTAAAATGCCTTGCTTGGGGCGACACGATTATAAGAGAGAGAGAGAGAGAGAGAGAGAGAGAGAGAGAGAGAGAGAGAGAGTGTGTGTGTGTGTGCCTGTTTGGGTGTTTTCTTTTTCTACTTGCCATGTCCTTTCAGAACATAGGCGATCATGACCTCCCACATCTCCCTATCCCTATTGCCTTATAGGATGCTTTCTCTTGTTACCCCACCCAAACCGCACTCCGCCACCCACTTGCCCAATCTTGTCAGTTATGCTACGTGTTTTTTCCCTGTAAGTATCAGATTCTCTAGGCTCTCAATCCTCATACATGTCCCAGGAAATTTAACTGAATTTTCATAATGTTAACTATTTGTTTCCTGTTGTTTCTCTCCTCTCGAAAACTTCATCGTTGCTCGCCTGTTTGGTGCATGGTATCCGCAGCATCCTACTGCAGAATCACATTTCGGTTGCTTCATATCGCTTTTTCGTCTTTAATTAAATTACTCTGCTTTTACTTGTATATTGAAGAACAGACATACCATAGCAATAAATACACTTTATTTCTAGCGGAATTTTCCTGTCACCATTTTTTCTACTCAGCTTCTTGAATGCATGACAAAGTTTGCCTTCGGATCTCAATGTCGCACTTTCAGTCTTCTGTTAGAACACTTCCCAGATACTTAAAGTCCTTCTGCAGTATTTGTAGTACCTACTTTCTAAACCCTTCAGCAACCTTCTGTTGTGATCATTTTGAAAATTATGCTATGATATTTTTTACATATTGTACTCTGACAGAACGTATACACGTTGTTTTTACTGGAGTATAACATTGAAATATCTCCAAAATATTTTGGAGGAGAAGAGAAACAAAGATTGTTTGCAAGAGTATGAGTAAGCAAATACTTGTTTTACAACCTGATACTGTATAAACACAAGTGAAGCGTTTTGAATGTTGTAATAACGAATTTAAATCAAGTAAATAAGGTGCAAGATATTCTGATACGCCATTTGGTAAGAAGCTAAATATATACACCAAATATCAGTTAGTGGTTATAAACAATAAACTGGCGATTTTTAGTGCAGACCTTTTCCAAATAAAAAACCAAAAAAGCACAAAACTCATCATTTTAACGCACTTCCTCATTCACTTGTCCTTTGACGAAATATATAACTGTACTCACTCGTTTTTTTTCTTTTTTGTAATTATAACACTCGTCAAAAAATATTGGATAATTTATAAGAATAATAATAAAATCTTGTATTAATTATCGATTTAAAGATAATGTAGTTGTATTTTTAATAAAAATGTCTCATTAATTTTAAGTTTCTATCAATAACGACTTAATGGGCACAGTACCATGGAGCTCTATGATGAACAAAAATATTGCACTTCTAATTATCAAAGAAATAGACACGCATCAATTAATTACGTATTCTTTTTATGTTCCCTGTCTCTTCAAGACATAGGCAATCATGGACTTCTACTTGTCTCTATCTGTTGTAGTTCACTTTTCCTCTTGGTATTACCCCAAACCCCGTTCCGCCATCTACTTACTCAAGACTGTCAAGTATGTCATGCGCTGTTTTCCTCTATCTCTTCTCTTTCTATCCACCCTGTGAATATTAAATCCTCTAAGCCCTACTTCCTCATTACGTATCCAAGAAACCTCTGCAGAGTCTTCCTGAAACATAATATAAGTGAGAGGAATCATTCAAAACGTACTTTCATTGAGGGTTAAACTTAATGCAGTAACACGATTAGAATTTTTTTTTTGATAATTAACAAATATATCAATGAATTATTAATAGATTCATAATTAATACAACATTTCTATACTTCAGTTATTATTATAACGGATAATAGTGTTTTTATTTTTAATTTGAACAATGTGTATTACGTTTATTGGCCTGTGAGTTCGAGAAATCTCAGTAACGAAAACCGCTCAGCTACAAAATGGCTCAAAGTAAAACGAAGGCTCTGTTTTTCATTTCATCGATACACACTTTACTGATTAATTTCTTATTTACAGCTAATTTATTTTCAGTTTTGTGTTTAAATCATTAACAATGCAAATTATAAACAATTACAAGATTTATATTTAATGCGATAATTTTATCACTTAAAAGATGTTCATGTTTGAAATAAACATCGGGTTTTTATTTTTATTTCTCCAGTGAAAACGCCGTAATGCACATTGCGCAAATTAAACATAAAGGTTTTGTGTCTACTTTAAATACGAGTTTCCACTTTAATAACATTTGAAGGAATAAGGATCCATTTATACACGACGTTCTGCATGTATTTAATTCAACTTTCGATGCAACTCATCATCTGTTATACTAAGCTAAGTTTTTTTTTTATGCGCTAATTTCTTTCAGAACGTTATCAGCTGTTGCCCTCCATAACTTCCTTTATGATTTTTTGACGTATTCATCCTTTTACCATGCCTCGTACTGTTTATTGTTCTGTTTTCTAGTTGCATAAACACGGTATTTCGCATTCTGCTTAGGCTTAAAATAGACCCTGCGACTATCAACTCAACCAAGCACTGTTTCTTCACTGTATGTCCAAGTACCTTCAACTAGTTTTTCTTATTCAGAAAAACGGGTGCTTAACAACTGCAAATCCTCTATACCTCCTTTAATCCATGAATTCGAGGTTCTCAAATCATCTGCGGACAAAGCTGAGTGCTTTGCCCGCAGATTCTCATCCAACTCCACGTTTGACTCATCTGGAGTATGCTCACCCGACTTCCACGTTAGAACGTAGGCCAAACTGCACGGCGTACATATTACCCCGAAGGTAGTATTCCGAGTAATTCCAAAACTTGACCCCCATAAGGCGAGTGGTGGCGACGGAATCCCGGTGATAGTCCTTAAGAGGTGTGCCCCTGAACTCTCCCCTGTCCTCTCTAAACTGTTTAACTACTGCCTTTCTGCTTCCTGTTTTCCTGCATGCTGGTAGTTCTCTTCAGTCGTTCCTGTTTTTAAGAATTGTGGTGAACCCTCGGACCCATCCAACTATCGCCCTATCAGTCTTCTATCAATATTCGGGAAAGTTTCTTTTTTTCACACGCTCACTAGGTAACTGATTTGACAGACGACAGAAAATGTTGCACAGTAATCCAAAGGTGTAATGAAATAGCAATATTTTGCTAGAGTACCCGAAGAGAATATTGAAGTGCTATTTAATAGCATTACCTTTCTATGACAATCAAAGCAAGACAATCATTTTAAAGGCGAATCGGCATGAGACAAGTAATATGTGGTTGTTTAGAAGTTACTCTATTACGTATAATTTCTGTGTGTATTTTTTATTCAGATGTAGAGACTTGCAAGAAAAATACGTTTTTCAGATTTGAAAATGGCCGACAACGATTTTGTTATTTTGTTAACACAAAAACATTTAATATTTTTGTTACAGCCAGGTTCAGTTCAAAGGCAACATTTAATTGTTGCACCAACTACATTTGGCCTTTTATAAAAAAATACAGTGTGTAAAATATATTTAAGGGCCGATGAGATAATATATGTGGCATTTTTGCTGGTATAACTTTCTGAGAGATTTATAAGATGTAAATAGAAAGTCGTAAAGAACAGAAATATCTTAAAAAACTAAAATCCAAAATCCGGCCGAAAAGCGAACTGCTTCGTTCGCACCCTTCATTGAACGATTAAATCCAAACAGTTTTGTAATATCGCAGAATATTGCTTAACAATTTTTAACTTTTGATAAAACATTTTAGTTGTAAAACATTCCCTTTTCACTGCAATAAAGGCTGACGAAATCATTCCTAAGAGCAATACTACAAACGCATTTTGAATAAATAGCATTTTTGAAACTATCTAGAAAGTCTTCAATGTCAATAATATATCAGCAAAACGGTTTACCTAGACATAACTTCTGAAAGTATTTTAGAGAGAAAATTTCCAAGAATCTCTTCATTTTTCTTAACTCTAATTTTTTATAGGTGTCGTTTACAACAGAAATCTAGAAACACTACAAGATTAAAATTATTTAATTAAAAAAAAGACTTCCGAAAATACCTGAAATGCCATTCAAGATTTTCAGGAAAATTTAAATTTTCATGGCTAAATAAAAGCATGTGCCTATCATTTGATGTAGTGATGAAGATTTACCTTTTATTTTAATGCGCGTCTAATCTTTTTGGGGGTTTCAACTGTGATAGTTTCTTTATTAACACCCACTGAATAGTATACATTTATACATTGCAATTCTTTGCAGATCTTGGTTATACAGTATAAAATATGTTTTCTTTTAACCGTATACTTCATATATTTTTCTGAGTAGCGATTTATATCCGTCCATTATAAGTTAATAAAGTTCCATATATATTAGCAAATACGATCTGTTCAAAAATGTCAATTGATTTAAATGTCTGGATTTATATTCATTTTCTCGATAAAATTGCTAGTGAGACCTGATAATAACCTAAGGCGTATTTGCCTAAAATTATGACCTTTCACCTCTTTATTTTTACATTACTAAAGTAAAATTCGTAAACTTTTGCTGATGGTAACTCTATGTGAACATCTACCTTTTGATATGGGTGATATTTCACAGTATTTACTCTCTGTGTTTCGCAATTCTAAAATATTATTTTGTTAGATTTGGTAATTAATATTTTGTAATTTGAAAAAACATATTTAACTTAATTTTTGTAACCATATATTTTAATCTTGGTATTTAATTTTTTCAAGTTGTAGATAGATAGATAGATAGATAGATAGATAGATAGATAGATAGATAGATAGATTAGGAATATCTTAATTGGTTTGAACAGCTATACTTCTGATAGGTCACCTGACCTAACCAGATATAATTTTTCATATGTGCTCTTATTTATGATAATTCTTACTAAACAATTTAAAGAGAAACACAATTGGTCTCTCTCGAAGAGGTCAGAAGAGTTGATTAGCAGCCATGTGACAGCGCCGATCAGGGGCTGATACTTGCAGGCTTGAATTGTTGTCTTGTGTCCCGATGAAATAAGTACTACTACCCAAACATGTGCTCTCTGATGAGAAATATCATAGCTTGCATACTCCGTTCATAATATTTTAATCATCTTTCGGCAAATTTGCATGGGAAAAAATTGATCAGTATTATCTGGTATAAAAGAGGATTTATATTACATAACATTTCAGCACTTTTTTTTATTCTCATGAAATATACTTGTTTCTCCCTTCCAAAGCAATAATAATTAATACGAATCAGGAAAACTTTTTCAGAAACTAAATTAGATCCAAAAGAAATGAAAAATTGGAAAAACATTTTAAAAATTATTTTAAAAAATATTTCATGCCGTTTAATCAAGCAGACAGTTACAAACTAAATCAAGAGTTTGAATTTTTACATGGTCGAAATCCTCTCAGAAAGACGTTGATATTACAATTCATTGACAAGACTATCTGAATATTAATACCCTCAGGAAATCAGATGGAAAAGTGTCTGAAAGTTCCACTCTTTAGATCAACCAGGTAAATCAGTGCACACCAAAATTCAGTAAGAAATAACAAAAAAAAAAAATTGAAAATAACGCCAAATGTTAACTAGAAAAGATATATGCCCAATAAAGAACTGAATAATAATTGAAATATTGTTTCTATATTAAGAAACGACCCACAATTCTTTGACCGAGCACATAGGGCTACATTCGTATGAAATATATAATTTCTTTCCCTTAAAACATTTTCGAGGTAAATATGTTTCTCCGGTCAGCTGTTTCCACTGTTTCACTACAAGTGGGGGAATTTTTATTTTATATCAAGTTTTATGGTTGTTGTTCTAGCAAAAGATATTGATAATATATTTGAAAAAAACATTAACAGCACTACCAAAATATGAATATAGTATAGAACTCAATTTCAAGTGGTCTGAAGGCGCAACCCCTTTAGATCAACATTAGAAACAGTCATCTAATACTGTTTGACTAAGTAAACACTGGCAAAAAGCCGAAAAGTAGATGGTGCATAGACTCGATAGTTAAGGGTAGCACCAAATTTAAGTTGGAAATAAAATATCGTCAATACACTACTTTATAGGTAGCTAGCAACGTTATACAGACATATTTTTTTCTGAAATTCCAGTGCAGTTGAGAGATTATTGCTGGAATAAGTCAACAAGTTGTTCAGAATTTTTTTAGGATACAAATTATATGGACAAACCAAAAGAAAAAGTTGTAAGAATCTGGAATTGCAAAGATCTTCATTGATCACTGAAATCAGAAAGGATAAAATGGGTAGGGTAATGGATGATAAACATGATTAGAAATAAGTAGTCAGAAATATTAATTTAAAACTTTTGATGGATTAATGATATCGCAATCATAGCAAAATTAACAGAAGTCTCTCCAATCTAATTCCTAAGAGCCGTGATAAGTAAAATATATGGCAGACAAAGAAGTAGTAAATAAGCATGATCGGTTAATTCTAGAATGAACAAGTCAATAAATTTAAAGTTGTATATTTCTTTGTGAATATTGTTGGTTAAAGTCATCTTAGTGAATGTCGGAATCATTCATGCGAGGCGTCTCCTGAGAAAATAAACCTGGTGGAAATCATCGGTCTCCAACTAGAATCAAAATCGATGACCTTGAATGAGAAAGCTGGCCTTTGTCACAAACATGGAGGCCGTTGTTTCTATTAGAGGGAGTCCTTCTCAATGACTTTTAACTCAGTCTAGGAAGCCCTTTACCCAGTACTACCCTGTCATCATCATAGTGCCGGCATAGATGAAAAACATACGTGGTTCTTTTGGTGAAGAAGTTTAGGAGATTTTAGAAACAAAGGAAAACTCACTGAACACCTGATTTTCAAATATGGTAGTAAATGCTAGACAGTCTTTTTTATAAAAAGAAAAGAGTAAATGCCAATTGTGTGCTTCTACCAACTGATGTTATTTGAAACAAAGTAAGGGATATTGAAATGTTATGTAATTGCCTTCATGACAGGAAATATTAAGCAAGGAAGAATCTTGAAGATATAGACAGTTGCTTTTAAGAATGAATACTAAGAATTTCAAAGAAAAATCATAGGACCAATTGAAAAAAATTCAAAATGAGAGTAGGATCAGCAAACAAATTATAAACAGATGATTGAAATTTCTAGGGCAGGAATAAAATGAACCAGATGATTTCAAACTTTCATGACATACTAAAAGCCAAAGAAATAGTGGGCAGCGGGCAATCTATTTCACAGATTTCTTTGAATGTGTGGCAGGACGAAGACGAAGGGTGGTGACAAAGGGTGATAATCGTTTGTTATTATTCTATATACCATGTTCTTCAGGACATTGGCGATCATGGCTTTTCACTATTTCATGTTCTTTGTTGCTCAAAGGAAATTTGTCTTTTTGTTATCTTTCCTAAACCATGTTCTATTTATATTTACTCATGATCATTAAGTTGGTTATGCATTGTTTTCCGGTTACCCTCTTACCTTCAATCTGCTCTCTGAGTATCTCACTTTTTGAGTACCCTTTTCCTCATTATCTTCATAAATAATTTCAACTGGTTTTTGTACGATAGAGCACTTGAAGCAAAACAACAAAAATAAAGCAATTTGTGGTCAGTTATAATAGATTACATCATGAAAGAAATTGTAGAATAAAAACAGAAAAGAGAAAATTATTATAAAATGGCTGCTTTACAAAAATGCAAATGCATTTAAAATCTGTGCCAAAGTACAACCTTAGAAAAGTCCATAGATTGCTAATATTCGAGTAAATATATTGCTATTGTTAGAGAAAATCTTTCTAACAAACTGGTAGATCAATGTGCATAGCTTTTTTGTTGTTAACAGTGGTACCTGAAACGTAAAGAAAAGTGACTTCTATCATAACTGAGTTTAAAAAAATAAATCAAAATAATAATGCGGATCTTGTGTTTTTAACATCATTTTATACTGAATACACATTTTTTGGCAAGCATTTATTGTCGTTAAAACTACCATTTTCTACGGTTAACATTTTATCTTCAATATTGTTGTGCTACACTCTGTTTTATACTATTTATGTATATCTATATATTACTCACAAGATGGCTATTGACTATAAGCGGTGTGCCATAATATGGTGAGATTATTAGATATCGAAATAATTAGGAATTTACGATCAATATAAACCCTTACAAATTTGTGTATGTTACTTTCCACTCATAGACACCAATTTAAGGAAAACTATTACTGAGTCGTATTCTTGTAGTGATAAAACAAAACTCGGGTTTTAAATTCAGAGTTTTTATTCTATCGTTTGTTTAGTAACTGGGTTACTTACCCAAGCTAATTAATCCATTCTGCTCTGCTATTTAGTCTATGCTCGGGTGAGATTTGGAGCGTATGGAATTAATACATTTCCAAAAGGCATTTGAATAAAAGTGAATGGATGGATACAAATTGAAAATTTTCAACAAAGATAAAAAATCCTTTTTCTATCAATGAGCATGAAATCAGTGAGGATATTTGATGCAAGTCAAGGAAGGAAATAAAAACAACTGCTTCGAGATTAAGAGTTATGAACGAATGAAATAACTCGTTTTTACAATGCTAGAAATTTATTTAAATCAGCTTCAAATTAAACTAGAAATGACTCATGAAATGCTAGAAATTTATTTAAATCAGCTTCAAATTAAACTAGAAATGACTCATGAAATGCTAGAAATTTATTTAAATCAGCTTCAAATTAAACTAGAAATGACTCATGCAAAATATAAAGAAAATGTGATGACCTTATGAACGATATGCAAATGGGATTAATTCAGGAACGGTAACATAGATGTAAATCAAGAGAAATGTTGTTCCCCTAGAACAACGCAATTATCATGGTTCCAAATGCAAATTGATATAAATTATATTCAAAATCCGCAGTAACTTACTTATGTTAGTATTACAATTATCACCAATTGGACGTATATATATATATATATATATATATATATATATATATATATATATATATATATATATTCAGGTGAAAGAACTAACAGTTTTATATTTCCGAGCTCTCCAACATTTAGCTTTTTTAAAAAAGTGCTCAATACAAAAATATAATTGGTATACACCTCTTTTCAACCAACTGGTTAGCGGTAAATTAGGCAAACACTCCTCCCTCTGGTTAAAAAAAAGACATTTTCCGTATATTAATCAATTAAGCATGATTTTCAATAAAAAATACTCTGAAATTAAATTGTAATTGTACTGATAATCTGGAAAAGATTATGAAAATCATAATATGAATATTTTAAATAAAAATTTTCTGCTAATTAAAAATAAGAAACAACTAAAACTGAAATCACTAATTTATACAGAAATAAATATAGTTGTATAAAATGTCCTTTTGAGAACAGCTGCCTTACAGGATCTATTGATTATCAATTTACTTTTTCTACTACCGAAAACCGTAGTAATATATATTTTTATATTGGCAGTACTGAGGATTCGCTGAAAACGTTTTAACAACACGCTTCCTTATTTGATAATAATTAGTAAAATATAATATCCCTATCGAAATATTTTTAGTACCTTAAAGAAACCAATAAAAACTCCAACAAAAATGGAAAATTAAAAAAAAAAGGCTAGAATATATAAGTCTTTAAACGACATGTACTTTTTGTGTGTATATGAAAGATTTTATATTATTAAATGTCTTAAGAATAAAAATTTATGAAATGTAATGGAATAAATATTTGTAATTGTTGGAAAATGTTTACTCTGGAATGTGGTTAAACATTATTCATAAAAAATATCAATTAATTTACATATATCCGATAATTGTTTTGTAATATGCTATGATATGTATTAAATAAATATTACTTTTTTTTAAAATTAAGTGTTTATGCACAATTTTTAAAAAATGCACTCTGAACCAAAAGAAAATTGATATAATCATACTCGAAAGTCAAATCAAAAATTAAAATGTTTTCTTTCTTTCTTTTTATTTTTTAAAAAATGCTGAGATACAGAGAAAACTATGACAATAATCCTGTAACAATAATTGATACATTAAACGGGGAAAGAGCAGTCTGTTGTGTATCTCAATGGACTGACACTTTCCCGTTAAAATTGAAAGAAGAAACCCTGTATTCTCCAAATACATAACCTATATCTTCAAATATAAATGTTGAACTTCATTCTGATTTGTTAAATTAAACGTACACATACATTTTTCTGTCTCCCCCATCCATATCAATATCATAAATAACAAGCGTTGTATTGTTTTCTACATTCAAATGTAAATTATGTTTTAACAATGAGTCAACATTGCTGAATGAAGAGGCAAAACTTGAAACAGAAATTTCTATGCCGCAATGTAAATTAAACTATTTTTAAATCAAATCAAATCTAGTTTTAATCATATATATGTAAAGTGGAAAAGGTGGGGTAGAAAATGGGAAATAAGAGTTGTAAGCTGTAAGTTAGAATTCTAACTTACAACTGACCATTTTTGACCCACCTAACTCTCACACATAATTCGCCAATATAAGGTAAATATTTTTCCATTTTCCTTTTACATGAACTGGTGAGACATTTTCCTTTCAATGTCGAAACAAAATGTACACTTATAAATAGATGATAATTTGTACATGTTCTAAACTATAATTTATAATAAATATTCATAGTTCTATTTTATATTGAGCACTATTTTAAATTAATGTTTTGAACGTTGTTAATGTTTTCTTCGTTCCTCATTCACTTGGATATATATATATATATATATATATATATATATATATATATATATATATATATATATATGACAAAATATCCTTATTAAAGGAGATAAAGCCAACAATATATATGAAATAAACCCAAAAGAATAGGGAAAAAATAAATGAGGAAATTACAAAACTTACAAAAACATCTCAAATTCTAATATTGAGAACATCAACAAGAAAACTAAAATCATTACAGACAAATTAAATTTAAGGCAAAAAATACAAATCTTAACAGGCAGACATGCTTTCCTCACAATCGACGACCATAAAGATGATTTTACCAACAACCGATCATACCAACTTATAAATCCAACAAAAACAGAAATGGGCAAAATAAGCCATGAAATATTAAAAACATATTTGTGACTAAGAGCAGGCACTCAAGAAACCAGTGGAAGAACACAAGTGATTGCATTTTTTGGTTCCAAAAGCTTTTCAAACTATTAAAAAAATAGATTTTGATATAATAGAAGAAGAAAAAATGGGTCCAATATTTAGATGTGAAATTTAATTTACAAACTGGCAATGTCTCGCCATACATGAATTGTTTATTTAAATGAAAAAATTGTTCAAACAGATAAATCTATGTAATATATATATATATATATATATATATATATATATATATATATATATATATATATATTTGTGTCTGTGTGTGTGTGTTAGCACGCGCGTGTGTATGTGTGTCTGTGTCTCTATGTGTGTCTGTGTCTGTGTGTATGTCTTCTTTTTATTTGCCATGTTTTTTCCAGACCTTAAGTGATCATGATCTTCCACATCTCCATAACCCTTGTGCATCTCAGGACGTTTTCTCCTGTTCCCCCACCCAAACCACGCTCCGCCATTCACTCAATCTCGTCAATTATGTACGCGATGCTGTCCCTCCCCGTGTCATTTTCTGTTTGTTTGACCTGTGAGTATCAGATTATCCAAGCTCTCAATCATCATTACATGTCTCAGAAAATTTAGTTGATTTTTCCTGATGTTTAGTATTAGTTTCCCTTTCGTTTACATTCTATCGAAGACTCCACCGTTGTTTTATGTATGGTATCCATAGCATCTTAATGTAGAAACACATTTTGGCTGTTTCAAATGTCTACTTCATCTTCAACTAAATTACCATGCATTCACTGCAATATTGAAGAACAGACATCACATGGCAATGTGTTAATCTTTGTTTCTAGCAATTTTTCTATCTCTAATACTCTACACAGCTTCTGAAATGCATCCTTGGCCATACAAATTGCTTTCGTATCTCAGTATCGCACTTTCCGTCTTCTGTTAAAATACTTTCCAGATTTTTAACATTCTTTTGTAGTATTTGTAATACATTCTTCCCTCTCTCTTCAGCTACTTTCTGTGGGCGGTCTTGTAGTTTTCTTTCCGTATTTGGGTGGAGAGAGAGAGAGAGAGAGAGAGAGGAAAAAAGATAACTACTGCAATCTTGAAAATTCAGTTACGTGTTTATGAGAGCATGTTTCCACGTTGTCTTTACAGGCGTATAAAATTAAAATCTCTTCAAAATATTTTGAAGTGGAAGAGAAAATGAAGTTTGTTTTCATAGGCACGAGTAAGCAAACAAGTTCTTGTTTTGCAATTTGAAGCTGTATGAGTACAAGGAAAGTGTTTGATTGTTTAAAGAATGAATCTAAATTCAGTATATAAACTGTTTAACGCTTGACATTTTCCTCATTTCTTACTGGAAGCACCGTGAGACACGAAAATACACAATTTTACGCAATTCCAATTCATTAATTCAAATCCGTTTTAAACTACTCTAAATTAAATCAGGTTTAAAATATTCTGATACGCCATTTGCTAAATAGCTAAATATATATGCCAAATATGAATGTGTGATAAGAAAAATAAACTGTCATTTTTAGTGCAGGGCTTCCACAAAAGTAAAACTGACACACACACCTTTAACACACATCATCATTCACTTGGACTTAGATTAAAATCGAAGAAGTTACGAAATATACACCTGTACTCAAATCTTCTAAGACAATAATGCCAGTCAAAATATCCGCATAATTTATCGGAATAAAATAAAGTCAGGTTTTAATTATCGATTTCAAAATGCTGTAAATATATTTTAATAAAAAAATCTCCAATTAATTTTAAGTTTTTATCAATAACCAATTAACGGAAACAGTCCCATACAGCCGCATGATAAAGAAAAATATAATTCTTCTTCTATGTGTCATGTTTCCTCAGGACGTAGGCGATCATGGCCTTCAATGTTTCCCTATCCCTGGTAGGTCGCAGCCCACTTTCTCCTATTACCCCACTTAAACGCTGCTCCGCCATCTACCTGCTGAGGTCCTTCAAATATTTTATCCGCTGTTTTCCCCATGTCTCGCTTTACCTCTATGTGACCTGTGACTATCTGATTTTCTAAGCTTTCCTTCCTCATCACATCCCTGGATCTTCAGCTTTCCTAATGCTCGCTATTAATTTTCTTTTCGTTTCCAACCTTTCTAAAACTTCCTAATTGCTCACATGCTCGATCCATGTTACCTGCAACATCTTTCTGTAGAACCACATTTAAGTTGCTTCAAGTGATTTTCTTCATCTTTGATGACATTGTCCAGCATTCACTGCCATATTGGAGAACATATATCATATAGCAATTCATTACTTTCTTCTTTTTTTAGCGAAATTATTCTGTCTCTTAATACTCTGCTCAGCTTCTGAAAGGCCTCTTTGACCATGCCAATTCGCCTTCGGATGTTAGTATTGCACTTTCCGTCTTCCGTTAGAACAATTTCCAATTACTTAAATGTTTGTACTTGCTTGATTTTAGTATCCCCAACCTGTAATTGGCATTTTGAGCTATTCTGTTTGCTGATGACTATACATTCGGTTTTCTTGCATTTTTTTTTTTTTAGTCCTTTCTTTCCAAATTCTTCATCTACCTTATTTAAGAGGTCTTGGAGTTTTCTTTTCGTGTCGGCTATCTGCACTGTATCATCTGCTTATCTTATGTTATTCAGATTGTCACCGCCAATGACGAATGCTGGCATAACTTCTAGGGTCCTCAGAATAGTCTCACTGTACAAGTTGAATAGATACGGTGAAAAGACACATCCTTGTCTTACACCCGTTTCTATCTTTGTATATCTACTGAATTCGTTTCCTGTCCTTATACAGGCGGTTTGCTACCAGTAGAGGTTCTTGATTACTTTGAAGTTTTTACTAAATATGCGGGGATTGCTGAGCATTTCTATCAATTCTTTGTGGCCTATTTTCTAGATCGCCTTGGCATAATTCACAAAACACTGCTTAACGTCCTTTTTTCTTTTGTATCGCTCTTTCTGATAGTAACCTAAGCAAAAATGTCGCTTTCCTTGTTCCAGTGTCCTTAACGAAAGAAAAATGTTTTTGTTTTAATTCCAGCTTGATTCTGCTTCGCGATCTATTTAACAGGGTTCGAACAAAAATTTCGTTATGTGATTGTTCGGTGAAGTTTACATTCAATTGCTCCTGGCATCTGAGGCAGGGCTATGCTAATTGATTTGCTTAGGCCATCTGGTATTACATTACTGTTGTGGATTTCATTTACTATTTCCGTAATTCTTTATATGGTGAAATCTTCTAAGACTGTCATCATCTCTATTACAATGCCGTCTAGTTCAACTACTTTGTTCCTATTCACTTTGACCATAGCAGCTTTCACTTCGAATTTTAGTATTTCCGTCCGTCAGCTTCGTTGTTTACTATCGGTTGATCTGTCTTCTCTTAGAAGAGATCTTTTATATATTCTTTCCATCGCTACAGTATTTCCTCTTTCTCCAATATTATTGTTTCATCCCTGAATTTTATTACATCCTGTTGAAGAGCATGTTCTTTGTTTTGTCAGTTCCCTTATTTCTTCATGCATTTCTTCATTATTAGTCTTACTTAAACTCTCTATTTCAGCACATTTGTTGTTGAGCCAATACTCTTTAGTCTATCTGCATTTGTTTCTTATTTCCTTGTGTAGAAAAAACCCAGAGTAAGGCAGATTTCAGAAGTCAGTGTGAAAAGCAAAATTCTGGATTCTAATTGGATAGCAAATAAGAAATTCATATATGACGTCAGTCAATTTTTTTCACACCTAGAAATGAAAAGGGCGTCTGGATCCGGTAACATGAGAAGCTTTTCCATTTAAATTACGTCGGTGACAGGTCAAAATCAGTCCAGCATGGGAGCAGTTAGGTGACTGATTTCGTGGCAATGTAAAAAAAGTAATTTCAAAGCAGTAAGAGTGGGAGTGGTGCCTGATAGCATCTCACAATATAAGGAAAAAACTTCAAGCTGACTCGGTCACGTCTCGTCGATCTCTTCTTTCAATTTTCTTTTCTTCTTTTTCACTCCACGCCACTTGGACGTAAGAGCGCGTCACAGATTTATTCGACCTTTTCTTTTAGTTTTCTTTTTCTCCATTTTTACTCCACGCCGCCGAAGAGAGCAACAACAACAACAACAACAACAGGACACTCTATCTGCAATGAGTACTATTTCTTTATTTCTTCTTTCTCACCCTGTCGCCAAACTACCAGAAAAGGGGAAGGAAGATAAGACTTCACATTCTGCTAGTATCCATATACGCACGAGCCACTGAGATACTTACTACAGTCAAACATGAACTCTAAACAGTTGCGAAGGTAGATAGAAAAGAAAAAAGGGCTGGTGAAGAAAGGGCTGGAGTGGATAAGAGATTGGAATTGACTTTTCATTTAAATTACTGGAGGTTGTAGCCGTCAGGAGAGCAAGTATATGGAAGGGAGTTTCACAGGCGGGAAACGCGAGAAAAGAAGCTGGTGGAATAGAAATGTCGCTTGCATTTGGTTGATCTAACTGTAAAAGGGTGTAACCATGTTACCAATCTGGTTGCCCAACTAAATTCTTGTGGAAGGGATACCAGTGAGCTAAGTTCGTCAGAGAAGAGGCTATGAAAATATTTATAGCAGAGGCAGAGGAAAGTCACATCTCGCCCATGAGAAAATGGCTAGATTCGAGCTGCCAGGTCAGGACCAATCACATTACAGATTCTTTTTTAGACCCTGTCGAGAACACTGAGACAAACAGCAGGAGCGCCTGATCATATATGACAACTATTCCATGCACGTTTGGATGGTAAACTGTGTATATGCGCAAGATGGATTCAGGCGGAAGAAACTTCTAGGCCCGACACAGTGACCCAAACTTCCTAGCAGTGGATTTAGCTATTGACTCAATGCAATGATTCCACTTGAGGTCGCAAAATAGGGTAAGGCCGAGGAGGCGCAGCGTATTGCTTTCAGGGTGAGTTCCTTAGTCCATTCTTATGTGTGGCAAGAGAGATTGCCTGTGATGGTTGACAGATAGAAGTTTCGTTTTAAAAGCATTGAAATTTGCGAACCACTTCTTACCCCAGTCCACTACTGAGTGGAGGCCCAGATTTCTTACTGATGCGGAAGTAAACGGTGGTGTCATCTGTGTAAATGTCTAGTAGAGATTTGATCACGTCTGAAAATCATCTGCTGTTGTTGCCTTCCATGTCTTCCTTTTTGATTTTTGAAGTATCCGGCTTTTTACTATGCTTCGTATTGTTTTCTGTTCGGTTTTCTATTTACATAAAAACACCATTTCGCTTTTTACTTAGGTCTATAATAGATCCTGTGAGTATCAACTCAAACAAGCACTGTTTCTCATTGTGTACCTCAGTACTTTCAACTATTTTTCTTATTTAGAATATATATATTTCTCTTTCCTTGAAACTTTCTTCTTTTTACACGCTCTTTCGATTGGGGAATTGTTTTGGCAGACGAGGAAAATATGGCACAGTAATTCAAAGGTACAATGAAATAGAAACACATGTTTTTACAGAAACTAAGCCAATTAACATATAGTAAAATTTCGTTAGAATCAAAGATAAGAATATTGAAGTGCTGCCAAATATCATTCCTTCTCTATGACAGTCAAATCAATACACTTATTTTAAAGAAGAAGCGGCAAATTATATGTTGCTGTCTAGAAGTTACCCCACTAGATATAATTTCTGTGTGTGGTTGTGTTGTTATTAAAATGTAGAAAAATGAAGTTTTCAGATCTGAAACAGTGAATGAATGTTTGAGATTCCTATTTCATTGTAAATGGCCGACAAAGATTTTGTTATCTAGACCGTTTAATTAAAAAAGCGTCTTCCGGAAATACCTGAGACGCTATTCGAGTTTTTCAGGAAAACTTAACTTTTCATGGAGAAATAAAATCATGTGACTATTGTTTGATGTAGTCATAAAGATTTTACCTTTTATTTTAATGCGCCTATAATCAATTTTGTGATAGTTTTTTTTTATTAACCATCACAGAATAGTATATATTTATTCATTGCAGTTTTTAGTTGATATCTGCTATACAGAATAAAATATTTGTTATTTCTCAACCGTATGCGTCATATATGCTTTCTGAGTAGCGATTTATATCCATCCATTATAAATTACTGAAATTTCTGTAGTAATTAGCAAATACGATTTGTTCAAAAATGTCCATTGATTCGAATGTCTGGATTAATATTCAGCTTCTAAGTAGAATTGCTTGTGAAACCTCTTGATAACCTAAGGTGCATTTGCCGAGAATTAAGAATTCCGTGAAGAAATGGTTCTACGCTCTCTAACAATACGCGGAGGAGAAATAATGTTCAACATAAAATTGTCATATTTTTAGTTTTAAATTACTAAAGTTCTTAAACTCTTGCTTATGGTAACTCCATGCGAACATTTGTCGTTGTTCTGCCATTTGTTTCTACAACTTACTAGTATAATTAGGGTACTTACTAATCTAAATCTGCTTTTTTTATCTTGTTTGTCTCAAGAGTGTTAAAATCTTCAAATCTTTACCCTCATTATCTGTCCAGACATTTTAGCTGTTTCTTTGCAATTATAATTATAAGTTACCGAGTAGGTGTTATTTTCATTAAAGCCTTATCCAATGTCTTGTCTCTTGTATTCTCTGAATTCGTCAGTAGAACTATTTCTGGTTCATGGTTCTGCCGCTATTTGCAAACGTGTATTAGAATTCTAAGTATTGTTTCGCTATCATCGTTTAAACCGTAAATGCAGAACTGTAACTGCAAGTAAAACAGGAGATTCAAGATTGCAGTTGTTCAAATCAAAACTCATCCAAGTATCGACTGCAGAAGCGACCACCTCCCGTATAACTAAGCATAAAATTCGGAGTAAAAGCACGAAATTGAAAGCAAAGCAGCAGGACCAGATTGTAATATAAAAGAGGTGCTGAGAGCCTTAGACGAATTCAGCTTAGACAAAATTACAGAAATAATAAATAAAATCTACAGCAGCGGCGATATACCAGAAGACCTAGTAGATCGATTTTTATAGCACTGCATGAAAAGCCAGGCTCAAACGAATGTGAAATACACCGAACAATCAGCTTCCTGAGTCACATAACAAAACGCATCATCCGGATTCCGATGAATAGAGTGAGCATTAGTATCAGGCCAGAGATAGGACAGTACGGTTTTGTCAAGAACATTAGAACAAAAACGCAATATCTATGCTCAGAATATTATCAAAAAGGGCAACTGAAATGCAGAAGCACGTGTATCTATGTTCCATAGACTGCACAAAAGAATTCGACAACGTACATCACAACGACTTGATAGAGATACTCAGTGACCGAGGCATATTATAAAAAGACATAAAAATAATCAAGAACGTTTATTCGCAGTTAGCCGCCTGCGGCTTACTACCAATAAAGGAGAAATACTGAGTTAATCAGATATAAAAAAAAATAGAAAGGGGTGTAAGAAAAGTGGATGTTTTCAAACTATAAAGCGAGGCAATTCTGAGAGAATTAGAATTTCTGCCAGGATTTGTCATTAGCGTTTCCACTCCGAACAATACATGATACGTAGATAGTAAGGTGCTGATACCAGACACGGAAAGGAAATTACAAAACCTCTTTCAGAAGGTAGCAAGCTAAAGCTAGAAAACAAGATTAAACATAAACTACACGAAAACCGAATGCATAATCATCAATGAGGTGGCTAAATGCTAAATACAAGTCGGGATACTGATATCAACCATGTACAGAAATTTAAATAAAGTGTTCTAACAGATGACGGAAAATGCGACACTGAGATCCAAAAGCTGTATGGGCATGGCTAAGGATACATTCCGAAGGCTGAGAAGAGTAATTTGAGACAGGAAGTTTTCACTAGAATCAAAGAGAAGGATACTTCACTATTATGTGATATATGTCCTTTTATATGACAGCGAATGCTGAATAATCTCCTCAAAGCTGAAATAGAGATTCAAATCAGCAGAAATGTGGTTCTACAGAAGGATGATGAAGATAGCATGGACCAAACATGTGGGCAAGGACAAGATTCTGGAGATGATGCAGACGAAGAAGAAACTTACATTTAGCATCAGAAAGAGATAGTTGAGATTTCTGCGATACGTAATTAGGAAGAAGGGCTTAGAGAATTCAATAATGACAGGGCGGATAGAGGGAACGAGAAATAGGGGAAAGCATACTTAATTGGAGTGAGAAAGTGCATTGCTTGAACAGGGTTTGGAAGACATACCAAGAGGCGAGATTTTGAGAGAGACAAGATATAGAGGCAAATGGAAGTCTATGGTTGCCTACGTTCTGAAAGGACATGGCACCTAAAGAAGAAAAAGAAGAAACCTTTTCCCTTCCCTCTTTGTTTCTAACTATGCCACCCATTCACACGGATTCGTACTTTACTTACTTGCTTAAAGTATTTTACTTATTTACTTACTCGTTCTCTGGCATTTACTATATCATGTGAGTGTTAAATACTCGAAGCATTCTTTCCTCATTATACGCTTCTTTGTATTTCAATTGACGCTCTTCGTTTGTAAGAATAGACTTCTGTTTAGTTCCTTATTGTCGTAAAACTTTCTTTTCATTTGGTTTTTCTGTCTATAGTATTTTCAGCATTCGTCAATGGAACTACATCTTTGGTGGTTAAAGTCGTTTCTCTCGAAAGATTATATCGATTGACACTAATTCACTGTTAGATAAAAATGTGTATTACTATATAGAAAATTACATAATACACATTCATATAAGCTCGCAGTTTCTAGTTAATAAGGACAATACTATGAAAAGGTTAGATAAGAAACATTTAACCACATGAGGGACATGTATTAATAATATTATAATAGCGAATATCGATGTTCCGTGCTGCAAATTTATGACTCAACACTATACATTTCGAGCCACTTGACAGCCTCTATTCTTATGAGCAGACGTTCTACCTATATCGAATAGACGAATCTATATTCGACAATTAGTGTATAGAAGGTACAATTTTTTCTACGTAACGCATAGCAGCAAAAAACCTTATTCTTTGTTCGTAGCGTGATTTCTCATCTCGTAATTTGGTTAGTTTCTGCAAAACATCATTTGCTAATTTTATGCGCTTCACAATTTTATGTCACGTTTTGTTTCGGCTGTTCCGTCACTATCTAAATAGATGAATTTCTGTATCTAGGCGATGCGCGTATCTCTAATACGCTTTTTCGTACTGTGAGGTGTCTCTTTTTGTACAAACATTTATTCTGTTTTTTTACACTTAATGTACCAGTTTTGTTGCTTTCTTTTGCGAGAGTTTATAAAAGTTATTCAAATTGTCACTCCGAGTCAATTATTCACACAGTGTCATTCGTCTATCATATATTGCTAAAATTATTCCCAATAATGATAAATCTGGACAGCGTTTCTATGACACTTACGTTCGCTTTGCTGTATAGTTTAAATAAACCTGGTGAGAAAATGCATTCTCATTTGGACGGTGTGTAGAGAGCTTGGTGAGGGTAGAGATGCATGTTTACACAGATCTCGATATGTTTCCCGATTAGATTTTCATGAAATGGACATTAGGTAACTGAAATTATAAATCAAAGCACTAGGTTTGATTTTCAAGCGAATAGCTATGACACAACATCATACTTTTATCTTTCATTATAATTGAAACAAGTCTTGTGAAATTAATTGGCAACGAAATCGACTTGCTTGATTCTCTAGATATGTTTACATACATCAGACTTAAAAATCTACGCTCTTAGTTAAATATAACCTTCTGATGAATGATTAATCTCAAGTAATTTTATGTTTTCTCTGTCAAACTTTGTTGAAATCAGCCATCTACTTTTCCAGTAGGATAACTTATAAGAGAAGAGACCTCCAGTCCAACTGTTTAGACAAAGTCCCTTTCTTGGATGAAGACATTGTTAAAGATGTTATTGAATCATTTGGTTTGATCTTTTATCTTTTACTTTCAGTATTAGTGCAAACTATTCACTTTTTATTACACATTACAATATGTTTAAAAATATTTTTTAAGTTTAAGCAACAACTGACACACAAATATGAGCTTTGGTAAGGTTTTTCTCAAACTTATATTGAAAGGAGTTGACACAACAAAGCTAGTGTAAATAATTTTCAATAGTGATTTGGATATTTTGATTGAATATTAGCCACCATTTGTATTATATAAAATTGATTATTCTTAAGTAATGCATTGATTCGTCCCATTAGCCTTAATTAGTAGTCTATCCAACCATGGAATTTTGTTAAGCCAAATTATATCTCAAGTACAAAACTTTACAAGTCACTTTTTACATGTTTTGTCATTTATATTATTGTGACCAGAAACAGCATTTGAGTCTCAATTTTACTTTACTACAAAAGTAGAAAAGTATAATATTCCTAAAATTATTTTTATTTCATCTTAAACGGTAGAATCAACGAACAAAAATACACTAAATTTGAAGTTTTTTCTTTCTCTTAATAACTGTCATAAAATGATTAGTAGTGGTCTACCTGGATTAAATTACGACTAAAGACTCTTAATTCTGTATAATGACAAATACAGGATCATTCATATAGTCAACACAATACAATATATGTAAAATAATAAATGATTATGCTAGTTGTTAAACTGTTATTTAGTTTTAATGGTGAATTGGATATGAAAAACTATCCTCAATCATCTTATTCTAATATGGGGCCACCTCGACAAGCTTGTGCAATTAAAACAATTACCACTGTATAGGGAGTATGATCCTTACTGAGTGCTCCATACTTTTTGCTTTGTGTCACATGTAAGCTAGGCTTAGAAAATCATTTTATTCCAACGTGGACTGGGTGCAACTCGAGCAAGATAACATGATAGAAACCAACCCTTATCATGTCCGTTTTGAATTCATTTTCTTACTTCTAGATTGGTTGCCTAAATTTCGACTAGTTTTCATTTATGAACTCAATTGTTTAGTGAAAAGGAGACCTTTAATTTTGAATCAAGTCTAAGTACTCTATAACAAAGTAATTTTCTGTCTGTTCGAAAGAGGACGGACTTAACCTAAGGCTTCTTGTTTCTGTGAGCTATTTGAACTTCTTTGATAAAAATTGGGATACTGAATACGTGCATGTCAGTTTTTCTAAATCAGGGACATGTTTGTCTAGCATTATCAAATTCAACACTTTCACTAAAACACAAGAAATATGATGCTTTGAGGTAATTGCCTTGACTTATAAGCAAAGTGCTTTTTTTCAGTTATAAATGACATTATTTGTTTCAGTATTTGATCTCTTTCTTGGTTTGAGAGGATTTAATGTCTTACAGTTATATAGTGTACAGACGTAATTTTTTTCATAGTCGTCTACTAATCAGGAGACCACGATAAATCTACAACTATAATCGCATTCGTTGTCAATTGTTTTGAAACAACATATATTTTAATTTGTTGAGGGTATATTGGTAATATTTCAGAATTACATCTGATTCAATGGCCTGTTCTCCCAGGTATTACCTCTCCTTTGCGAGGACATTAAAATTAATCCCTCGCACTTCAGTTATCCATTAAAGAGAAATCGCATGGAGACTTGTCAGTTTTTGTCACTGGCCCCATGTACATGTGAGACTTTAATCTCGATTTCATGTTGCAATCCGTTCAAAAGGCATTCAACTTGATAGTTACGACAATAAATTCTGATTTTGTTGCATTTTGTATTATTCGAAGAATTTATATATATTATACTAAAATAAACGGAAAGTAACAAATTATTTCATTCGAAGAATCCATAATAAACTATATTAATGACTAACAATTTTACAACTAGAATTTTATAACTAAGTACCTATTCTACCGAATATCTTAAGAATTATACTCGTAATGTTTATTGTGACATTAACTACTTCGATATACGGAAACATTCCGTATTCACTAACCTAACAATTAGTTCTAAACTAGGTTGACTTTTATGACATCTTCCTTCTACAACAGCATTTCAGGAAAATAGGTTTCTCTAATACACTAACTGTTGCTGTTTGTTTTTCTAGTTTTGACGAGAGTTTCTTTCCTAACCTTTTGTTGAAAATAGAGTGGAAATTCTAAATTTGAACATTTTGTTCTCATCAAGTTTTATTCATTATCCGTTTTAGCGCTTCTTGATGTTTAAAGTGTTAAAAAAATGTAGTTTCTGTCATTTGTTAAAAGATTTTTTTTGCGATTCAGTAACATCATTTTACAAGTTTCGATTGAGGATTGTAAGACCCACGGGAATCATTCGTCGAAAGCAATTTTTAACTTTTGATCTTAGAAAACCTTTGTTTACAGCTGACAATTTAGACATATTTGAGTTGGACGCGCGTATGTCATTCGTATGTAAGTCTACATTGGACGAAACAATTGAAGAATATGATGCGAGTTCTTAGCGTAATATTATGATTTTCTAACCTTGCTTTAGCATTTTCGGAATAAGCTAAATTTACTGCAACTCATTATACATTCAAATTTCTTTATCTCCTCTATTAATATGTTATAGTTGATTCAGAAAACGAAGCATTTCAAAAGTTGGGATTTACTAATGACGAGCACAGGGGTTCCTCGATTAAAGTGCCTAATGTGTACATTAAATGATTATGTACTAATCGAAAACGCATTAATCGAATATAAAAACTTATAGAAAATGATGTAATTTCTAAGACAAGTTTTCATTTCATTTCATTCAATTTTAATTTGCTAAGGTTTTAATTACAATATAGATACATATAAAAGAAAAGCAATAAAAATGCTATGAATTGATATTAACCTGATATTTTATGAACATATTTGGAGTGACTTGCCTCATATTATTGTTCTATTCTTAATATAACTAGCGGCAGTGAAAATTTTCCCAAACATACCATAATCAATAATACTATAACCTGAAAATGTCATGGATTAACTTTCCATACGAAATACTTACATCTTTTACATTTCGATATTTTTTAATACATGTAAATTTATGAATCTAATTAAATTGACCATTTTTAAAATTAGAAATTAACTTTAAGACCTTCAAAATAAACATGAAAAAATCTAAATATTAAAGAAATAATAGTGACTAATATACAAATATGTATTTTTATTATCATTATATATTATAAAATTTATTTATCTATACCTGTCCATAGTTAACACTACTGTGATTATGTACATAGCGTTATACTTGACAAGCAATATAGTGATCATTTTCTATATTTAACTTAACAATTTTTTAATTCATCGGTAGCTATAAAAAATTTTTTAAAGTATTTTGGTTAAACTGAGGTTTTATCGCACTGATCGAGTTTCATGCATGTAGAAAGCGAATTTTAAAAGAAAAATTAACGTATTAAATGCAATAATTAAATGTCCATTAATCGAGGGATTCTTACATTTATAATGGATTAAGGACATGTGCCATCGTTTCTTTTATTCCAACACCTGTTCATATTTTCAATTTTGAAAAGTTTTATTTTTAGTCCAAGTTTTTTGAACATTTAGTGTGATTTGAACATTTAGTGTGCAATCCACTTGGCACCACAGCGCACAACGGATGTGCGTTGTGGTGCAGTGGATATCGGCTCGGAACGAGAAATCGGGGAGCCGAATTCAAATTCCACTAGAATTCATTGCATTCACTTACGCGCAAATACCCTTGGGAAAGGTATTAATCCGTTTCTTCCTTACAGTTATGGGTTAAATAAGAGGACAGATTGGGTTCTATCGCTTTGGCTGGCAGCCAATCTACCGCAAAAAGCAATGGCAAGCTACTGTGGGATAATATTCTGCCCAGTCACGTATGGCACGTAACTGACTGAGTGTGTAATGATTTTTTGATGGAATCAGTAAATCCGTATCATAATAATGAAAGTAGTAATTCTTTTGCACAACAGTTATTTTATTTCCTATCTTCTTTCATTTAAGTAGATTAAATTCAACTGTGAGTATGACTCA
>JBBBDQ010029481.1:540000-824962 GCA_037127315.1 Ascarosepion bandense
CATAAACATAAATATGCGATCATAATGTCCAACGCAAAATGCTGGGCTTGACAAGCATAGATTTTAACAATCAATTACAAAATCTGAGCTCCGTGGAAGAAAGTTAATAAAGCGCGTGTGGTAGAACCGTAGGCGTATTATGCAGTTATATTTTTAAATGTAAATATATATGTTCAGGATCTGCAACGTATTTATAAACTTACAGTTGAAAAGCGCCTTACGTTCATTTGTATGAAAAATGATGTTCTCCCAGATGACAACGCAAGACACCATACAGCAAAATAATTACAAAATACATTTTGTAACACGAGAAGTTTGATTAACGCCGTCCACAATATTCATCTGAATATGTAGTAACTTGCAATTATATTTTTTAATCGCTGCAATAATATTTGAGAGAGAAAGCTTGCTCTAACAGAATTCACATTCAAGAATACGTTGAAAACTTTCTTATATGAAAATCTGATGGAATATCTATATATATCTATATCTATATCTATATCTATATATATATCTATATCTATATATATATATATATATATATATGTAGTCATCCGCAGACAGATCTGTTTTGCTGTATCACAGCTCATCAGTACGGTTAGACTCCGATTGCTTTTAACCAGGATTGAAACCCGTCCGAATTAGCGACAGTCGGCGATTCTACCTCTGGGCTATGGGCGCTCGGTAGAAGAAGCCAAACTTTTAGGGTATACATTGTCATTATACACGCCTAATAGCCAGAATGATCTAATTCATTACGGAATGAGCGATGCGTACATGCCAGAGTATATATATATATATATATATATATATATAACAATAATACTACAGAGGAATGTAGTAAAGAACCGTTCCCAAAAGAATGAAATAATAAAAATGTACTCAATACAAGTTTCGATAAGAAAATAGAGCGAATAATATATATATATATATATGTGTGTGTGTGTGTGTGTGTGTGTGTGTGTGTGTGTGATTAACTATATTTTAACGCATGTTATATCTATGGTTAAAAGTGCTCAATATACAGAATAGATCGTATTTATATATAAAAGTGTACATTGAGTTCAACACCTATCAGAGACTGCTGTTTTATGCATGAAAGCAGTTATTAGGCTATATATAATTCCGGTGGTGTATGGGGATTGTAAATCCATCCCTCGTAAAAAATATTCTAAAGAAAAGAGCAGCAACAAAACCTAAATTTGCCGTTGTCACAGTATGCACAAGATCTACGAAACCCACCAATTGTCCGTAACTAATCTGATAATAATTTAAGAAAGTCGAATTTTTTAACCATATTTCTAGAACCTTTTTTTATGAAATGATCTTTAGACATTTTCTAACGTAATTTCCTCCTTAGCTGAAAAAACAAAAAAACAAAAAAACAAAACAGATTTGCAGTTTGGAAAAGTCAATCACATTATATATATATATATATATATATATATATATATATATATATGTGTGTGTGTGTGTGTGTGTCGGGAACGACTATATATATATATATATATATATATGTATATATATATGCATATATACATATTCATTTCATGAAATATGACAAATTATTATAGTCAAATCTTTACATAATTTTTTAAGTGATCTTATAACTTTTTTATTTTCAGAACATAAATTTTATGACAAATTTGCCAAATGTTTTGTTTTGCTAGCGATTTCGGCTGGCTACAATTTTAATCATAATCAAGGATGAATTTTATTTTATATGTAACTTGGCATGTTTAGTTTAATGTCTGTATGTTGTGTTTTATGTGTGTTTTATATTCCAAAGGTGGTAAGTACATTTTGCTCTGTTTGTAGATGATATTATTAAGTGTTAATTTTCTTTTTTATTAATAAACTTCCATTATATTTAGCTTTTTTGCATGTAGATCCATAACATTATGTTATAAACCACAAGTATGTTACCTCTCTGTAACGTACTTCTTGATAATCTGTACTATCAAAAATATGTTACGGATAGGTTTTGGTAGGTATATAAACACTAATCATATTTAGTTACACGTACAATAAAATTCATATTTGATAATGGCTAAAAGCGCTCGGAACAATAGAGCCTTTGGTAATTTTTATATAATTTATATTCAGAAAAACAAAACAACAAGATCACATAAAAATTATATAAAATCTGAATAATAATACTTTCTCTGTCATTTTTAATGAAACTTGCATAAAACAAAGATTGCTACCCAATTACACAATTTTTAAATTACATGACCCGACAGCCACCAAGGAACGTAACACCACAGTTTTAAGAAAAAAAAACTCGTTTGACGACAACAATATCAAAAACGAAAATCCATCATTTAAACAATGAAAACACTAACAGAACCAGAATATAAAGAAACAAAGTACCATATCAACCTAAGTATGAATAATGCGGAACTCAAACACAGACAAATAACCAAAACTTATAGCAAGGAAATACTTTACTCCCAACAATACTGATAAATACATGAATCTGTCAAATCATAAACTAACAGATGATCAGTGAGTTAAAATCATTAAAAATCCCATCAATGGCATTGCTAACTACATCGTTGATGAACTAATTAGACGAACTAAAAAAAACATAAACATAAATAGAAATAAACATAATACTTCCTCTAATAACTAAACATATCACCCTACTATACTACAAGCAAATGCATTCTAACTACAAAACAAAATGAAAAAACCTAAAATCATATGAACTAATATATTTCCCACTGATCACAGTAAAAAATAAGAATCATTATATAAAATACTACAACCAATGTAATCATCCGCAATAATTTTTCTTTAGCAGCAAGTGTTTTGCAAAAGAAGAACATTGTATATAATTTTCAATATTCTTTCGGACATTGTGTTCCTGACAAAAATGTAAATACATATGTTGGCTTCAACACAACTAAATTAATAAGACGGCGTACAATCAATATGTTGGATGCAAGCTTTATCACAAAATTTTTAAATACACATTCCTGTCTATCTTCACAATCCAGAAATGTTCTTATTATAACACTAGCATACTACACAATTAAAATAGCAAAAAACAAAAAAAAACCTGAAATTCTGGAGGCTATCTATATAAGGATCCCACTAAAAAATTAGTTATGAATAAAAAAAAACAATCTTGTAAAATGTCTATAAAAGCAAATTGTTTGAAAAATGTTTTTGAACAAAATCAAATAGATTGCCATCACAGATTTTAAGTTACCTTCCTTAGACAAAAATACATGAAAATAACAAAACAAAAACAAAGCACTGAAGTCTCAACAATCAGTTTTAAAACAATTGGCTGATATTTTTTGTGGGTTGGCAAATTGCGTAAATCTTTTATTTATTTTAGGTACGTTGATGTCACTTTTGCTACTTTTCCACTGAAAGTGAGAAGGCAATTATTTTAATAAGTTTAAATCGTTACACAAAGCTTTATTCTTTTTATTATGGAACTTGAAAAGGATAATTTCTTGCTTTTTTTGGACGTTGTTGTTGAGTGTGGTAGGAAGGGTTTGCGTATCTATCATAAACCCATCTTTACTGGCCTGTACGTGAATTGGTGTGCGTTTGCACCTACATCAAGGAATATTAGTCTTATTTAAAACATTTGTACACAGGGCGCTCAAAATTTGTTCTTCCACGAGACTGGACTCTTAACTGGAGAATATCAGGGAGATTTTCTTGTGTAATGGCTATGCGGGAGCCATTGTTTATTATAGTATTAATAAGAAGACTAGGGAATTTTATTCTCCTAAAGTCCTGGAGCTTTCTAAGTGTCCAGTATATATGAAGGTTCTTTGTATTAGGGATAAAGGCCAATGTTTAGAAAACCAGGTGAATAGGTCGGTTTCTAATTGTTTTCCGTCAGTTGCTCCGCATTATGTTTTTCATACTAGGTCTGCCTTTCCGTCGTTTCGTAAGGATAGTTTGCCCTACATCAAATTGAGTAATTTAATACCAAAATTTAATTGACAGTGTGCTGCTGGTTACATTGGGCGTACCACCTTACATTTAGAAATGAGGATTAATCAGCATGTTTATTCGAAAATAAGACTGCTATATAAGTAACATGTGTTGCCTTTCCTTAAAAAAATATGTAATCGGCTATCGCTCAACATAGTTTATCTTAACTGTTCCTCGTTAATTATTTACACATGACTTTCCCTCTCGTCGATATATATATATATATATATATATATATATATATATTATCGTGTTTCCTTCTTTTACGGTTTTCATTTTCGTAGTTACTGTTCTTTTCGCTTAATTAATTTTCAATCGATGTTTCTTCTGACGAGATGTTGGACAAAAGAGTCTTTGAAACTAACAAAAAATTCCTTGTTTTTAAAAAAGTATACCAATTTTGTTTATATATATATATATATATATATATATATATATATAGTGTCTATTGTCAGCAAAACTTGGCGTTTCAAAAAAGTGTTTTATGTAAAATATAAAAAGTTAGAAAACAAGGTATAAGTGATGATAAAAGTTAACTTTTCAGTTGACCTCTCGACTTCAAGTTTTAAGGAAATGAGCTTCATCAAAAACACTCTTTCGACGGTCAGAGAGGATATCAGAATTCATTTAATTATTTTTCGTCTTCAATATGTCGGACGAAGAGGTGAAAGAATGGAAAGACATGTGGTAGGATTATGCAAGGGATAAGTGACTGTAGATATTTTCCACTAATTTTTTTTTCTGTTTGAAAAATATTAGAATGGTATAAACCGCTATTATATGGTGTGCCGCTAGCGTGCCCCGTAATTTTCTATCACAGTCTAGAGACGGATATATAGGCTACTTAACCTATTACCAAGTTGTTAAGTAAAAATTTACTCTTAAGCTTGTAAGTTGACATGAACTCTTGTCTCCTGTTCAGCATTTTCTCATCACTCAATTTTTTTAATATAATCTTTTTTTCCCCAGAGATAGAAATTACTTACCACATTTTCTTCGAATGCAATCTTTACAACTAGTATTTCTACTCGTAGAGACCGATTTACCTGTTTCTTTTACCTTCTAGAAATATGTTGATAGCTGCCATTATTTATTTTATGGAGTGTGACACAAACCTCCGCGATACGTTATTGGTACACCGTATATGGCGATTTACAATTTTCTGATATATTTTTTCAGACGGAAAAATCATTTTTTCCTGATGAATATACCTGATTTACCACCACTTTCTTTCTCCAACTTTTAATCTCCTTATTCCGCCCTACATATCCAATAACCCAAATCAATTATGCCTTCTCACTGATGGAAGCCTGATAAAATGTCGCACAATGTGAACGTTTTAAAAGCGTATGCTTGTCACTAAATTTCGCCATGCAACAAAATTAAGCCCATTAAGATCCAGTGATGCTTGCAGAATGTTTACGGAGACGAAACAATTGATATGATCATAGTTATGAGATTGCTGATTCACTTCAACAATGGTAGTAATGATATGCATAAAAAAGATACACTTTGAGCGGACTTGCAGAACTGCCAACAAAAATCTTCCTTCGTCCGACCGAATTTGCATTCAGTGGTGTATAAAATTTATTGTAACAGATAAATAGACATAAAGATAAATAGAGAGAGAGAGAGAAAAGGAGAGAGAGAGAAAGAGGTAGACAGAGAGAAAGGTAGAGTGGTCCTTGGGGAGAAATAAACAGAGAGACAAGGATCGCAATAAAACAAAATATATGTGATGCGAAATCACTTTTCATAGAATTATGTATTTTATTTGTTTGTATAATTATAATTCCACATCTGTTTAAAGGAGATAATTTACCTTTTAAATTTACAAAAATCTATTCAAAGTCGGCATAGTCGTCTTTAAGTGTTATACGCTTAGCAACTTAACCTTATCAATAAATGCGGCATAGCGGTATCTGTATTTACGATTATGAATTTCGTAAGGGTTACCGATGCAAGATATTTACAGTGTGTCTACTCATATCAAAATAGTTTTACGTATCCCGATATTTTTAGGTTGCTTTTGATTTCATCAGTGTTTCCCTCTAAAACTGAATGTCTTATAACTGCTAGAGAAATGAGATTGCCTTGCTATATTAACCACAGTTTGAGGAATGTGGATTCATGCCTTTTACAACGGCAATCCGTACAACGTGAAGGAACAGTCTTGGTTCAAAATTTTAATTTTGCATGCAGATTCAAAACTTCACGTTGACAAACAACTCGCTTACTACACAATTTATAATATGACATTTAGAAGTGTTGCTTCTTTGAAGTGTGACGGCGAACGTCTGAATGATTGGCTCCTTTTTTGCTCAGTCCGAAATATTCTATTGAATGAATACGACAGATGAATATCACAGCATCATTTGAAAAGTTAAAATACTATAATTCTCTGGTCTGTAGAAAAGCTTTCTTTCTTTTCAATTTTCAAGTTCGATCATAATGGAATTATTCTTATTGAGTTTAATTACTATAAATTGGTCTTACATATGATGTCATTAGCGTACAATTTCCATATTAGTCCATTATGTTGAAATATTTAAAACCTATAAATTTTAAGAAATTTTTAACGTCGTTGGCAATGAAAAATTTGATTGGTTAAAAAATAAAGATGCTGAAAAGGGAACATTCATTGATACTGGGATTTTGACTAATGCCACTTAATCATCAATAAATACTTTTATTCAATTAGCAAAATACTAATTGTTCCATGACGATCAATACGATCATGGTTCTAAATATATATATATAGTGAGAGGGGGAAGAGTGAGAATATGTAATAGAGAAAGATTAAAAGCAAAGTATATATTCTTTCACTTAAAAATATTTATCTTCATCCGTTACAGTCTACAAGAATTAGCAAAGAGAATGTTAACAGAACGTTTCAAATTGCACATCAGATACGCCTGTCACATTATTTTATTTTACCGTCTACCACAGTTTAGCATAAGAAATGAAAATAAAAACGAATTATTTTCTAGTCAATAAATTATGCTGCTTTACTGCACGGAGATGTGTATTGTCTATCGATTACTTTATTTTTGGTCGTTTTTCAAACCTCCTGAAGTGTTTTAATTTTTTGCACATTCTCTTTTCTTTTTCTAATATTATTCTCCATACAATCTTCGCGCACGCACACACATACACATGCACACACAATCTAATATACATATATATATATATATATATATATATATATATATCTATCTATCTATCTATCTATCTATCTATCTATCTATCTATCTATCCACACACACACACACACACACACACACACACACACACACACACACACATATATATATATATATATATATATATATATATATATATATAATCAATTACCCGAAGCAAACAAGGAATGCGACTAGTACGCAGGGGTTTACAATGAGTAAAAGTGAAAGAAAGACTAAGTGCAGTAAGGTTTGAAGAAAGTACAAAAGAAGAACAGGATTGAAGAAAATATAAGTCGTTGCATTTAAATGTTTGTAGATTGTAATCTGGAAGTAACGTAAACTGAAGAGCGTTCAACATGTGGAGATTCCAGGAAATGAAGAAAAATTTGGAATAGAAGTGGCAGTTACATTTAGCTATTTCAGTAGTAAATCAGTGGAATCTAGATTTCAATCAATTAGCACACTTAAATTCAGATATTTAGATCACGAGGGAAAAAAAGCCCTTTAGAGCAGTTGCCATGAAAATATCTATGAAAGAAGAGAGAGCAAAGTTACATCACGTCGGTGAGAAAGTGAGCGAAGTCGATATACCTGGTCAGGAGCAGTTACATTAAAAATCCTGCTTTGGATTTTGCCAAGATTTTTTAGATGAACAGCAGAAGCATTAGAACAAACATGCCGACAGTATTCAATGCAGAGACGTATAGTAGCTTTATAAATGTGTAAGATGAAGTCAAGCGAGAGAAATGTTCTAGCCTGATGCAATGATTCAAGTTTCCTAGCAATAGGTGCAGCTATTGATTCGATGCAGTCACTACATTTCAAGTCTGTGGAAAGGGTAAGACCAAGAAGGCCTAGTGTGATGCTCTCTATGCTCATGGAAGGCAGAAAACATTCTCCATGTTGGTTAAGTGAAAGCAGTTTTGTTTCGGCGACTTTATTTGAATATTAAACTTTTGAATGAACGGATAAATAAATGTTATATATTTTATCTAATTTTCTTACAGTTTTCCATTCAATGAAACGTTTTATATAATTTTCAAGTATATGTTCCTGTGTTGTACGTGTGCGCGCAGTCATATGTATTTTTATAAGTATGTTTATTCGCACATGTACGCACGTACACTTGTCATGTATAACACACACACACACACACACACACACACACACACACATATATATATATATATATATATATATATATATATATATATATATGTATGTTTGAGTGTAACTGGAACTATACATCTTCTGTCGATGTGAGCCATGGACATAGTGCAGAAATGATGCAGACATTAGAGACCAAAGGCCCTAGAAAGCGCCCCTGAATGTCTTATACTGGAGTAAAAACCAATGACGATGTACGAAACAAAGTTTGAAAGTCTCGTTGACCGACATGAAACTCTCATCATAACTATGAAACTTTGCAAGATGGTATGGTTTAGCCACATCACTATACAAGACTATTAGACCAGGCACTGTTAAAGACGGACGCACGCGCGTACGTCAACGGTATAGTTGGTCAGATAACATCAAAAACTGAACGGATATGACACCGCCGGAAGTCCTAAGAGGCACCACAAACAGATCAATTTGAAGATGATTGTTTCCTTCTTCTGCCCTAAAATCCCACCGCACTTTAGTTGACTCAGTTAAGAGACTGATGATGAAAGTAAATAGGTATCTGATAATATTTCCTGGTAAAGAAAAAGATCTTGCAATGTTTTTTTGCAATTAAAGAAAAAATTTGGAAAAATTATTTATGTAAATATAAGGTAAACGGAAATGGATATGTAAATTATTACCTGTAAAGGAAGCTTGCAGCTGGAAAAAATTTGCCATAAAAGAAAAGATTTTCGGGAAATGATTCGCGATAAAAGAAAAAAACTTTTGAAAATCATTCCCTGTAAAGAAAACAGGAAGCTAAAAATAATTTACGATAATTAAAGATCTGGAAATGTTTGACGGTAAAGGAAAGGAAAGCTGGAAATGATTCCCGGTAATAGAATGCGTGATCTGATTATGTTTCAGCTAAAGAAAGAATTTGGAAAGAGTATGAGGTGAAAATAATTATATTGTTATTCGTAAATAAAATGTTTTAAGAAAACTAATTCCATGTAAACAAGCAAAATAGAAACAAGTACAAACCATTTGTTTTCTTTCATAAAAAATAATAAAAGTAGAAAATTAAACGTAGGAAAAATAAAAGGCACAGAACAAAGTACATAATTTATGTGTCTCGTTTTTCAATGACAGCACCATAAAACGTTGTTGGGAATTTATTTTGCTGCTTTGATTTTGCTTAGGTTCATCGACGTAAATTTTGTTTGTCTCTATCTCTCTATATATTTATCTTCCTCTTTTTCTGGTTTTCTCTATTTCTTTCTCTCTCTATCCCTCCTCCGCCTCTCATATTGACTCTGCCTTTTGGCAAAGTAAAATATTATATGTCTGGGTTACAAATTGGCGATGTGTTAGCCTCGCTTTCATTTTCTCTCCGTCACTATCCATAAGTCTGGGCCAAAAGAGCATAGAAGATTTTCTTTCTTTTTTCTTTTTTTTTTCTACTGTCATTCCCCACCATATTTATCAGTTCATTTTTTTAAAACGTAGTTTATGCTGACATCTTATTTTCTAATTTCAAATATGCAAACGAGTTAATACGTGACCTCGGTTTCTACCATGTGGTAACTTCAGGCGATTTGCAATAACTGATTTTACCGTTTATAGTTTTTTTTTTTTTAGAACGCTCATGTAACGGAGAATTTTTGAACGCGCAATTTTTAAAATTACAAGAAAATATAACGTTTTCATCCATGGTTGTATGAACCTAATAAGTATTTTTTGGGTATTGTTAAACTTAGTCATAATTTCTGTTTTTTCATTCAATTGTTCATTTTTGTTTGATAATTTGTTTGGGAATTTTCTTTCTGACACTGTCTACATATTTTGCCACTGTTGTAAGGCTTGGCTGCTTTCACTATACTCCACGTTATGTTTGGGTCTTTTCTAAATTTTAATTTCAATTTCCACAGGTGGCTAGCCAATTTTGTACATCTTTTAAGTTTTCTATTTTAAATGTAAACTTGGGATTGAATCACCTAGTCTTAAAGGTGACTTTGGTTGAACCCAAAATATATTTTGTTTTGACCATTTAAGTCATGTACTTTTACTTTGTAAATGTCTTCTTTTGTGTTAAAAAGTCATTGAAGTGGGCATTTATTTTTCTCCCTGCAGTTGCATTCTTTATTAGTGATCTTGTTTTGTACAATGCTGTTTAAATTTCTGGCGTTTTGTTTTATGAAACTTCCTAAATTATTAGTACAGCTATAACATAGCTTGATTGTATTTCTATTGAAAAATTTCTTTTTTGTTATATATATATATATATATATATATATATATATATAACTTTCAAAGGCTTTTCGTTTATTTTGTCTTATCCTTAAACCGTCATGGGGAGATACTTCAAAACTATTGGCCTAGAAGGCTTCACCCAGATATTAAAATGTTACCTTTTAGCTCCTGATTAAGGGTACTTTTCTTGGACTCTGTGACCAACCACTCCCACTTACGTTATGCCTAGCAGTCAGTCGCCTTCTTTACTTGTAGCTAAAAAGAGGACAGAAATGGATTCCGCCAATTGTCTTGAATTTCACTTACCTTAGTTCTGATAGGCTGTTAAGCTTGCCTGATAATTTTTGGTTTTTCTTTTGTTGCTAGTTTTATTTTGGGAATGTATTTATTTATTTTATTTGTTTTTTTATTTTATAACTCATTTTATATTTTGTCCTCTTTTGCATAGCGGTGGTTATTTAAAAAAAAATGAGTCAGCACTTTCAAAGGCATTTCGTTTATTTTGTCTTTTCTTTAAACCGGCATGGGGAGGTACTGCAAAACTATTGGCTTGGAAGGCTTCTTCCGACTTACAGTAAGTTAAAACTTAGTATTTTTTTAATAGAGTAGATAGATTCATTTATCTCTCGGTTCACACGCCTCTCTCTTTCTTTGGACAGGAGTAGAGGTGCTTGCCTTGTTTCCTCTTTAAGAAAAGGTTACCAGTTACTCTCATCTCGTCCGGTCCTAGTGCTAGTGCTGTCGCAAGGTTTTTGCAGTAATTGTGGTTGATGGCAACGTCTCTTCATTCTGAGGGTACCGGGTTGGCAGTTTCCTGGTTGCTGCTTCCGACTTGTAGTTAGGAGCCCGAACTCTTGCGTAGCGCCATGAGAAGCTGCTCTGATCAACAGATGAATACAATCGGAAATTTATGTAGTGCCATATCGCGCATGGATGGGTGTCCTGCATGAACCTACGGTGGGCAAACCTGAGTTCACATTATGCTGCAGTCTGAGCTAGTTTCCCACCTACACATGCTGCATACAGCGATCGACTGATTCTACTCTAGATCTCTCTACTAATAAAACTCACTAACCATGAATACACAATATCATAATATCAAAACTAAACCAGCTAATCAAAAATCACTGGACCCCATCAACATCTCCTTTGCTAACATACGAGACATACGTACCAACTCTTACAGGTAAACTCATCTGACATGCTAGCTCTCTGCGAAATTAACATTGATCCTTCTATCCTCTCTTATGAATTCTCCGCCCCTTGTTACCTTCCCAACATGGGATTCGTGTTTATGTCAGTGAACACTTCCATCTAGCTACGATGATCTCTCTTGAATTCCTAGATCATTCTTATATGTGTTTCCGTCTCCTTCTACTAAGCCCACTTAGCTATATCTTCTTTCTCTACTGTTCCGTTCTTGACAGTATCTCCAATAATATTGACAAGGCCATTTCCTCGCATCCGTTTGCCCATATATTTGTGTTTGGCGACTTTAACGCTCACCACACCATGTGGCTGGAAAAATCTGTCAAAGATCTTGCTGATGTCCACACCATGATTTTTCAATCAATTATTTTCTTACACAGGTGGTGGAGTTTTCCACGCGTTTCTTTAATAACCCTAATTGACCTGACTCACTGCTAGATATCTGTTTTACTTCCATCCCTGAAACTTGCAATTTCAAGCAACTCTGCCCTCTCGGAAACTCTGACCATGCTGTGGTTTCTGTTAACATCTTCTTTTACTCCTACTCTCACTCCACCCAAGAATCTCAGACTAGTAGAATATCTTTGTTTGGGAATACCAAGGAGCTGAATGGAATTCATTCCACAATTTCATGTGTGACGTCTCTTCGAACAAAGTTTTTAGTCTTCCGGTTGAGGATTGTGCGGCTGAGGTTCCCTCTTCGGTTAAGGCTGGCATCGAAGCTTTCATTCTAGTTAGGAAGTTGCCACTTAAACACCACCCGGTCCCTGGTTCTTCCTTGCTTTCTCGGCTGCCATCTTCCACAGAAATAACTTCTTCCGGCTTTATCGGCGCCGTTTTGTCTCTGCTAGCAAGAAAATACTTAAAGAAACCAAGTTGCTGTTTGCAGCCAGAATGAAGCAGCTTATAGCAACCCGTAAGTTCAGCTCCAAAGACTACTAGAGGCTCTGTAAAAGTGTACTAAACAACAGCAAACCCTCAATCCTCCTCTAATCAATGAATTTGAGATCCTCAACTCTTCAACAGACAAGGCTGAGTGCTTTGCTTGCAGATTCTCCACCAACTCGACAATGGACTCGTCTGGAGTACCTGTACTCGACTTCTCATCCCGAACTGAGGCCCAACTGAATGACATCCACATTAGCCCCTCGGTGTTCTCTAAGATAATTTCAAAGCTTGACCCCCATAAAGCAAGCGGTGGTGACGGGATCCCTATCATTGTCCTGAAAAATGTGCCTCTGAACTCCCTTCTGTTCTCTCCAAACTCTATAACTCTCTCTGCTTCTGGATTTCCTGCCTACTAGAAGTAATCCTCCGTGGTATATATATATATATATACTGGTGAACCCTCGGACTTCTCTAATTATGCTACCAATTTTTGGCAAAGTGTTCGAAGCCCTCATCAACTTCGAGGTGGGTCAACATCTCACAGTCAACAATCTTTTCTCTGACAAACAGTATGGTTTTACCAGGTCTACTGTTGATATGCATCACTGTGCATATAGACCAGGCACTCGATAAGAACGGCGAAGCTCGAACTGTTGACTTCGATATCTTCAAAGCGTTTGACAGAATCTGGCCTTCTACGCAAGCTGCGGGGCTATGATATAACTAAAGAGTTATTTGACCCAATCCAGCCATTCCTTTCACATCGCACAATTAAGGTAGTATTGAATGGAAATGCCTCCCAACGGCATTAAAGATCTCCCCGATGTAACAAGATCTTATGTAGGCATATACGCTAACAACACTAAGGTTTATTCTAGCCTCGACCAAAAGTCCTCCAAGGCTGACGAAGCAAACCTTATTGCTGAGTTTGAAAAGCACCTCTAATCCGTGGTAGACTGGGGTAAGAAATAGCTCGTTAATTTTAATGCTTCCAAAACGAAGCTGCTATCTACATCACAGACAATTGCTTCTACTACCCATTAGTATGGATCAGGCTAGTCTCCCTAAAAGCGAAACACTAATCTTCAAAATTCGCAGCAAATTCAGGACGTCGATTAAACTTTTTAAATCATAAATCACTATGCTGTGGACCACTCAACACAATCTTCATTCTAATAAATATCTTCTTCTTCCTTTTCTTTATCTATTTCAAATTCCTCATCAGCAACAATGGTGGAAAAGTATGCAGTTTATACCAGGAGGAAAAATTGGCTATTTTGTTGTTCCAAGACAAAAAGAAATTACTAAATGAAAGAACAAAAATTATGTACACAGGTAACCATACCAATAAATACTTACTAGGATCATACAATCATGGATGAGAATGTTCTATGTCTTTTAAGTAACCTCTTCTGATTTTGAGAACTGCGTTTATTATTTTTGGTAACTATTGCCCTTGCCAAGCGGAGTTTTATGTCAACACAAATTAAAATCGTCGGTGATGGTGAATGTTATTATATTTCAGTCTAAATAACCTCTCTGAAGATGGCTCATGTGAACTGAAAGCTTAGAAGCAAATCAATAAATAATTATCCAAATGTTGAAGAAGTTTTGTCTTTATTTTCAACTGAAATTAAAGCCAAAATACGACGTTTAGAACGGCTCATGATTAAACATAATAGACATATGTTTAGAAAATTATTTGCTGCCTCGATATACTATATATATATATATATATATATATATATATATATATATATACAGATGAGTAGCCACTCGTCTATCGGCCTATGATGATCCAGCAGCTAAGTTTTGTAACCAAACAGCCTGACTACCCACCCTCACATATGATTTCATTATAGCTTTGTGCGCAAACGTCCTCACTTTGAAAGAGTCGAATATAAGAAACTGGCGAACACTTGCTACAAAGTCCTTAAACGGCTCTCCACAGATTGTGAATTCGGATTTCTCCTTCTCCTGTTATTCATTTATATAAGGGTTGGGGGAAAAGAAAGGTTCGTGCCTTTTTCAAATATATTACCACGTAGTTGAATGTTATAAAGTCGAATGGAATTAAAATCTGGCTCACCGAATCCTCAATCCGAGCTGCAATCGAATCCACTGTGAGCACTCTCTCTCTCTCTATCTCTCTCTCTTTCTGTCTCTCTCTCTCTGTATATATATATATATATATATGCGTGTTTGTGTGTGTGTGTGTGCGTGCGTGCGTGCGAGCAAAAATCTTCCATTGATGAGATGCACGCACATGGCTTATAAGTTGTTTTTGCAAACAGAAGATATACAGGTTCGAATCTTATCAAATTTCAAAATATATATATATGATTAATAAGTCAAATAAGAGCGAGAGACAGAAAATGCTACCAAATATACAGTAATATAAATCGCAGAACGATTACTTTTAGGCATATAACCACTGAATTTGTTTTCAGGTATAATGTTAATTATGCTAATTATACAGGTTTCTAAGCACTCCAGTGGATCTTTGCTGACAACTGTGAAATAATATCTAGTAATAGGCGATGTTGAATTCCGATTATTTGTTAGGTGATCTCTAATCAACAAATATAAAAAAAGCTGATCATTTTTTACCACCTTACTGTCCAAAATGCAAAAAATATTTTTTACAATAAATTAGGAAACAGATATAGAAGCACTAATTATTTCAAAATTTTGTCTGTGTTTTGATTAATTTTCTCTATCGTCCCACATTAAATCTGTTATTGCTGTGACAAAATATATATTAATGCTTAGATAATTATATTGTGTTGTTGTGGTTATTGAATTAGTTGATAGCATTATGAGCCTACTTTCATGAATATCACTTGCTTTTCTTTTCGTGTTTTATATAAACAAAAACATCACAAATAACTTTGATAATACTATACACATAATACTACCTAACAACAGAGCTATTGTTGTTGTAATCAATTATATAATATATATATCATAATAATAATTTACGTGTTAAATGTCGACGGGAAGTGAGACTAATAGGTTTGTGTGATTATTGATCTCATGAGACCGGCTGTCTAGTGTGATTATCGATCGCATGCGATCAACAATATAATGTCAATTTTTGTCTCATTTTTATTTGCATTCACTTGTTTTGTTTTGTTTTTGTTTTTAGTCGACTTTTTTTATAATCAGACAGTTCTTTTGACTTATTTTATACTAGCAGTATAGCCCGGCGTTGCTCGGATGTAATGAAAGCTTTAAAACTAATCCATGGTCCTGGAGCTCAGACACTTTGGACGTTGGCACGAAAGACTGAAAAGCAATAGTTGTTTCCAGTTAAAGCGAAAGCGTAGACTGAAAGAAAGATGAATGGAAGTAAGTCAAATTTTGATTTCCTAGTATCGATATCAAATAAGTTTTTTTCGTCGTAAACTGAATTTTGAAGGCTAAATAAGTCCTCTGAGTAAATGCTATCATGGCTGAGACTAAAAACTACAATTATATCTACTTAGAGCCAAACTCGAAGCAAAAACTAAAATAAAAGGGCTCTTTATATCTTACTGAATTATTCTTTCTCTAAGTAAATTCTGCTTCTTTACCATCCCTCGTTGTTTTACCTATTTGACACACATTTCTTAAATAGGTTACTAGACTTTTACCCTTACTCTACTGGTTTTCAGTATATATATAGAGAGTAGAATTCCTGAATCTTCTTTCCTTATTATGTGTGATAAAAATTACTGATGTTTTTCTTTTTCTGATTGTTTGTGTCAATTTTCTTCTAAAAATTCTTTTTAAAACATAATATTTTCTTAAATCATTCCTATGGTTCTTTAGTAAAACCACTCATTTTCTGAATTTTTAGAATTTTTAAAATACAACAATTTACGAAAGTTCAATGCTTAATACTAATATTTGTAGTTACCCTACTTTTATACTAGCAATATCAGGTAACTTTCTACAGCTTGGAGTTTAAGTGACAGAAAAAATAGTTTATACATTATCATTCTCTCCACTATTCTTCTTAGTTCAAATCATGTAGAATGTATGAATTTGATTTTTGACAGACTGAAAGATTCTTACAAAACTTTTTAAGTGCTTCAGTAATGATTCAGATAATAGAAGTTTTCCTTTTCCTTTCTTGCACGTTCCAAATATTTTTCCAATTTTTTTTTCAGTTTTATTTATGGTCTGCTGGAATAGTATCATTGAGTGTCAACCAAATTTCATCTTTTTCTTTGCAAAAGTTGACATGTTCTTTGAATCTTGTTCTGATATTCTATTTGGATTTAAAATTCCTTGCAAAGTGTATGCTTGTTTTTCAGTAGTACAGTTCGATCATAAAAGAAAACGGATTTTCTTACTGGCGGTTTTAAAAAACTGCCAGAAATTTGAACGAATAGTCATTTTTTAATTACCACTTTAAATTATTAAATTATTATAAGTCTCTCCCGCCGTTCGTAAAAGCGAACCTGAATTAAACGCCCTCCCTCCTCTTTTCTATCGACAGATAGGAGAGTCGGTAGTAAAGTATAAATTTAATTTCGGTATTTTGCTTTTGCTACGTTCTCTTGCTGTCTTTCACTATCCTTCTCGCTCACTCTCTCTCTCTCTCTCTCTCTCTCTCTCTCTTTCTCATTCATACTCTTACACGCAGACACGCACAGACCCGAAAACACAATTTCAAACGCTAGACGTTAGAAGAATTAAACATGGTCTCTTTAACTGAGAGCTGTTTTCTTTATAATTTTGTATTTCCGAATTTTTTAAAAGTTTCTTAAAAATAATTAAGTCATATATCTTAACACAAATATCTGTTGATAAATAATTATCTTATTGATAATTAAAGGTGCCTCTTGATTATTTATACTATTAAAGGATACCCACAAAAAAAAACGACATAATACTGAATACTTTTATTTTAATTAATAATATAATGACCTTTTTATGATTTCGGTCAACAATACGGTGATTCTTACTCATACACACATTAAGAGGAACCTGCAGATATTGGAGGCCATGTACATCAAATCTAAACAACCAACACTCAATAAAATCACCTTTAAATCCGGACATAACATATTATATTGCATTTGACTACATGGTTTTGTTGTCATTTCGTGCAATCACGCGGTGTGACATCATAAATCCGCATTGCAAATTTGAGAACTGCGTTTATTATTTTTGGTAACTATAGCCCTTGCCAAGCAAAGTTTTATGTCAACGCAAATTAAAATCGTCGGTGATGGTGGATGTTATTATATTTCAGTCTAAATAACCTCTCTGAAGATGGCTCATGTGAGCCGAAAGCGTAGAAGCAAATCAATAAATAATTATCCAAATGTTGGAGAAGTTTTGTCTTTATATTCAACCGAAATTAAAGACAAAATACAACATTTAGAACGGCAAATGATTAAACAAGATAATAGACATTCATTGTCTCTTATATTTAACAGCATATGTTTAGAATATATATATATATATATATATATATATATATATATTATTTAATACTTAGTTTTTCGACATAATAGGGTTAAACCAGTGCACATTTGTATTAAAAAAGTGTTCAATACAATTATATTGTAGAACATTTGAATATGTTCTATTTGTACACGAGTTATTACGCGACCTAGGTTTCTACCATGAGTGTTATCTTCAAGCGATTTTTAATGACTCTTTTGGATTTTTTATAACTTTTTCTATGCATTCAAGAACGCATATATATATATATATATATATATATATATATGCGTTCTTGAATGCAAACACACGCACGTATATATAAATCAACTCAGTAGAGTTTTAATCAATACGTGTCTTTAAACATAATCTCATTTTGACAATGAACAAAGCAACGCTGCTCGTATAAACTACTCGTATATATATATATATATATATATATATATATATATATATATATATATATAATTTTATGTTTAATTACTTTTTATTTTCAGTTCAGATCTGTATGTTTATACGAGTACCGTTGGTTTGTTAATCGCCAAAATGAGATTATGTTTAAAGATACGTATTGATTAAAAATATACTGAGTGGATTTATGTATATGTGCGTGTGTATGCATTCAAAAATACATACATACATACATGCATATATATATTCATATATATATGAACTGAAAAAAGGAATTAAGCATAAAATTATATATATATATATGTATATATATATATATATATATATATATAATATTATATATATATAATAAATGTTTTTATTAAATAGAGCTTATATGAAATAAAGAATATAACCTTACCTACTCTTGTTACATCTATATGGGCTGATAGACACGGATAGAGCAAAGAATTAATAAAAATCGATAATGAACTTCACAGACGGATTCTTTATTGCATCAAAAGCTCTGATAATCAAATATACACTAATCTCTTGTAATACTGTCATCTCGTGTTCTCTGTACTGTACTTGTGCTACTAATATTATTTTAGCTATTTGCAAAAGTTTCTATTTGAACACGTTTTACATTGTGCGCTCCGTACAATCTCGAGAAGTAAATCCGGCCAGAAATGGAGTACTGTTATATATGAGCAAGAATTGCAGAGTCGTCACTTTCCAATTTCAAAAAGTCAATTCAACTCATAGCTCAGGGTGTACTATATGGATTCTTAATACTCACAAGGGTATTTTTGCGTAACAATTTTGACTGGAGTTCAAACTTAGATCTCCGATTTCTCATTTCGTGTCGGTATCAATTACAACACAACGCGCAAGAGATTTTATACCTAATATTTTTAAAACGCATACATTCATATGTATGTGCGTGATGAACACTTTCCAGTAATTCCAGATATTATGCCGTAATAGCAGTGAATTGCCTAGGCATACGTTTCATAGAAACAAAAGAATAAATAATATTTTAATTAAAGGGAAGTGTACAAAATAGAAACTTAACATTTCAAATCACTGTAAAAAATCATACCTACTAAACCAATTGTTCAAAACAGATAGATGCACATAAAAATTTTTAATACAAACTATGTGTTTTATAGCTTTGTAGTTAGAGTTATACAATGAAAAGTGCTTTTTCTATTAGTCTTATGCTGATACCCTTTCACCAACGCATTGATTCTTGTTCATTGCTCTAATTACCGTGTTACATCTTCATTCGATGAAGACACTTGTAAGGTTGGTTCTATAATTCCGTTTTTGATAACTGAAATAAATCTGGCTTTCCATATCCTGTCTTTTATCGACTGACTTCCTCTGAATCGGACCTTCAACTGTTCACTAGAATTTCGTAATGACTTTTTCTTGCTTCCTAGTGTGAGTGCCATTTACCGTCTGTTTTTTGGTTCAGACTTCAATCCACTTAATTTGTATTTTGATTATGCCGCAAATGACACAAGCGCGGGTATCTGTGCGTTTTAAGATAAACAGAAAGCTGTAACATGTATATCTTTAATATTAGAATATTACACATATTCGCATATAAGAAAAAGAAAACGTTAATAACGGATTTACTTAGTATTGTACTAGCAGTATAGCCCGGCGTTGCTCGGATGTAATGAGAGCTTTAAAACTAATCCATGGTCCTGGAGCTCAGACACTTTGGGCGTTGGCACGAAAGACTGAAAAGCAATAGTTGTTTCCAGTTAAAGCGAAAGCGTAGACTGAAAGAAAAATGAATGGAAGTAAGTCAAATTTTGATTTCCTAGTATCGATATCAAATAAGATTTCCTGGTATCGACATCAAATAAGTTTTTTTCGTCGTAAATTGAATTTTGAAAGCTAAATAAGACCTCTGAGTATATGGCATCATGGCTGAGTCTATGAACTACACTTATACCTACTTAGAGCCAAACCCGAAGCAAAAACTAAAATAAAAAGGCTGAAAAAAATACAGACATACGGGCAGATAAACAGACACACAAACATCTTGCCTTATATATATATATATATATATATATATATATATATATATATATTATAGATGTTCTGCACTATTGTAAGAACTGAAACATTGAAACTTCTGAATATCGTTTCTTATGTCTTTGTCTATGACTGTCTCAAATTTGATTAAAATCGGACCATTTCTTCTATAACACGATTTTTTTAATTATCGATTTTCGATATTTATCGGGGGTACCTCGACACAAAGACTAGCTAAGAACACTCGCAGACGCTTATATTACAACTGTGTAAATTTTCAAGAAAATCGGTTCAGCTGTTTCGGAGTCAATAGGTAACGGACACACACATAGACACACAGACAGAGACAAAGTTCCATTTATAAATAAGTTTAGATACTTTTACTTATCAATTTACGTATGTTACTATTGCAAGCAAGTATAGCAATGATGAGAAAGCCGTTTTCATACAAGAAATATTCGACATCCATAGCGTGACAGTCGGTTGAAATTTTATAAAATCTTTTTCTTAAAATATACATTTTCAGAAGAATAAACCACTCAAGTTCCCTAACTGTTATTTCATTTCGAGTAAATCATTAGAAGTTTCACCATAACTCTTTATTTAAGATAGTTTGTAAGGTCAGGATCATAATCATATGGTATGATCCCGTCTAGTAATATAAAATATCTATTTTAGTTGTTACCGTTGTTGGAAATCCTTAAGTGAAGTGATTTCTGTTAGTCAATAAGGTTATTTGTGATTCTGTTGCCCCAGTATAAAATATCTGATGAAGGAGATTTATTTATGACGGCAGAATCATCGTAAATAAATATGAACGAAGCAAATTTAACAACTATCTTTTTAATAAGTGATTCCTCAAAATGAATTCCATAAGAATGATATTTTCAGAACAAACTTTTGTATTTGTAAATGTTCTCTCCTTGTTTCTTTATTAATTTCAAGTTTCCACTCATTCCATGCTGCTGTTAACATTCCCAAAGAATCATTCAGAATAAAATGTCTTTAACGAAAAATAAATATTAACTACTATCATTTTGTGCAACGTGTTCATATATATATTTGAGAAATTTCTATTCTTCTTGAAATTCTATGTAAAACAAACTGCTAACAACCAAAACACGGACAGTAAAAGGATATCTATCTAGTGTATTTCGGTGTTATAATATCATATGTTTTAATTTCTCGTTTCAAACATATTTGCAAATGATTATTTTTTGTTAAATAAGACGATAAGTTATAATTTGAACATTTGTCTAATGTTATTGTTTGCTTCTTGAAAATATGAAGAAAATTTTTTTAACAAGTTGGTCTTCCAGGATTTTTTCATGTCTAGCTTCTTATTTTTCATTTTGTTTCGTTGCCTTGATAAACATATGACACCGAGAGAAATGTAGAAGTTTGATAAAAAACATAGCAATCAAATTTCACTTTACTTTCTACAATTTGGTTGACTTGTCTCTTCTTTCCGCCAAAATCACTTAGAAAGTGACATCTTCGACAGAAGACCAGCAAGTATAAATGCTCGAATTGTATTGACAAATAAGGCAGGCTAAATTAAATCGAAAAATAATTGATATTCTAAACGATCTTTTTGCAATCGGGAAGATGCTATCAGGCAGTATGTAATGAGTGGGTGCAAGCAGTAACATCCGGTTATTTCACATTTGGAATGAAAAAGAAGTTTGCATAATCTACCTTAGGATTTATAAAGCTGTATCTGACCGACTTCTTAGACTATTCATTAAACTTAAGAGCTGAGTTTTGTTACAAAAGAAAAAAACAAAAAGATAAAAATAAAAAAGTGGACTAGAAAGAAATATGTAATTCCGAGAGCAATAATTTGTGGAATAAAAGAAAGTGAACATTTAGAGAATTTTACTATGCAAAATTATATAAACCGAAATAGACACAATTAAAATAGACACAATTACAAAAGGGAAAAAGGATTAAAGAAAAAACATCAGAAGTTCCAATAAATAGATAAATTTTTAAATGAACGAAAAATTAGAAAAAAACAAAAGAAAGAAAAAAAGATCAAAATAGAAAATCAATAGAAATATTTTAAAATATAGAAAAAAACATATAGTGGGGAAATAATACAGAAGACTAGTAAATATAAAAAACATATCTTTTCATGGTTTAAGGGATGTTGTCAAGGATTTAAAAATACTCAGAACTAGGAACCATTGCCATGGATTTGATATCTGATGAAAAAAATATTACAAAAATTGACAAGAAAAAATAGAATCCCCTGAAATTTAATGAAAGAGATAAGACATTGGAAAAGAGACTTGAAAGTTGATTTGTCATATATATAACTAATAACGTAACGAAAAACATAGCAAAATAATTCTCAAAGAAAATGTAAGTATTATTTTCTTTGGAAAGGCGCTTAATAGTATATGAAGACAAATTTCGTTCTTCTTTTATGCACGAGATCTTGATCTTGTTGATCATTACATTTCACAACTTCCAAATCTTTATTGCTCTAAGCTGCATTTGTTTCCTTTCCCGCCCTTCCCAGTGTTTGATATGCCATCTATTTATATAAGATTATCAATATTTCACTCTGCTCACTTCCTTTCGATGAGTGATTTAAAATGTTTCACTCGGATTAAAAGTAGGCGTCATATTCATTTCCATTTTTCTCAATCCAAAGTGACATATTTTCCTTAAATTTTATACCAGGCTTTAAATTAACCTTAAAATCAAGTGTATATTAACACTGCTTATTCTGATATATATTTTTTACAAATTGAATTTTGTATTGAGTTCAACATAAATATATAATTTTAAAATATTCTCAATGCTGTTTTTCATCTTTAAGTGTTTATATATATATATATTACTATTATCTACCTGAGGAGACAATATTCTTTCAATATTGAAATGAAATGTTCAGTTTTACAGTAGTTCGCAGTTTGCATCATATATGCTAATGCAATAATTAATGATCAATATTAATCGCTCTATTTTTATATTGAGCACTTTTTAAAATAATGTTTTGAACGTTGCAATTATTGTCTTCGTTTTTATTCATTTATGTATGTATATATATATATAGAGAGAGAGAGAGAGAGAAAGAGTAAGAAAGAGACGGTGATAGATAGATAGATAGATAGATAGATAGATAGATAGATAGATAGATAGATAGATAGAGTTATATATCATTATATATAAAAAATTGGAGAAAATATATATATATATATATGTGCGTGTGTATGTGTGTGTGTGTGTATAAGATATGTGTGGGTGAGATAGCGTCGCTGATGTTGAACGTGCAACTTAAACCAAATTGGGGTTGTGACCGTTTATATTTCCGTTCCACTCATTGGAAACCTATTCCATCTTCCCGTATTTTCTTTATATAAAACATGTTAAAATAAATAAACATCTTCTTCTTTGTGTCGTGTCCCATTGTGATGATGGCTCACAAAAGTTTCCTTCCCGTTGTAGCATTAAGTAAATATTAACATTTTGCTATCTTTCCTCGTCTCTCTTTTTTCAACGATTAACACAAATTCCCTAGCTATGCTATGTGCCACTTTTTTATGCCCCTCTAACCATCAATATTTTATTGTCGAAAGTTTCAAAGTCATCTTTTCTTATTAGAAGACCTAGAAACGTCAACAGAAAATGTATTTTTGTTTCAATATTCTCTAAAATTTCGTTGTTGCTCACATTGATTTTATTTTAAGAATCCTTCTGTTGAAGCATGTTTGTATTGACGAAAGTCTCTTTTTCATCTGTAAAGAGATTTTTCTAATTAACTTACAATCATCACATCTGCAAAAGCAATTACTCACATAGTCTACCATATCACATTAAAATCATTTTACATTTTTAGTAATGAGCGGGTTCATATATATATATATATATATATATATATGGGAATCAATCTTTCTTTTAAAAATATTTCCTTAAAAAACGAGCAAGGTTTTATTAATTTTTGATTTAATATTTACAGTATTCATATATGTTTACTTGAGAGAAGAAATGTAAAAATGTGACGTGCGCCACTGGCATTTATATGAATCTTTCTTTATAATCACGCACACACACACACACACACACACACACATATATATATATATATAAACATATATGTATATATATAATTATATATATCATTATATATATATATATATATATATATATATATATATATGAACTTATTTATAAATGGAACTTTGTGTGTGTGTATGTCTGTGTGCCTATCTGTGTGTGTGTGTCCGTTACCTATAGACTACAAAACGGCTGAACCGATTTCCTTGGAAATTTACACAGTTGTACTATAAGCGTCTGCGAGTGCTCTTATCTAGGTTTTGTGTCGAAGTACCCCCTAAATATCGAAAATCGATAATAAAAAAAATCGAGTTATAGAAGGAGTTGTCCGATTTTAATCAAATTGGATACACTTATAGACAAAGACATATAAAACTGTATTCAGAAGTTTCAAGGTTGCAGTTCTTACAATAGTGCAGAAAATCGATAATATATATATATATATATATATATATATATATATATATATATATATAAGGCAAGATGTTTGTATCTGTGTGTGTTTATCTGCCTATATGTCTTTATATTTTTCAGCACTATTATTTTAGTTTTTGCTTCGGGTATGACTCTATGTAGGTATAATTGTAGTTGTTAGTCTCAGCTATGATGTCATTTACTCAGAGGACTTATTTAGCCTTCAAAATTCAGTTTACAACGAAAAAAATCTTATTTGTTATCAATACTATGAAATTCAAATTTTACTTACATCCATTCATTTTTCTTTCAGTCTATGGCAATGCCAATATCCCAAGAATCTGAGCTCCAGGACCATGAATTAGTTTTAAAGCTTTCATAACACCCGAGCAACGCTGGGCTATACTGATAGTATATATATAAATGATTATATATATATATATATATATATATATATCCGAGTGATTAAGGAACGAGGAAAAATTTACAACGTCCAATTTTTTCCAAAAAGTTAAAAAAAAGGGAAAAAATTCAAGAGTTCAAAAAAAAAAAAAAGAAACAAGAAAAATCATATCGTATAACCCTCCTTTTAATCAGTTACTTAACTTTAAACTGGGACATAAATTTCTCAAATTAATAGCTAAGTATTTTCCCAAAAATAAACCCCTAAGCAAAATATTCAACAGAAATATGATAAAACTAAGCTATAGCTGCTCCAAACATATAGAAAAAAATAATTAAAGTACATAACAGTAAGACATTAAAAGCACACAACAAAAATAACTCCAACACTAATACCAGTCTGCCCCATACTAACAAACTTTTTAACTGTAGAAACCCAAACCAAATCCCCATTTCTAATCATTGCTTAACGAAATCCGTAATACATATGTCTTTGATTCCATCAATGGAGACCTCCAAAGATGAAAAAAATGTATATCGGAAACACCATGAACGTATTTAAAAAGCGATTTTACAATCACCTCTCATCCTTCAATAACAAAGAAAAACAAAACATGACGTCACTTTCCAAACACTTTTTGAAGTTAAAAAATGAAAATAAAACACCTAAAGTTAAATGGAAAATCCTCAAACAAGCAAGAACAGTTAAATAAAAAAAGAACCACATTTCCTTTGTCGTCAAACAAAAATTGAAATCATTATATACATCAATAGCAAGAAACGTTTAAACCAGAGGTATGAAACCACAGTAAACTGCAAATACATTAAAGAACTAACTTTACAATCATGCTAAAAAATACTGCAAAAGGCAAAACTAGGATGACCTAGAGACGATAAACCTTTATAGTACTAACAACACACTTACATCAAACTTTACATATTACACAACACAGACTATAATCTAATTTAAAGTTTTATAGAAAAAAGTGATTTTCTAACTTCAAAATTAAAATATACAAAATTAGATTAATTATAAAAACTGTGCTTAAATACAAAAATATTCTATAGTTTTACAAATAAACATGAAGGATAGGTTCAATCCCATCCCTTTCCACCCTTTACATCTCCTTATTCTCCCCTCTAATAAACTCAAAGAATAAAGGCTAGCCAGGCGGCCATAAAACCTATACATCATTCTATAATGTTAAATCTGTCTATAATATTCCCGACACTTTCATTAATCAACTATATCCCCTACCTTTATTCAAAATTCTAACGGATAATTTACAAGACCCATTCCCTTATCGTTAACCCCACCAACATCCCACACACAACTTGCCGAATATAAGAAAAGAGGTTTTCCATTCCTTTCCACACCACCTGATAAGATATTGTTTTTCTTTAATCCGAAGTGGAAGAGTAGGAAGGTAAATTCCAAGAACCTGATCCTAATCAATATTAAAAAATTTTAACATTAAAAAGTGATTCAGGCAGAGAGCTCAATGTATTAAGAATACAGAGCCAATATAATGAATTCTGATGAATTCCCTCCTAATATTCGGTGTTGGGGGGGGTATTTTAATATTGAAACTTTTTCCAATAAACATAGACAGCACCTATCACGAAGTTCCTCGGAATACTGAACCTATCAGTTTCCAGCTAATATATATATATATATATATATATATATATATATATATATATATAATTTTCCCAAGCAAAGCGATAATGCTACAAGAGTGCATTGGTTTACAGGGAGAGATATTTACTTCATTTAACGGTTAAATTATTTTTTCACTACAAACTTAACTGTAGAGCCGTGGCAATTACTTGAACAAACAAACTACATCTACACATTCATACATGTGCAGGGAGAGAAGATGTATACATTTTCAGTGAAAAACCGTCACGAGGAAAGACATGTTGTAAAATTTTTTTATTTTTTTTATTTTTAGCACTTTTCTGGAAATATTTTATCGTTAATATTAAAAGCAGAAATGTAATTTGGTTAAGTTAATCACCCTAAAGATTGTGAAATATATCAGAGAGGAAAAGGAAAAACATGGCAAGTTGCCGCCAACCATAATTTGCATGTAATTAAAATAAATAAAAGCCGTTTTATAAACCACACATCTTCAGTGATTTCTTGTAACGTGGATTTCCCAATTATTTATCATTCATTTAATGTTTTTAAATAAGATCAGAAAGAGTGATCGATTCCCGGCTTGCCAATTAAAATTTAGTTTCCGTGCACGCAATTTCTTGCCACTTTTCAGCCAAATTCTACGGAAGTTATATCATTGGACACTTACATCTTAAAATATTACGTAACAAAATGATTCGAAATCCTTACATCTTACTAAATATAGTTGCTGATTGTGTCAGCTAACTTATATTATAAAATAATCTGTTATAATTTACGTATCATTTATGAGACAGGGACATGGCAACAGATCACCTTAGAACAGATTGCCTAGTAGATAAAAGTGTTGGTTAAACACTAAAAAAATTGATTTGAGTTTAATACCTGGCCACAGAGTTAAAAATAAATTAGAGAGATCAGTTAGTACTAAAGGAAACTGACTGAAACTCAAATGCCAAAATGCATAACATGTGGAATTAGAACAATCTACATGCGCAGTCCAAATTCCAAAAATTTATAATAGGAAAAATACCAGAAACTTCGTGAATATATATATATATATATATATATATATATATTATTTGGGCAACAATCTCTGTTTTATACAGGTTTCTTTGAAAAAGACATACAAGGTATTATCATTAAGTTTTATGTATAATTTTTCATGTGTTCGTATAATCTTTTCTTTTCGGAACTCAAATTATATAAGAATTGTCCAAAGCTTTTGTACTTTCGAACGCTTTCGGCTATGCTTTTAGCCATTATGAAGTATTAAGTTTGTTTTACTCATAAATAAATACGTGGAAAGTGTATGAATATACAGTCTCTATATAATTCTTATATAATATGATTCTTCTGGTATATCACCGCTGTCGTAGATTTCATTTATTAATTTTGTAATTTCGTCTACGCCGAAATAGTCTAAGTTTGTCTGTATCTCTTTTACAATGTTGTCTGGTCCCGCCGCTTTGTTTTTATTCAGTTTCGCCAGTGAAGCTTCCACTTCGACTTTTAATATTTTCTGCTTGTCAGTATTTCGGTGAAATACTTGTAGTTCTTTTTCCTTCGTCCCATCCCTTAAGTATTTTTTATTTCTTTAATATGAGTATTCTGCACTGTTGTAATGCCTCCTGGTTTAGAGCAGGTAATTTGTTTTGTTGGCTCTCTGTCAGTTTTTTTTAATATATACATATCATCTTTATTTGTTATACTGAATCTCTATTTCTGCAAATTTTCTTTAAGCGATTTTTTAAGACTATCTGCATTTGTTCCTGATTTTCTTTTGCAGTTTTCTTCATACCGTTTCATGATTTGACCTTGTTTCTGTCTATTTCGCTTTTTGTTTTAATCATTTCATTCCAAGCAAGGAATTCTACTGCCACTATTGCGCAGATGGTTACATAGGGGAAAGTGATGAGAAAGAGTGGTTAGATGTAGGTAATGTCAGAAGGAGGGTGATAGACTGGTAAGGATACCGAGAATAAGGGTTGGGTAGATGGGAAGAGTGTTTGAGAGAATGGATGCGAGTTAGTGTGTTAGGAGGTGTCTATTGACCTTACATTTAAACTCCTTATTAAGCCGAGAATTTCATTTATGATACACTCGTTTTTATTTCTAGGTCTACTTTTCTTTTGGGATTATGTCGTTTTCTGATGTCAGTAAAACATCACTTAGTGTGTCCAATTTTGTGATTCCTTTTCCAGTTTGTATCTCGTATCTTTTTTTCACACTGTCCCGTATATTTTTTCTTCGGTTTCGGGTTGTTTACGTGTCTGTTGTCTTTGGGTGGTGCGTTAGGCTTCTTGAATTTCAAAAGCTTCATTTTTAATTGATATATAACCGGGAGTTGGTCGCTTCCGCAGTCGGCACTTAGATAGGTGTTGCAGTAAAAAATCAGCATTCTTGAATCTCTTGTTGATAGTTATGTAGTCGATTTGATATTTAGTCTCTCCTCTTGGGTTATTTCATGTCCATATCAGTCTTGGACGTTCTTGGAACCAGGTATTGGTTATTAACTGATCATCGGTTGAGCAGTAGTTGACCCATTTCTCTCTGCATTCGTTGTCGTTTCCTAGTCGACATTTTCCAACTATTTCCCCTATCCGTATTCTTTTCTACTTTGGTATTCAGGTCCTCCATGATGATTCTCAAACAGCGCTATTAGTTTGCAACATACTTTTTTATTTAGCTGTTGTACACAACAACTAGTTGAGTGAAACCTGAATTTTAGTTCAAGTCTTTATCAGATAATCTAACTTATGTTACACGCACTTACACTCACACGCGCGCACACGCACAAACGCACGCGGATACGTACATACCCACACCCAAATATATATATATATATACAGATGTGTGTGTGTGTGTGTGTGTATGTGTGTGTAACAGGGAATATTTATTTGTAATATGTGACATTATGGCTAGTATATATGTGTATACTGTCGAAATGGACTAGCGATCAACATTTTGTGAGGGGAGTAATATAATTTTTTAAAAGAGATTTTAATTCATTTTCTTGTGTTTTAAAAAAGAATGTTAATCAACTTTTAACATAGGCTGACTTAGCATCGGAAACGTTCAGGAGAAATAACTTTGATAATTGCTTCTGTATAAGATCCATTTATACGTAAAATTTTGATAATGCATTAGTCATATATAGAAATAAGTTCAACCACGACGTCGATCTAAAGAATGCCAGACTTATTAAAAAAGAAAATAACTTACGTAGAGGAAAATTTCTTGACAGTGTCGCTTTTGTATCTCCCTAAAATATAAATATGCGCTTCCTTTTTTGAAGTGTCTCCTTTTTAATAAGAATATTTCTTTTTCAAGCTTATATACATGACGATAAAAATATCAAAAGAAAAAAGACAACAGTTCAATTAAAAACCTGTCATTTAAAATATATAATGCATAAATTAATTTCTTTGACTGTAATAATATGAATAATAATTAATTTATTGAAAAATCAACGAAAATAGAAACATTTACTCACTTCCGGTTATTAGATATGAAATTACTTATAAACTTCCATGACTGCCGTCATTTTCAATCAGCCTTATGTATATTTTGAGCGAAACTTAAATTTAAAAATTCTGCTAAAGTATCAATATATTTCCTTTTATTTATAAATATTTGTTTCAAATTGAAATTCCTACATTTACCGTGATAAAATCAGTCGGATAAAAAAAAACGTCGGATGAGATAAGATTCCCTTATCTCTTTATTCACATTTTCTTTTTTTTTACAGATATGTTAATAATTATATTTGAATTCATAGATGCGTATACACACTCCTACACACATACATACTCATGAAAATATTTTGTTATACGGATTTATTTTTTATTGCTATAAAGGTTATGTTTAGTGAGTACACGGGCTTATGTCAGTTGTGATTAATTTCTCTGTTTAACTAATAAACCAGATAGCAACTCAAACAGGCGCCCACTAACAATGATATTTATATAATTGCCCATATTTTCTAAACCTGTCAACAACTGAAGCTCTACATTATTTCAAACGTGGACAATTTTTCAAGAAATAATGAATAAAATATATTAAAGTATATCCTTTCATTTTGATTCTGATGAACAGAGCGCGCAGCAGAATTAGGCCAGAGATAATAGCAAGTTTGTCAAAAACACCGGAACAAGAAACACAATATTTATGCCCAGAATGATATCAGAAAGAAGGACGTTTACTAGTGTTTTTAAGTCTATTTAAAGACGTTCGACAATATACGCAACAAAGACTTGTTGCAGATGCTCGGCAAAGTCGACATATTCGTGAAAGACATTAGATGAATCAAGAACCCATACTGGCAGCAAACCGCTTGCATATTGACAGGAAATAAATTCAGCAGATATACAAAAATAGAAATGTGTACATAACGTGGATGTCTTCCCACGGGATCTATTCAACCTGTACAGCAAAATAATTTTAAGAGAGCTAGAAGTCCGGCAACGAATCGTCATTTGCCTTCACAATCTCAAAAATATAACATACGCAGATGACAGTGTTGATAAGAGACACGGAAGAAATACAGCACTTCCCACCGAATGTAGCAAAAGAAGGATAGATGGAAAGACTAAACTGTATGCATGGCCAACAGGAAAAAGAGAGCCCAAAATTACAACTACAGATCAGGGATTCGAAAATCAAACAGGTGCAGAAATCTAAACACCTGGGTAGTGTTCTGACAGAGGATGGAAAGTGTGAGTATGAAATTCATGACCAAAAAGGCAAGAATATTTCGTTGAAAACAAAGAAAAGAGTAATGAAATGTTATGTGATATTTGTCCCCTTAAATTACTGCGAATGCAGGATTATTTCCCGAAAGATGAGAGAGAGGGACTCGAAGCAACAGACATGTGGTTCTAAAGAAGGATGCCGAGAAGAACATGGACCTAACATGTGATCAACGACGACGTATTGGAGAGGATGCGAACAGAAAAAAAGCTTATACATAGCATCAGGAAGAGACAGCTGATGTTTCTAGATACAGAAAGGAAGCTACAAGACCCTGTACAGAAGGTAGCAGAAGAAAGTAACAAGAAAGGACTAGAAATAAACTGCACGAAAACCGAATGCATGGTCATCAGCAAAAAGGGCAGCCCAATATGCCAAATACAGGTCGGGGATACCAGAATTAAGCAGGTTCAAAAATTTAAATATCTGAGAAGCGTTATAACAGAAGACAGAAAGTGCGACACAGAGATCAGAAGGCAAATTGGCATGGCGAAGGAAGCATTCCAGAAGTTGAGTAAAGTATTAAGAAACAGGACAATTTGGCTAGAAACTAGGAAGAGAGTACTGGATTTCTACGTACTGTCCGTCCTTCAATATGACAGTGAATGCTGGACAATACCATCAAAGATGAAGAAAAAACTTGAAGCAATTGAAATGTGGTTCTACAGAAGGATGTTGCGAATATCATGGATCAAGTATGTGAGCAATGATGAGGTCTTGGAAATGATGGAAACAAAAAGAAAATTAATACTGAGCATCAGAAAGAGACAGCTAAAGTTCCTGAGACATGCAATGAGGAAGGAGGACTTGGAGAATCTGATACTAACTGGCCAGATAGAGGGAAAAGAGACAGGGAAATGCAACGGATAACATATTTGAAGGACCTAATCAGGTGGATGACGGAACGAGGATTGCATGGTGTAACAGCAGAAGGCGTGCTCAGAGCCACCAGGGATAGGGAAAAGTAGAAGTTCATGATCGCCTACGTCCTGAAAGGACAAAGCACATAAAAGAAGAAGAATGTGGATGATATAGAGAATCTAATACTCGTAGGACGGTTAGAGGGAAATAAAGAAAGGGAGAAAGCAGCGCAAGGCATACCTGATGAGCTTTAGCAGGTGGGTGGCAGAGTGAGGTTTGGGAGAGATTCCAAGAGGAAATAAGTTGAGAGTGACAAGAGGAAGTGGAAGTTCATGACTGCCTACGCCGTCAAGGACGATGGCACATAAAGAAGAATAATCAAGTCTATTAACGAAATCGCAGCCTAAACGAGGTCGTGATGCTTTGTTACGTTTTAAGTTATTGCTGTTGCGAAATAACCAGTTTTCACAAGCTGTCATAAACTATCCAAAAATGATTGGAGACAATCCAAATATTCATGAACTGTACTGATTGATAACGATAATTTGAAATAATGATATATATATATATATATATATATATATATATATATATATATATATATATATATATATATTTCTCTTTTTTTCGTTAATTTTGGTCAGATCTACTTCTGGTAAAAATAAAACATAGTTGAAGATAACAGATGTTTCCTTCAGAATAAGCTGGCCAAATTTCAGTCATCCTTTGCAAAAGATGCCGAAACAAATTATCGATTCCTTCTATCGCTTTATAAACTAACAGATCCTTCTGCTATATATCTGCAAAAGTATGATTTGACCCAAAATGGTTTACTACGTCAATAGCTGGCCTGGAGATGTTCAATGCTTGCATGGTATAGTTCAAAATCGTTTACACCTTCTTGTTGGGCACGACACATTCTCGAATCTAACGCCTCTTAACTACAGATGCAACGTTGCAAGTTTATCGTCACTCTGACGCTATTTATACGGAAAATATTTAAAATGAGTTAACCTGCTGAGTTGCACAATTTCAAACCATTACAGCTAGGACGAACTATGACATCTGCACATAGCGCAATCACCCTCATTTCTTACTTATTCCAATTGTAAATAGAAATTAATATTCACACACTTTTTAAAATACCTTATTCTTTGTAGAACTTACTCCTCTGTGAATGTTTCCCAGAACTTTACAGTGATAACCTATTCAAGTAAAGGGTTGATTGTCTTCTATTAGTCTTTATCCTCGTAGTCTATACTTTCTATCAACTCTTATTACACACATACCACACTCTTCATTCTTTTACGCTTTACATTTCATGTCTCGCGTGCAATTTACCCGGTACTAAAAAAGCAAAGAACAATGACTTTGTATAATATAGTGATGTAATACGGTCATCTAGACTCATCAGCAGACAGAGTGTCACATTTAGCAATATATTGTTTCTCTAATTGCATTCTAGAATCTTTAGAAGACCTGCCAATAAATCGTAAGAGATAATTATTTTTTCAATATTTTGCACATTTTTAGAAACTTCAGAAAAATGTATCAGTTGCCAGAAAAATGACATTTCTCAAAATAATGTATCTTGGGATATAAAAGCATGAGTTGATGCCGCATGACAAGGATTTCCAATCACTGGACCGGAACACCATTTTAATATTACACAAGCAACAAATACTGCATAGTATATATATATATATATATATATATATATATATATATATATATATATATATATCGGTGCGTGTGTGTGCGTTTGGTGTGTGTGTGTGTGTGTGCGTATGTACATTTGTGTTTGATGAAAGAAAACTAGGTATGAGAAGACGAACGACAAAATGAAAAACATATAAAAGAAAAATATCAGATAAAATTCAAGTTGATTAAATTTGACGATGAAATAATGAAACTGAAAAACATGGAGAAGGGATGTCGAAAGTTCTCAGATCGACCTAATTCTTAAAATTTGACTGAATGACAAAGGATCAGAATTGACTATTTTTTCGAGCCAAGGACTTTCAGATCACGCTCTTACGACAGAAATGAAACAATAGATAAAAAATATTAAAAATAAGAGAAAAATACAACCAGAAAAATGTTAAAATATATTTTGAAATAAGAAACCATGGACAACAAAAATTATTTTAAACGGATAAAAGTCTAATGTCAAAGAATGGAAAAGAAGAAAAACAAATCTCTAAAATGAGTTAGGTACGAGGTTACGCACAATGACATGACTTGCCTTTGTTTATCAAAATAAAGAAAAAGCAAAATCCCTGCAAAATTGATATATTTTTTATTTATCTTATTTTTATTAATTTTTTGCACAGCTGTCAATCTTCACTGACAATCTTCACTGACTTAAAACTCATTGCCATGTCTTTGCATCAGTGAAGGCTTCCATAAATATACAATGCCTTAAATGTCACGAATTTTAAAAATCTCACTGGAAACAAAGAAAAGAGTGCTGAATTACTACGCATGTCAGTTCTTCAATACGGCAGTGAATGCTGGACAATATCATGGAAAATGAGGACAAAACTGGTAGCAGCGGAGATTTGGTTCTACAGAAGGATGCTGCGGATATCAGGGACTGAGCATGCAAGCAACGATGAGATGTTGGAAAGAATGGCAACAAAAAGGAAACTGATACTGAGCATCAGGAAGAAACAACTGAAGTTCCTGGGACAGGCAATGAGGAAGGAGAGCCTGGAGAACCTGATACTGACTGGCCAGATAGAAGGAAAGAGAGACAGAGGAAGGCAGCGGATAACATATTTGCAGGGCCTGATCAGGTGGTTGACGGAACGTGGGTTGACAGGAGTAACAGGAACAAACATAATAGGAGCCACAAAGGATAGAGAGACGTGGAGAACCATGATCGTCTACGTCCTGAAGGGACAGGGCACAAAGAAGAAGAAGAAGAAGAAGAAGAAGAAGCCAAGTATAATTTTCCTCATCTTCCAGTTTTTGCGAGCTTTTATGATCCAAAGAAAACATATTGGACTGATTTCCTATTGTGATCTCTATGACGCAAGAAATTTGAAATGATATATCACATGATGGTGTTCGCCTTGGAAACTACACTGTTTAGAATATATTATAGGCTAGTGTAAAGGCACAATGCTTATATCCCGCGTATTAAGATAGGTCACGAGTGCTGGTGATATCATCCGACTTGTCGAAAATGAGAAACGTTTTGAGATGTATATGTGAGGATTTCATATCCAGCAGTAGGTTGCCGCAGAAAGCAACGGCAACCTACTGCGGGATAATCCTCTGCCCAGTCAGTCATGTCTCTTTTGAGATATGATCGCCCAAGCGTGTTTCATGTATGACACTTAACTGACTGATGTGAGGATTTATATGAATGTGACCATATTTTTTATACTCTTAATTTTGAATAATTCATATTCAGATATTTGCTTTAATTTTCTTCATATATATATATATATATATATATATATATATATATGGGGGGGGTGTAGAGAGAGTGAGAGAGAGAGAACAAATTTGCTTTCATCTGACATTATTTGTTATTATTATGCTATATTTAGCTGTTATTTGTGCTGCTATCGTTGTTTTTATTTTACTAAGCACTGAAATTAATAACTGGTATGAATTTTCAACTAAAGAGTGTGTCTTTTACAGTAATCAAACTTGCATCACTTTATTATTTTCTGCTTCAGTGGTATCATTCCTTAAGCCAAAGTGAGCCTCTAATTGTTTGCTCACAAAACCAAACAGAGAGGAAAAAACATTTCTAATAAAGAAACGGGTTTTTCTGTTTACTCAATTATGGGAATTTTACTAAACCTTTCTAATAATTTGGCACAGTCAAATCACCGGGCTGAAAACAAGTATGATGCCATTTTTTTTTATATTGCGCAGATCAGTTGAAAATTTTTGTGTTGCCAATATTGTGTGAAAATTCTGTGTGAATTGATTGGACGGCTTTTAAAAATTAAATATTAGAAAAAATTATCTCCATAATAATTTGGCACGCAGTATATATATATATATATATATATATATATATATATATATATATATTGTTTGTTTTATTAATCAGTGAAATTATTACGAAACGGCCTAAATTGAAAAGTCTTATTAAAGAAAATTAGGTCAACGACAGGAATTGAACATATATCCAACACCAGAGTATGTCTCTGTCAGTTTGACACTTTATTTTTTTATTTTTTTTTAATAACGTCATTTCGGAAAAGAAAAAATTTAGCAAATCACGTGAACGTTTCTGATCAAAAGAAGCTAATAAATAAGATAATCAAACAAATAATAATGGATACAAACAAAGGCACAGTTTTAAACAAATTAATAGGGAATGTGATTTCCCTGTTTTGAAATTACTTTAAGAAGTCGACGATCCGTAGAATTTGTTAATTGTAGGATGTCATAAAGAAGTAGAGATGTTTTGTACATATGTCGATAAATTATACAATTATTTACACAAAGCCAGATATATTATTTCTTTTTTCAGAATTTATGATGGCTGAGGCAAAGAAATGATTAACCCTACAGCAGTAACGGCCACAGTTACATTTCTGCCTTCCAAGTCACCCATCCTTTCTCTTCTGTAACAAATTTCATTATATCTGCTCATATTTAGCCACAATAAACTAGTGTATTATAGATTTGGTTCGTGAATCCGGTGATATGATAATTGTGGTTTAACTCTATGTGCACTTGGACTTAGTAGAGACAGATTAGCAATAACTGAAAAGTACCCCCCCCCCCAAAAAAAATAATATAAATAAATAAAGAAGTAGAGATATCGGTTGACATGGACAGAATAATCTGAATATTCTATCGCCGTAGATTAAATAACGATTTTATTTTGACATTCACCTGATGAAAGCCGGACGACAACAAAGCTGAAAACAATAGTGCATTTCTATATATATATATATATATATATATATATATATATTCAGACAGAAATCCTCCAGACGTGTCTTGAGCTTTTTCTTTCAAAGTTTATAATACTTTAGTCCTACACAAAATAAGCTTCACTAGGGCATCATGGACATAGTATATGTAGATGTTAGATTGTATGCTTAATCTTTAACAGAAAAGCTTTTTTACCAGACAGTGTGTCCCTCTAATTAAATAAAATTAATTATTTAGAGAAACCGATACAGGCACACACACACACGACCATCCCCCACAAACAAACAAACACACACACACACACACACACACACACACATATATATATATAAATATATATATATATATACATACATATTCTGTGTTCGTTTGAGAAAATATATAATTTAGTTCTATATTTCATTAGCAGGAATTCATTTAATTATATTTTATTAAATTTCACTGAAAAAGCCGGTTTACAGAATTTTAATTTTATCTGTTGTTCTTACATTTTTGCAGCTGTTTTCATCTAGTTTCAAATTATTCTTGGATTTGTGAACGACTGAAACGTTACAAGCAACTTAGTTAAGTTTTTTCTTTACTTTCGGTCCATTTTTAAATGATGATTATAGTCGTATTCAGTAGAAACTTTAGATATTTGATTTTTCTTATATCGAAAAGCTTTTTAGCTTCGGTTTGAGCTTGAGGTATTTTGATATTGTAGTTTCCTTCAGAAATTCAAAGAAAAATATTGTAAACTGGAAGACAGATCTGGAGAGAGAAATATATATATAGAGAGAGAGATAGAAATAGATGTAGTAGTGGATACTGGAATATGAAAATTCAGCCAAAGTAAAATCAATGGGACTGAAATTTTTAGTATAACCGTTGGTAATTGTAAGATAACTGGAGCATAATTGTGAAGCATATGAGACGAATCTAGAATATATACTGTTAGCGTTTCTGTTGTTGTATACTTCAGCCTTCTTCATATGCTTGACATTTTAAACCAAAACTTTTATTTCGATTACTGGGTATATAATTCTTATGCAATGTGTGATACCAGTTCCAGGTCCCAGCTAATTATCTTCTTTTTACTTAATTAAGTATTTTTTGTTCACCACTGCTGTAGCCAGTTACTGAACACATAACTTTTTGTGTCAAGTCACTGAAACTAACCAACGTCTACCTATATCTACTGGGTTATGTGTCCTTGAGAAGACCGGAGCGTGTAGAGTTATACAGTGCTGCTGGTGGATCTGGACAAACAACCAGGTAGACGTATATATATATAAAAACATAATCTGATATTTCTATTCTTCGATCGTGATACTTGTGTAGAGCAGGAGGACAGTTGGAGAGAGTCGCGCAAACGAAGGAGCCGGCGAAACTTCTCTCTTTTTTTACAGCCAATATACTAAATAATATATATATACTGTGTTAAATCTTCCACGTACTTTTGCTTTTTCGGGCTGTCGCTTTGTTGAAGATACCTACGACCGAATATCTGTTGACCACCTATGTCCCCGTTTGACTTTTATTGATGTCCAGATATATCTGTCAATCATATCCTCTGCCGGTCATCGCCTTTCAAGCAGGTTGTAATGTGTGTGTGTGTGTGTGTGTGTGTGTGTGTGTGTGTGTGTTTGTGTTTTTTGTTTTTTGGCAGTTGTTGGCATCATTCACACCCGACATATATATCAACTATCCTTGTACTTTGTTGACTTCCAATACCTGTCAATTTTTCTTGCCGTTCAAGGTAATATATTACATAGAGACAGTGTAGACATAGGAATCATCACTGTATGGTAACGGTGCATTTAATTTGATGTTTAAACCAAGAAAATATACATAATGCCTATTTTGGAGACAAATTTTCTTTTCAAATATCTGAGAATAAAATTCATATTATATGATGTCATGACCGTGTCATGAGAGCATCAAATTTTCCATGCCTTCTTTCCTCATCATGAAGCCTAAGAACTTCAACAAACTTTTAATTATATTAAGTGGATGCATAATATTTTTTCGAACTTCTTTAAAACGTCTTCGTTGCTCACATGTTCAGGTCATGGTATTCTCAACATGCTTCTGTAGAACCACACATCTATCGATTTATTTCATTCTTTCTGAGAAGATTGTCTAACATTCACTGTCCCATAGAGAACTGATACTACACAACAGTTCCGTCTTTACGTTTGTTTAACTAAATTAACTTTGATTTGCAACATATGGCTTAAAATTTGGAAGGCATGAATCAATATTCTCAATCCGTTTTCGGATTTTAATGTCGAACTTTTTTAAAACACGTCTCACATTTAAGTTGTACTTGTTTTATTTTCGCACCTGAAAATTATAATTTCTATATTGTTTATGTTGCTAACAAACATGCATTCGGTTAAAAATAAAAGTTTGGCGAGAAAAACCCTATTGTCTTACTCCTCTTTCTATTTAAAATTAAATACTAAATCTTACTACATACCATGGGAAGTAGTTGGTTAAAATGATTAAAATCTGTAATCGGGAATAATGAAATACTTGTATGCAAGCAAGAACTTTTTCTTATATGAAGCAGTTCGTTTTCTTCACCATTTTCCACTGAAATGATTGGAATGATTACATTGAATCAACTGCTAACATTACTGCAGAAAATGTAGGTTCACTGCGTCGTACAAGGCAATATTTCCCAATCAGTTTTTCTCTGTCTTTTCTATAAGTATTTTAATGGCAATTTTTCTAAGGAGATTTCTGTCCCGGAAACAACATGAGTGTAGTACTAGATTAACGGATGCGGATGTGGATGTGAGTTGTGGTGCAGTGGATAACGGATTATCAAGAGAAATCGGAGAACCGAGTTCAAATTCCAGCTGATTTCGTTGCATTCATATACGCGCAAATACCCTTGGGAAAGATAACAATACATTTCTCAGCTATGAGTCAAATAACAGGACTGATTGGGTTCTATAGCCTTGTTTGGAAACCAATCTACCGCAGAATGTAATGCCAATCTGTTGCGGGAAAAATCTTTTGCCCAGTCAAACATGTTTCTTTCGAGAGATGATCGCCGAAGCGTGTATCACGTATGGCTGCTTATATAGATATAATAATTATAAGTTCTATTCTAATAGTTTGTTTTCTTGCACTTCTCGGATGTGGAAGGAACACTTTCCCAACTTTTACATTTCAATAGCATTGTCAAACAATATATATATATATATATATATATATATATATATATATATATATGTGTGTGTGTGTGTGTGTGTGTGTGTGTGTGTGTGTGTGTGTGTGTTAATAATTAAACTGTTAGACTCTCCTCGATAGATATGATCTGTTCCTTTGAATCTTTTATAGTTATTAGTGCTTTATCTCTTGCTCGGTGTTTAAATGTACAGTATTGGTAAGTATACACCCGCGCACACATATGCACAGATTTGGGTGTATATGTGTGTATGAATGAGAGTAAAACTTGGATGTGAATCCAAAAGAATGAGAAACATCTAAGATCATTTTAAAGCTTATATTTTGAATTTTCCGCTATGAATCGCCATGATATTAAAAATAATTTTATTTCAAGAAAGTATGCTTGCATTAGTGAGAAAAGGCATTATTTTTATTAAGCATAAGAACACATGTGCTTATTCTATATATGTCGTTTTTATAATTTTGTTTTCAAGTTAATTTTCAAGTTCATTTTATTTGGGAACTCCAAGCCACTTTTTTTGCCGCCTCTCAGAGATTAAGAGGTATGGGCAAATTAACAAATGTAATATAAAATGAAATATTAATATAAATGAGTCATTACAGTACATGACTTTATTTAACACTGAACATCAGTTCTGAAGAGATTTACAGAGAATGTTTTAAATGTCACTTGAAGCGTGAAACTAATATTTATAAGCTATTTTATACTTATCGAAAACACAGTTGTCTGCCTTATACTATGAAATAACTGTGTAATAATAAAGGAGTGGTTAATAATTAACAGTAAACGTCAGCACCATCAATTACGAGAACGGCCTAAATGAACTGGTCAAATTTCGGAATTAAATCTGGGAATATATTTCCTTAATTTACACACTATTTTTAATCTGAAACCCCAATCCATTGAGTGGTTAAGAGATTAACCAAACGCGATTTGTGTCTACACAAATAATTTCCACAAGCTGAACTCAGAAAAAGAGATATCACACATACACACACACACACACACACACATATATATATATATATATATATTGTTTGCTCTACTTGCGTATTGAGCACTTTTTGTTTTAGGTTACTCACCACGGGTTTTTTTCAGGGGTGAGGGGGGCTGCGTACTTTGACTGATGTTCAAATGTTTAGCTCGTTCTTTTTTTATCACCATTTTTTCCTTCCGCATATGTGCTTGGAGGGTTTTTCGAACTTGTTTGAAACATCTGTGGATTCCTTGAACAATTTCATTAAAACCCAGATTTAGCGTTAATTTCATCAAGTTGAGCTAGAGACACAGAGATAATGCATGCAATGTAAACACTAACTACTGGCTCCATAGAAGACTTATGACGTTCCATCTTTCAAAGAAGGAGATGGTCTCATTTGTTTTGGATTCAAAAGGCATTGTGTTTATTGAATATCTTCAAAAATACCACACCATCTATGGAAGTACGATGACAGTTTTCTGAAAACTGAGGAACGTGATATGGTTTTCATCAGAAGCACGTTACAGTAGAGAATACTTTGGTTTCAGTGCCTGATGTGAGGTGCATAACTGTAGCTTTGAATTGGTTGATAACCTCTCTGTTGTCCTTATTTGAGTATCATCTGTTCTCCAGAAGAAGAAACACTCACCTGAGAGCCAGTATCGCTGTGATGACCTCATATATGCAGTTGAACAGATTTTTTGAACAACAGAAGGAATTTGTTTAATTCATAAGTCAGATATCAGCTTACCGGGAGCAAAACAATGCAGTTATTAATAAGAAGAGCTGGAATTAAGTAATGCAAGGTTTCACAGTCCTAGTATTCCTCCTTCATAGTCAGCTTATGAACTTTTTATCCCATCCTCATATACCTATGTGATATAAATAATTTATCATGGAAAGATATAGTGGTATAAGTAACCATATTTAACAGATTAGAAAAACCAATGTAATTAACCGTTCGAAAAAAAACCCGCAAAAAACAAAAAATATAAGTATAAAATGAATTGGTATTTAATGATTACTTTTCATTTGTTTTATACATCATTCTCTATTTACGACAATAAAATATAAACATACTGAATATATAAGGTAAATATGTAATCAAAAAGCAATTAAATAGAGGAGACAAAATTTTCAGTCGGCCAGGTGTAAAGTATATTATGACAGGAAAATATCTACACTATTTACATTGTTCAGTGATCATAATAGAGTGTTCGGTTCGAAATTTCTAGCACTTAAAAAAGACCGGAGCGTACAACGGCCGAAACGTCGTAAACGTGGCAATAAAGATGAGGACACTAGTCCAAATTGTGTAAATATTATCTCATCTTAGAAGTATAGACAAACAATGTAGAAAAAAGTGTCTCTACTCTACGCAATTATTTTTTTTAATTTAAAGTCTCAGATAACAAGATATCAAACGATTTTATTACGCACATTCTCTTGATATGGAAACCATTTTTTGGGGAAAACTAAAAGATAAGAATGATTTTTACGTTAAATTCAAATGTTAACTTCCATCGATTTTCTTTTTTCTTCGAGAAACAACAAAGGTAGTTGTATGTTATGCTTTCTTGACTGTATCTCTCGCCTTGGGAGATTTTCAATATCATTTACGCGAGATATAAATGAACAGCGTGACAAACGGAATAAGCTATTAGTGTTTAAGCTGACTTCGAGTTATTCCCGCTGGGTGAAAATATCTTCTTCCTCACACGCTCATTATGAGGCGTCATGTGGTACTTGGCAAACTACTCCAGGAGAATGACAGTTCTTATTTCAAAACCTTATATTAAGAAACCGTTAAGCAATGCACTGTATTTCCTCAAGACAATTAGTTTACATATAATTAAAATAGGAAAATGCAGAGAACCATGACCGGTTTTGGTCTTATTCTCTTTTAATAATTTTACTATGAGTTAATACCTCTCTCTTTCTTTCTCTCTCACTGTCTCTCTCTCTCTCTCTCTCTCTCTCTCTATATATATATATATATAAGTTTATACACACAGAACGCAGTGAGTAAGTTGTCACTATTTTATATTTTTAATTTAGCTCATACACGTTGTGTTTTTCGACAACACAGTACAGTAGAATCAGTTATACCGTATCTGAGAAAAAATATCATGATGCAATTCACTCCACTAGAAAATTTCAACAACAGCATGCTGTATTATTTTGGACTCGCACCGGAATTTCTAATTTAAGCATTTCAGTGTTTATTCGGTACCAATCTGAGAATAGCGCAGAGAATTTAGAAAGAGTTGGATGAGTCTAATGGTGACTGCGAAAGTGTTTGGAGGGATCATTGGTGACGTTATGCTCTCTTTAATATCCCAAGTAAGCCTTGGACTTACACTGAAACCTACATAAAGTGATTTGAGATAGTAATGCTGCCCTCAGACAAGACAATGGCTGATAGGAGATCCTATTTCCGACAACAAGACAACAGAAGAACCCAGTCATGGCTGAGAGGAAATTTATGCGACTACATCACCATTGAACACAATATAATACCTAAAACTGAAATAGATTATAAATGGTAAAATAATGTGAATAAAAAGATAATATGAGGTGGGAAAACAATGGAGATGTTCACATTCAAAAACACAGCATCATATATGCAGACGGAGAAAAATGAAATACAAGTAGGATTGACAATGCGTTCTGGAATACTGGCAATCATCTGAAAGAACACTTGTTAAATAGACATATCCACTATAACTGGCAAAACAAAGTACAGAAAAACAAATTCAAAATTTCAATTGTACGCTAGATAACACCAAATCTCAGTGTAAATCTCAAGAAATTATAATTGTCTTAGGAAACCTAAATGCAAAAATAGGCAGCGAGAGGATGTTGAAATAGAAACACGTAATTAACGCAGAAAAGAACAGGTTCTATGGTGCACGCTGAATGATCAGGTGTATACAACACCTGGTTTTTAGAACACCCAAGACGTATATTGACATGAAGAAGCCCAACATACACAAGGTGAGCAACGACCTTGTAGTGATATATACCCTTAGAGTGAAACGACGGAAATTGAAGAAAGCTAATACAGCACCTAAATTACAATACGGCAGACTTTTGAACAACCTAAATTTGATAGGAAAATATATAGACAGTGTAAAAACAAGATATGAGGTTCAGTATGAAAGTTGGGCATATTAATCGAGATTATCCTAAAGGAAACTTGTCGTATTTGTTTCTCGCAGTGTAGTTGGTAAAGGAATTAATGACGGCTTGGATCCGTTCTCCCAGCTGCTCCACGTAGAACCCGGAACACGGCTTCACTCGGTACTCCGTTTCCTGCGCACCGTAAACAAAACACTGTCTCCCGAATACCTGTGTAGCCTTCACAAATTGCCAACACCAAACTGACTCCGAAACAGAACTTGGCTCTTTTTGTGAGACTTTGGTCTCGAGCAAGAAACCGAATATTCTCGCATGTGAGAGACTCGCTTTCGCCAATGACGTATGCGTCGTGTCATTCCCAAAACTGCCTTGCATGAGCTCGCCTCGCGGTTCCATGACATTTAGGAACGCATTTGCAGGCAAACCGTCTTCTCTTGCTTTGGCGAGATAAGTCTCCGTCACAAAAAAAAAACAAAAACAAGAAAAAGAAAATAATTACTCACTATTTTGTAACGCCATACGATACAAGATAAACATGACACATTGCTAATTATGAGTAAAAATGGCCTTAAATAATATAACCAACTATGTAGACATCATCCGATGCTGTTGTGTTTTCTGATCAGTCGTTTATTTTTTTTAAATTTTATTAATTGTTCATACTTTGAAAAGTGATTTGACGGTCTGAAATAAAGCAGAACCCATGAACCATAGAGCAGCAAAATAATTTATGTCTTCCTTTCATGTGGCATCAGTCGATCTCAAGAGACCGTGGATCTGCGAACAAAATGATATACTTTAGGGCTAATGACGTTACATCAGTACACGCACAAAAGGTAATGACAGTATTGATTGCAACGAATGCATATAAAGACGAACTCCTTCGTGTTCTTTTCTTTCCTTTGAGCATGCTTGTCGCCGGCAGCAAAGTTTTCTTTCTTCTCTTGTTTCAGCATCCGGTCTGAATTGAGTCTCAAGCTTCAGCAATCATTAGTGACGTACGTTTTGTGTCCTCTTGATGTCTATGTTTATTGCCCTCATTTTCCCTTCTGTTGATGTTCATGAAGTGAAGATGAGATCACTCTCGTGCCGTTCTTGCCGGTGGCCAGTTCCCCAAACAAAAGAACTTTTATTATCCTTTCAGTTAGCATATTACGAGTGTTTTATTGTCTCAATTAGGCGACACTGAAGAGTTCTCTCCAGGGCACAGGACTGGAAAAATTTACTTGATCTTGGCGGTTGTCCATGCTGCACATCTCCCCTCTGTACGAAACCGATGTTGTCCAATGGAAAGATAAAACTCCAGTACAGCTTGGCACGTTGCCATAAGGAAATTGAGTATGACATCAGACAGTCTTAGAGACACCGGGTTTGGATATTTCCTCAGCTTTATTCTTGAAATCTTTCCATGTTTGTAGATGTTCACATGACTCTGAAGGTTTAGAATCTTCTCTTACTCAGCTTATTATGAGATAGACTAAATATGTCAACCTGTGTGTATTATATTTGGTGTGAGTCCACAAATCTGATATAAATACACAATACGTGATTTTCATCTCATCTGATATTCATAATTAGATTTCAAACTGGTGCAAAACAAAGAAAAATGAAACTTTTTTTAAAATAATAAAACGAAAGAATTAGGAAAAAAGAAAACATATCTGAATGCATGGATCAATTTACCTTGGAGCAAAACTTTGGGCTGTTGGTTGTAGTGTCTTAGTATGAAAATATTTTCTTCGTATATACTAAGTTTGTTGGTACAAGTAACAATCATTAAATCATGAATTACCAAACTTTTGGGCGTCATTACCAACGTTAACATAAAAATAATTTTTCTACCCACCTTTATAGTTAATTAACGCATGCCAAAATTGTTTGTTAAAAGTTTATTATAAGTTCGTAATAGTTTTGATGTAGTAAAAATATTGAAAGAAGGTAACAAATAACGGTAACATATGGCACCTGTTGCTTTTATTAACAGGTTAAAATAACAAACGAAAATAAATTGCACTACTGAAAACTATATATATATATATATAATTTAGTTTTATGTTCAAGGTTACTTTTATGGTGAGGGTTAGTGTTTGCCAGTGCTGGAAAAAATGGAACAATTTGCGTTCAAACTTATAAAATCACAAAGAATATACACTAGTAGCAACTAATAAATTTTCCGCGAATAATTTTTTTTATATCTTATTCTGAAGAACAACCTGAATGTTAATGACACTTGTCAAAATTAGAAAATATCAAAGCATTCCTTATCTGCAGGGATATTTATGTTATATCGGAGAAGGTAACCAAAGTATTTCCATTTAACTTCCTGTTTTATACAAGGTCACTGCATGTCTACTTTGAATATATTTCTGTTCGCATATACTCAAATAACTGTTTGATAATTAAAATTCTGTAATGCCGACTCGAGATGTTTGTTAATCACGTTCCAGCCTAGGTAGACTTCAAAATCTTTTACACAGTCCTATGACAAGAAACATATTTCACACTCATCAAATTCATGTTTCTCTGTCCGTAAAAATATTCAAAGGAGTGCTATTCTTTAGCTATCCCAGTGCAGAAATTGAAAATACTGTCTATATTTGACTATATTTCTGAGGTGGGGTGTTGTAATTATTTACACTATTTACATTATTCAAGCTGTTATCTTCATCTTCGTTTTAATATTTCCGACGTTTCTTTTTGACCTTCTTCAGATGATTGGCATTTCGAACTGAATTCTTTATTTCGTTCTCCTGGGTAGTTTTTTCTGTTTCCACAAACCATGATTTCTTGATGTCGCAGTATCAGTTATCTCAATTCTCGAAGTTCCTGTTCATTTTGTAACAGAACGACTTCATTGTCCACTGGGTTATGTTTCCTTGAGGACATCAGTGAATGAATTTTCGGAACTTAGTAAACGGATTTTTACCAGATTTCATATTAAAATTTTGTTGATTGTTATTGTTTATCTCTAGCATCCCATAATACTGGTTCCCATATTGTAATCATTTATATGTTTGGCTGACTTATTGTTGCCTAGCATATACACTCATTCCTTATGTTTTAGTATTTTCAAGTGGTATTCTCCTCTATAACAGGTCTTACTCGAAGTGTTGAACCACTTTTGAAAGTCACCTGATGTTATATGAACCACAGATTGTCTGTATTTTTCATATAGGGTAAGCAGACCGAAGTTGTTTTCGGGATGTTCTTATTCTCTTGCACGTTTCTATCCCAGTTTGTTTGAGCCCCTATTATATACTCAGGGTAGATGTTTCGTTTTACGGTACTGTTTATAATAAACATTTCATGTTTATATAAATCTGGGTCGTTACTCTGTACAATCTCACTCAATTCTTCTTCTTCTTCTTCTTCTTCTTCTTCTTCTTCTTCTTCTTCTTCTTATTCTTCTTATTCTTCTTCTTTAGCGTTGTACTTTCTTCTGTTAAAACGTTTCACAGGGAATCCTGGCCATTGTCCTCAAGAAATGTGCCCCTGACCTCTCTACTGTCATCCCTAAACTCTATAATTACTGCCTTTCTGCTTTCTGTTTTCCTGCATGCTGGAAGTTCTCTTCTGTGGTTCCTGTATTTAAGAAATTAGCAGAACGCTCAGGCCGATACAACTATCGCACTATCAGCTTTTTGCCAATTTTCGGAAAAGTGTTCGAGGCTATTATCAATGCTGAAATATTTCAACATCTTACAGCCCATAGACTATTTTCAGACATGCAGTACCGCTTCCGCTTTGCCAGGTATGCGGCCAATATGCTAACGTCCATCACGGAGTACATATACCAGGCTCTTGACAAGTCCAGCCAGGCTCGTGCTGTTGCCCTGGACATCTCCAAGTCTTTTGCTTGGGTTCGGCACGCTAGCCTTCTGAACAAGCTGCAGGGTTATGGTATCACCCGGCCCTTGCTTGATCTGATTCAATCTTTCCTATCTAACCACATAATGAAGTTAGTTTTGAATGGGCATGCTTCCACGTCCTAATGCACGAATGCTGGTGTCCCCCAGGGTTCTTTCCTAGACCCGACGCTCTTCTGATCTTCATAAATGACTTCTCAAATGGGATCAAGTCCAAAGTAGGCATCTACGCAGATGATACTACAATTTACTCCAGTATCAGTAACAAATCCGGCGAGGCGGACAAACATAGCCTCGCTACTGATCTTGAGAGGCATCTACACTCAGTGGTGGACTGGGATAAGAAGTGGCTTGTAAACTTCAATGATTCTGAAACGAAACTACTATCTGTCAACGATCACAGGTAACCTCTCAAGCCCCACCCTAATAAGCATGGACTAAGCGATTCTCCCGGAGAGCAATACACTCCGCCTCCTCGGCCTTACCCTACCTTCTGATCTCAAGTTACATTGAGTCAATAGCTAAATCCACTGCTAGAATGGTTGGGTCACCGTGTCGGGCTAGGAGGGTTTTCCGCCTCAATCCATCTTTTACATATACAGATCAACCATCCATCCGTGCATAGAATACCGCTGTCATATATGGTCAGGCGCCCCTGATGTTCATCTCAATGTTCTCGACAGGCTCCAAGGGAGAATCTATAATGTGATAGACTCTTACTTGGCGGCTCGACTCCAGCCACTTTCTCACCGGCGGGGTGTGGCTTCCCTCTGTCTATTCTACAAATATTTTTATGGCTTCTCTCCCGACGAACTTAAGTCACTTGTGTCCCCGCCACAATAATTTCCTCATGCAACCAGACTGGCAACTGGGTCCCACTCATTTACAGTCAAATCAGCGAAATGCAGCCGACAATTCTACTCCAGCATCAGTGGCGGTATCGTTTTGCTTGGAGTAAAACGATAAAAAACAAACACTGTGTCATATGCGTATCTTATAGTGTTGAGATTGTGACCACCTCTAATTAATCCTAATTTTGTGTAGATTGAATGTTCTGTGAGCAGACGCGTCCTTGACTTACATCTTTTTCTATTCTTGCATATATATCTAGTTTATTTTCTCTCCGCATGCAGGCGGATTTATACCAGCATAACTTGTGAATTATTCTAATATACTTCTGAAATATATTAAGGCTTTCTAGCAGTTTCAAAATTCCAGAAATTGCAGCTTTTCTCTGACTCTATGTATAAGTTTATGTTGTTATATTTAGGCAAAAAAATTCTTCGTTGCAAAGATGCGTTTTTATTAATGATATTCCAAGTAATTTTGGATGGAACTAAAATCCTTTTGCTTGAAGTATGTTCGTCCTCATCAGTGAGTGAAATGTTTAGCATCTATTTTAATAGATAGGAGGATGCGTTGAATAGTAATTTAACATTCCTTCCTTTATTTTTTAAGAAATATTCTAATGTAATTTTATTTTGCTTAGATTCTCAAAAACATCTTTTGTTAACTTTACTTGTGCTGTCATTTTTTGGCTGACAAAATTCGATGCTGGGTCCTTTGCTTCTAATCCAAATAATTGTTAGAGTAATAACATTTCCACAGCTGAGATTTTAGAATTTTAAAATCCTATACATATTAATACATTTTTTAATTTTAAGATTATAGAAAATCTTTTGTAAGTTTTTAGTGCATAAGAAAATTCATTTAAATATTGAATAATAACCATACTATTTTACGTGTATGAAATGCAACTCGAAATGTCCATTGCATTTTTTACGTTTTCGTATTTTATAAGATTGAATATTTTCACTGCGTTACAAAATATTTTTGTCTTCATATTGAAAGAAAGTAATAGGTTTTGTTGCGTACAATTATGCCTTTACGTATGTCATAATTTTGAACAATACTCAGAAAATGTCAAAAATTCCAATTCCAAGATTATTTCTTGTTAATTCACAACGTGCGGAACTTCTATTACAAAAGTGAAAACGATATGGAAATTGGTTGTAAAGATAAAAACATACCGTGTATCTTTTTCACAATCTGTCTTTTGTGATTTCCAATTTCCAAACACGTTAACAGAGTTCTAATAGACATTTTTGCTTATTTTACGGTCAATTGTTGAGATTCTCATTGCGATTTCAATTTATTTTTACCTTTCCTATCTCAGCCAGATTGCAAAACATTTACAGGACAAATCTCAAAATTTGCAGGAACGGATTTTTTTCCTATTATTATTTTCCACAATTTGTTTAAGTTCTTTGTTAATAACGATCGTATGTCTTCCTTTTAAGTTGGATTACTTTAAACATATACATATATATTTGTGTGTGTGTTTGTATGTGTGCATGTGTGTGAGCGTGTGTGTATGTGTGTGTGTGTGTGTGTGTACTCCGCAAGCAAAACTCATTATATGTTCCCTGTTAACAAAGATAGCTGCATGAAAATATAGCGTTACATTAGTTGAAATAATAACCATTTCTCATTCAAAATAGATTCAGCTAGGGCACTTTTTAGTAAAAATGTTGACGTCGGTGAGGAACCAGTTTGTTCTTTTTTACTCATTTCCTTCCAATCAAGACAATAAATAAGCTAAGATGTAATTGGTTGCTGTGAAAGAAAATATGTAGGAAAAACATTATCATACAGAGAGAACAATAAAATACCAAGAATTAAGATGACAACAGATAGCAGTTGGTATTGCAATTACATTTTTGATGATCAAAAGCGGCTGGAAAGCAAGAAGCTGGAAGAGAGCTTCACAAACAAGAAGTGTAATTGATGAAACTGTTAATGTAAAGATTCTAAGCTAAATTTTTCTTCAATCGCAAGTTCGCCATTTCAACTGTAAAATGATGAGACCTTGCTGCCAATCTAGTACTGCGCTTAAATTCAAAAAGTCTAGGCATAAGAAAGTAAAGATCATCGCAACAATAATCATGATAGAATTTATAAAAAAACAAAACTACATTATCACAATTTACGAAGACCAGTATAGCAAACCCCGTTAAATACTTTGAAGGTATCTGATATAACAACTCAGGCTTCATCTTTCTTATCTAAAGATTGATAAATACTTTCAGCAATAATCGTTAGTATATCAGAAACTGACTTACAGAAACGGAAGCCATATTGCTTATCTGTGATGTGAGATGCTCAACTAATTTTTAGTTAATTACATCCTCTGGAACTTTGTGAAAAAAGAATGAGTATTTAATATTCAGATCGCACACCGGATTTCTTCACGACTGTAACTACAAAAGAGGATTTGTAATCAGCAAATAACCAAAAAGAAGCAAAGTATCTATGGTAGAGTTTAGAGGGAACGTGAGACAATGTGTGAGCAGATTTCTTATGAACTATTGCAGGGATACCATTAAGTACACATATTTTGTGAGGAAATAGTTTCGGAATAAAAGCAGATACCATAGAGGGAGTTATATGAATATCACTCAACAGACTCATTTCTAGGTGGAAATTCGAGCAAAGTTATTCCAGATGAATCATGAGTAGAATTTAAAGAGAATCTACGATCAAAACGTCTTGCCTTATCAGCAGAAAATATTAACACCACAATCAGATTAAAGAAAGGAGATATAGAAAACTTTCTCTTATTTAGCACACTATTATAGATGTGTTAGTAGTCACTTGGACCAAACTTGTTAAAGGCTATACGGTTCTTCATTATTAGCCACTTCGAGGACACGTATACAATAACTCTTGACTAAAACAAACAGGCGTCTGTTGTGACCGGAAGTAATTATTTCTTTGTTATGCAAAGGCTGAAAAGACTAGTGTTAACCAAAGAGAATGATCTCACCTGGTATCTGCTAAAAAATACACAAGCATCAATGCCAGCATTAGTTCGGAAAGAAACCACTGTTACATAGTTCTCTTTTCCCTTCAGATACTGATCAGTATTAAAATATGTCTAAGAGATAATATTTAAAGTCTTAATCAATTCAAGGTTTTGCAAAACTACCTAAAATTTACAAATAGTAATTTACATGAAAAACTCGTTCATTATACTTTTATAGATTTCGAAGCATCAAAGTTCTACACAGTATGAATATCAACACGCTCGTTGCTTAATCTAGAGATTTTTACTGCACATCTGTATATAAAACCATATAAAGTCTTCATTAGAAAGGAGGGTACATACAGGATAGAATATTGAAAATTAGTAAGTCTTACACTCTTCCCCAAAATATATATTTTCAGTTATTTCTACACAACAAAACTCTCTCTCTCTCTCTCTCTCTCTGCCTGTCAGTATGTCTCTCCCTCTCTTTCTCTTTCTCTCTCTTGCTCTAGAAAATCTGGGTGGAACATAGGAAGGTTTTTATAAAAGCTAAGACCAAGTCCATCACTCAATAACTTGTTGAAATGGAATAGAATCATTGTGCATTTCTAACAGCCCACAATCCCAATATTTACAATTAAAAGCATCGTTCAAAACGGGAAAGAATATAAACTGACTACGGATCTGCTTCACAAGAAAACCTCGTAATGGAAATAAATAAGCAACAAAATAAAATTGCCCAAAAATAATGCAACAGCCAGTGAGGTAATTCAAAGAAATGTCTAGGCAACTTGCAGAGAACAACCAACGATGTAATTTGTTAGAAATTTCTCCTGCTGAACTGTCATTTCCTGGATTCTGGGATTCGTAGAAAAATGCCCTACTGAATTCGAGATACATGATGGATCGTTTAGAGTTAGACAATTTTTATCTTTATTAATCTCAATCTTGAACGAAAAGTTTTAACCTGATGGGACCAGAATTGAATTCTCTGATGAAAGCATTTTGACATTTTATATTGCGCTAACAACTATTGACACAAAATTAAAAAAGACAATGGTGAAAATCTAAATATTTGAATCGTTTTATCGTCGTCCACTTATAAGGATGCATGTTTACTAATAGAAAAAACTATTCTGCTTTCCATCCCAATTTGCTGATAATAAGAAGTCTATGCATATGGCATACACATTCATATTTAAGAGAAGGATATTGACTGGAAGAATTAATCATCATTTATAAAGTGTTTCACGAAATAATACTCAAGATAAATCTTTCCAAATAAAAAAGAAACCTTGATCTGGAATTTGAATAAAAGCAGTGGTCTGATATGCCCTGAATCCATCGTTAATAGCAGCATGCGGTATTAGTAAACACTAAATACTTCATATACCTCTGTGTATTGTTCAGCTATAACAAATTTAGTATAGTTGATAAGAAACTTGAACACAGAATAAGCTGCGCTAACAGTTATTTTGCCCAACTACAAAACCAAAACATTATCCAAAAATCATGAGCAAATTCTTCAATAGTCTCGTAAGATCAATACTTTTAAGTGGATACAATGCATGGGGCCAAACCCATTGAGAAATATCTAAAGTGTCAGCTGTATACAACCGTTTTATAAAATCAATGGTGAAAATGTGTTTGAGAAAGTGACGCCTATTGCTCTTGACCATGATTACACTTCTATGAGCCTTGTAATCTGGCGCTACAGGATCACAGATAGCTGTGCCAGATAATAGAAACTCTATCTGTTGAAGAGATTCATCACTAGAAATAGTTAAAATGGATATCACATAAAACTCGGGGTGAAAATAATAACATAATCAAGATGATGACATTCCACCCTACTTTAAATAAAGGCTTTGGAAGAAAACTTTTATTAGTACGGGAAATAACAATAAAACCTACTGAGCATGTTTTTAGAGAAATATCATAAAGATTTTAATCGACAGCAGTACAGTCTTCTCGGCCAATGAATGCCGAATGCTTCTTTCTAAGGAAACGACTAATAATATCATTGTTCTTAACATAAATCCATGATAATTGATACTAGATAAAATATATAACCGAGCGGATTTATTATGCGGTTAGTTACAGCTTTCATCGTTTATGAGGTTCAGCAAGGGACCAAGGCAATACCAGACAGTTTCTTATTGTCGGATGTGGTGACGATGATATTTGAATACTTTCGATTAAATAATACTATCTGGTAAACAGATAAGGTCGTCTCAAATATGTTAGAGTTGCAAACTTGATCGGAGAGAAAGTTGGTGAGATACACGTAAGCACGATTAACGAGAAATAGAAAAGTATCCACATGGTTATAAGCTTGAATGCGCTGACTAAATGTTGCTTCCTAGATGTAAAGTAATTAGTGTCTCCGTTGATACAGTAAACCTATACAGAATACTACAGTTTTTATAAAGCCTGTGCATATAAATATTTCCATTATACAAGAAATATTTCGTAAAATTCCGATTGGTAATTTTTTGGACAAAATAAAAGAAGTCACCTCGTTAATAATTTGAAATGTTGTGTATATTACAGTATGTCTTGTTGAATAATCCGGAAGAAATTATGTCTGTTTTATGATGATTTTTTCCATTTCTCTAATCAATTTCTTAAAATAAAGATTAAATTCATTACAGTAATAAAGAAAGACGCCGTACTTTTTTCTTTTTTCATGTACACTCGATGTTCTCTTGGTTCATCTTTAAGGGTGAATTAAAAAAAACTTATTGTAATTTTAATTTTTCAAAAAAATTTTCAAAAACACGCGCTAACACTATCTGGCACAACGACTTTAAAATTAACGTCTTAGTTATAGTCTATTTTATAAAATAAATGTTAGTGGTTAAAGGGGAATAACCAAATGATGAAAGATACAATTACATCTAGATGGCCAAATAGTTTTTAAAGTGAAATTGTATTTAAAACATTGTTACTGTATTCGTAATGAAGTTTGCTCAGTGTTGGTTAGTTTCTTTTGATATAGATGGCCTCGTGAATTTGAACTCTTCCTAATTCTTTCATTATACATTAGTGTTGTCAAAAGGTATTTTTCTGTATTGCGAGGGTAGAGAGGAATTTGTTTTTAAACGTTGAATAATAGAACTTGTATCCGACAAATAGAGTGTAAGATGTTTTGATAGTATTGTTATAGTCAATCTAACGCATGTGTTTATTTTCCGTCAGAGTTACAATCTCCCAAAGAACTTGTAAACTGGTATACATTTTTTGTTTTATCCACATCACTAGTTGACAGAGAAGCGTTATTTCATTTGATTAAATTGGTTCTGTTAAATTTAGTATAGTACATAATTAGTTATTTTTATTTTTGATTTTGATTTTTTACTGAGATCACTGGTAGATATACTAAACTTTATAAGTTTCTTTTATAACCTTTTCATCTTGTTTGTAATCAGAATGCATTTGTTTGCCGTATAGTAAGATTATATTTTTAGGGTTATTTGAGGAAGTGTTATGTTCTTTTTTTTATTTATGTCAATATTACTAATACCTCGTCTAATTACTCATCAACGATTTACTTCTAAACGCCATCCATAATGAGAGTTTATTTAATGTTAATGTATCATTTTTCTTTAATTTAGACGACATATTATCCATCGCACATTTTATACATACACTCACGTACAAATGTCAAGCTTCTTAAACAATGTTGAAAAACAATTTTACAAATGATTTTGATCTCTGAATTGTATATTTCTTTTTTAATACACAGCAATTTTTTAAATTCTGTAATTATTTATTTGTTTTTTTTCAGTTTCATTCAATAACTTTATTCTAATGTTCATCTGCTCATAATTTTGTGAATATTGAACATCTCTTCAGATATTTATCTACACAGAAGCTTTTCACGATTTATATACTCAAGTAAATGAAATATTATTGAATACTATTGTTAAATGCATAAATAACCTATTTGCATATTTCAATTGCCAATTAGATTTGGAAAGATGAGTTACTACAGATTTTATCATTAAATGTTGGCTTATGCCTATACAATCACGACATGAATTTTTTTTTAGCACTTGTAATATGATGTTTGATAATATTTAGATTTTATTTAGTGGGAATGATAACTTGATAGACTATAGAACCTGCAAGGCATCTTTATGCAGGGAATATTTTTTGAGTTATGACATTTGGAAGTATTAGTGTTATTGTCGTTATTATATAATATAGTGGTTTTATTTGATAGTCTTGTATTGTTTTATGATTTCATTGTTGTGCTTTTATTATCCTTTCAAGATTATCAGTGAAGCTATAAATTACAGTGTATCCTTATTAACAAATTTGCTAAAGGAGTTATTAATTAGTAAATGTTTCTGAACTAGGTTAAGAAATGTCTTACCTATATCAGTACTGGTTAAATGATTACAAGACTCAAAAATGCATAGTGAGTGTGACTGTAGTTTCTCGCCTCAAGTGCTCTTTGATCCATGTCTATAAATATATATGCGATTTTATGAATTTCTATAAATCTTATGTGGCCATTTGTGAATTGAATTATATCGAAATAGTTTTTACATAGTTATAATAATGACAGTTTACTGCTAGTAGTATAATTTAAAGTTAGTAAAGTACTGAAAACTTGTTTGAAGTTAAATGTTGTAGAATATACGAAGTAAGATAGATATTTATATCTCAGGTCATGTTTCGGATGTTGGCTACACTCCATTCAGAATTGCAACACGCAGCGTCTTCTAGTGGCAGATTCAGAAACTCTGTTATTTTCTAAATTAAACAGTGTGATGGAAAGTGCTGAAAATCTACATTTTATACGCGTTTAGCTGATTTGCGAATTGCGTTACCATTGATCGAATGAGAACGAATCAACTCATTCGCCTTTTCATTAAAGATTCTGTGAATAAATAGATTATCAGGAGCTTTAGAGGCTAATTGTTGCCAGACTGACGTTGAAATACAATATTTCATGAATTATTCAGACTAATATGCTCGTCTATTTTCCTTACATTTTGTTCTTTCTGGTCTTAGTTAATACCTTCTGTGACATTACCGGTGTTGTGTAATACGTTCTCGTTCATTTCAATCCCTGTATGAATAATTTAAATTTTCTGTTCTTGTATTATCATTTTGGTTTAAAAATCAGAACGGATAGGTTTTTCTAGTAATTGTCTAGTATTATCTAATATTTAACATTCTTTCGGTGTATATTTCGAAAGAAAAAAAGTAAAAGAAAGCATAAATTGTTAAAGTCCCTTCTCAAAGTTAGAGGTTTAAACTCTTTTTTTATTAACTTCATTTTCATGCAAAAACACTTTCCAGTTTCATCGGAATATTTAACAATCCGTAAAACAAAATAGCTTAGACCTGATCATATATTATATTAAAATAATAGCTTGTAAATTTTATTTCATAATAAGTTCTTTACAGCAGGCGTTCCTTATTATACTTACTAATTTTAAGTCTTGCACACTGTCATAAATTCTGAGAATTCGGTGTAGATGAAGTTACTATCAAGCTAACCTTCATAAGAGCAACTCATTTCTTACTTTTTTGTATTCTACTTGAGCGATTATATCGAATCAGTTTCCTGACCTACGACTACAAAAGTTGATTTATTGTGTTGTGCATCTTGCAGATTAATAAATATACCATTCGTTTGTGAAGTGAATATTGCTGTCATATTCTATCTGGTGATCTGGCTATTTATTTCAAACTTCAGGACAAAATTCAAAGCACAACCTGTAATGTTATCGCTCCTTACATTATCACCGTTCCGTCCCCAGGTGAACAAAGATAATCATCCGTCGAAATCTCTCACTTCAGCTGCCACGTTGTTATTTTTAATCTAAAGACAAATTAAGGAGACAAGGAGGGCGGTCGTCTTCGTGCTGTATTCTTCGTCAGCTGGAACCCAGAGCCAGTTGAGTGCACGATGCTGCTTAGAATCAAGAGGTTACTAGAAGAGAAACAAACAAGAACAAATATAAATTACAAGACAGTAGCGAAGCTCAGTCTATGTGGACTAATAATTATATTTGTAACTCTTTGTACAGTTAAAGGGAGATAGAAAAAAGAATTAAGGAGAAAAATACAATCCATCTTATTTCAGTGTCTACAAATTACTTGCTGCTACTATGTCTATTTGTTGTCAAAGGTAATTTAGTCTTTATGTTCCCCCTCACATGGGTGTCTGCTTGGGGCAATGGACAGAGAAGCTAACGTAAGAGAACCGCTTTCTATCGTGGTGAGTGTCTCTTTGCTTTTTCAAATCCCTTCTGACTTTTTATCAAAAAGGATTCGATATGGCGCAGGTCGGTAAGTGATCGAATTTTTTGGTCTATAAAAGTCTAATGTCAATTTCGTCCGCTTACAATTTCGCGCCGATGACTGTTGATTTGGAAGTTTGGAGGCACGGTTTTGTTGACTTTGTACATTTACCTGCCAGCGTCGTATGTAATTTCCATCCTTACGTGAATGTTTTTTTTTCTGAATCGAACGACAATTCAGTTCTCAGCCGCTCCTTATCGAGAGAGAAAGGGAGAAATAAACAAGGAAGAAAGAAAAATAGTTATCACTTTGCGAGGCAAGCCTTCAATCTGGTCTATGTTTAGTTGTCGTCATATCAGCCGATGTCATTTCGTGAATGCCTTGTGTTTCATTCCTCTCTTATCTCTCTTTGCCACCCCCAGCATCTATTCCTTTCTACTTCTTTCTCTTAGCTCTTCCAAAGAAAAAGAAAAATATACACACAGAAATATTCTCGAAATATCTATTCCGGGGTTCGAATCCATAATCCGTCAATACTATTTTAACGTGTGTGCATAGGGAAAACTTACAGTGTTATACAGACATCCATAAAGGTACTGACTAAGATAGTTGTGTTTTTAAGTTTGGTGACCGTGCAAGAACCGGTATTTCAGTGTGATATAGCCGTATCCCCTGATATAGCAGAAGAAATCAAGTACGTTGTTGAGCCGTAGAGTGAATCGATTCTTTCAGTATTATTGATCTTATATACGATTTACATTTGATGTCTGGGGGAGACTAAGCCCTAACAGACGTTCAAAGCAATGTGCCTCATTGAGGGAACACCCATTCATTGTGATCTACAAGGCACTCACTGACCTTTTCGTAATTTCTATTTGTTTCAACGACCATCACAGTGAAAAATGAAAAGCCAAAATTGATCACGACTCGTATTAGTTGAGATAGCCCTACACTAAGTAGATGCTTTTTGGTTGATTATTGAAAGTGTGTCTACTATAGCGAAATCCTATTGTATTCTCCAGATGTATCAATCCTTCATTTTTTCTCAAACTCTCCTTCTTCATTATTGATAGGCATTTCCATTCGCTTCTTATCCATGTGGCCTGAATGTTTACTGCATCATTTACTTAAGTGACAAAACAAATTGAATGTCTTCGTATACAAGGCGAAGCAATTGCAACTTTATATTCTTAGTCGATTAAGTACAAAAAAGACAGCTGACATAAAATAGTTGGTTGAGAGAGAAAGGTATAAAATTAAGAAAGCCAACAAAGAGAGAAGCAAACAGGAGAAGACGAAAGACGTTTTTTGTGGACCAGAGGTGTTGTAGCATTAAGATCTATTATTATTATTCGTGGAGCCTCGTCTTGTAAATCTCGAAAATCTACTCTAAGTTGCATTTAAAGTTTTAGTCTCTAGTGGATGTATTATATAAAATAATTTAGATTGAGTGGGAGAAAAAGAAAACTATGGAGGAAAGTAGCAAAGAAAAGGCTTAAAAGAAAAGAATCGTGTTGATGAAAGTAAAGATTCATTAGTTGAATGAACAATACAAATGCAGATCACAAAAGAAAGTGAAGAACGAGAAAATAACTTTTGGAATTTTTGGAATATGGAAAATAAATGTTTGAAAAATTGAGAATGAAAATTAAAAATACAACAGACTAAGAATTAACGAAAGGTATCAAAACTGAAAATATTGAGAAAAAATTGATAAAATCCTAGGAAACGGAAATGAAGTGAAAACAAAAGGTAAAGAGGATAATAAAATACAGAAACGGGGACAAGAAGTTATTTTGAAATTACATTAAAGAAAACGATAATAAAAGAATGTCGAAAAAGAATGAGAAATAAAATCATGGCAGTGGAAGTGATAAACACTGATAGAGCAGATAACAGAAGGAAAATAAGAAATATCATCTAAAAAGTTTTGGAAAGGTTTGTGAATAATACATTCAGAAAAAAATGAAATGACGCAGAGAAATAGTAAGCAAGAGCGAATGAATAAACAATAAATAAATAAATTCAGTGAGTATGAAAATGCAACCGAAAACGAGAAATATCGAAGAAAGAATGAATTGTAAATCTTTATTTACTGTTGTTTTCGGTCATTCCAAAGGTTTTCTGTTTTTTAATTTTTTCACATCTTTACTGCCTAGTTTGATGTAAATTCGATAAAAAGAAAAGAACGTGAAAAAAAGTAACATCGAATAAAATACAACGTGCGATGGATAAATTGTCATCTAAATTATGCCAAAATAAAAATAACTCTGGCGTTTCATTTCAACAGATATATTTATCAAAATTACACAAAAATTTCTTAAAATGCTAAAGTGTATATTTATTAAATAAAATCTCTATTTACTTTAATACCATTTCATTTTTGTAGCGCTACCTTTCGTGTCATCTTTTTATTTTTCACTTACTTTCTGTTTATTTCTTTTTCCCATTTCCTGTTCATAACGCTAGTTACATATTCTCACCTTTCGGTATTCAGCATTCATTTTCCGATGCTATTCTTTTTTTATATATTTCATTACGTAATCAATTATCCCAATTGTTCCATTAGTTGTTTGACTTAGATTTTTTGTTGTATTCTGAACATATTTTTCTCAATACATCTTTGCTTTTTATTATTTCTCTTTTCGTACATATAAATTCCTATAGTATTTGGTGTGTTTTTTACATTTAATAAAGCATTATTTTTATTGTTTCTTGTTTTACTTTTCTTCTACTTCGCCAAATGTTTATCTCTTGGCTATTTACTGATCTAATAAAACTACACGGAGATGACTTTAGAACATGCATTTGAATCAAACCAACTCCATAAACTAATATTCAACAAGACTAGCTTGCAAGCCATTGCAGTAAACACATTGTTTAATTTCTTTTACAAGATCCGATAAGAAAATTATCGCCATTTTACATTTTAATTTTGTGCGTGCGCGTTGCTTTTTTTTAAGCAATGCGCACGCCCGAACTACTATACTATGTCGGCTGTACAGTATATTCATTCTGCCATGAATTCACTCTACCATAAATTTAAAAACGGCATGATGTACTGCTTAGTATCCACGTCAGATTCTCCAATAAATTTTTTTTCAGAATATATGCGTGTCAATCTGAGGATGGTTCACAACATTCAGAAACACTTAGACGAGTTCAATGCTGATTACGAAAAACTCACTTTGATCGTTCTGATAAAAAAGGACATCAACTTCAAAACGGGAGCCTGCATCTAGGTACAGACTGTGGCTGCTGGAAGACCCTATATCTAACAACAGTAATCTGTACCATGCTACACAAGAAGATCTCAGTCATGGCTGTCAGACAATTTCTACGATCACATCGCCATTTACGATTTGCTACCTAACACCCCAAAAAGCAATTTCCTTGATCATTATGTCAGTGAGACACCAAAATAACAACAAATATGAACTGAAGGCAAGGCTTATGGCTGCATTCATTAACTTAAGCAAGTAGACCGCCAAGAAAAGCTGCAAAAGTTTGCAAAGTCCTCTGAAATCTATAGTTGAGGCCAATGATAATTTTAGTGAATACATTTTCTCTTTAGTATTTCAAGAGTGATTTGTGTAATTTTGATAAATTCTTTTTCATCTATGTGCCATGTCCCTTCAGGAGATAGATAATCACGGCCCTTCACGTCTCCTTATCATTGGTGGCCCTTAGCACGCTTTCTCCTGTTACTTTAATCAAACTCCGCTCTGCCATTAACTTGATCAGGCCCATCAAGTATGGTACACGCTGCTTTGCCTGTCTCTATTTCCCTCTATCTGTTGTCTGAGTATCAGATTCTCGAAGGCCTTCTTCCTCATTTCTTTAGCCGTCTTTTCAGATGCTCAATGTTAATTTCCGTTTTATTTTCATCATTTCCAAAACCTCATCATTGCTCACATGCTTGATCCGTGATATCAGCAGTATCTTTCTGTAGAACCACATTTCAGGTGCTTCAAGTTTTTCCTACATCTTTGATGAAGCATTCACTAACATAATGAAGAACAGATATCAAATAGAAATCAAACACTCTTCTTTGTTTCTATCGAAATTTTTCTGTCTCTGTATACTCTACTCAGCTTCTGGAATGCGTCCTTCGCTGTGCCAATTCGCTTTCAGATTTCAGTGTCGCATTTTCTATTTGAACACTTCCCAGTTATTGAACTTTTTGTACCTGCTTCATTTTAGTATCCCTCACCAGTAATTAGAATTTTGGGCTTTTTTGTTTGCTGATGACTATGCATTCGGTTTACTTGTATTTTATTTGTAGTCCTTTCTTCTTACTTTCTTCAGCTACCTTCTTTAGGATATATTGTAGTTTCCTTTCCGTATTTGCTATCAGCGCTGTATAATCTACGTATCTTATGCTGTTTGGATTTTGGCTGCCGATGAGGAATCCTGGCATAACAACTAGGGTCCTCATAATCATCTCGCTGTACAAGTTGAATAGATCCGGTGAAAAACACATGCTTGTTATACGCTCCTTTCTATTTTCGCATATCTGCTGAATACGTTTCCTTTTCCTATGCAGGCGGTTTTCTGCCAGTAGAGATTCTTGACAACTTTAATGTCTTTCCCATATATGTCAAGGTTGCTGAGCATTTCTATTTATTTTTTGGAGCGTACTTTGTCGAATGAATATATCTCTTAAAAGATTTTCATTTTTGCACAATTTAGCCGATAATTAATATGATATTAGATAATATGATATTAGATAGATAGATAGATAGATAGATAGATAGATAGATAGATAGATAGATAGATAGATAGATCAAAGTATGATGATAATTCGATAGATACAAACAAGATAATAAATGGCATGAATCAAAGAATTAATTACAGAGGTTTGAAGTGAATTGAGGTAGGGGAGTGTATAAGGAATGGAAGTGGAAATAAGATAAATTAACACTGTCAGAAGCGGAAAAAGGTGCAAATTAGAGAAAATGTTTTATAAACAGTTTCGAAGACACGCTGAAGACCTAAAAGGGTATGACAACCTAATAGGGTATGAAGTAAAATGATATTGACATTCAAAGAGTTAGAACGAGAAATGAGATAAGAAGAAGATTAAAATGAAGAAGAAGAAGGTGAGAAAGTCGAAAAAGATAAGCAAAAAAGAAGATAAAAAATACAAACGAGAAAGTAAGGGAGAGATGAAGAAGTAGATCGCTGGACATGAAGAAAGTGGATCACCCAAAAGTTGGCTGGTGAAGAGAAATAAAATATACCTAGATGAAAAGAGAGATGAAAATACGCTAGACAAGAAGAGAAAGAGAGATAGATGAAAAGAACAATGTTTGAGATATCGATATTATCTTAAGAAATCAAAAAAGTTTATGAAAGAAGAAAGGAAACTCGTAAGAAAGCAGGTACTGTGTTAAGGAATACAATAAAATAAAAATAAAATATGGATTAGACACAAGAATTAAAGAAAACAACTGCGTTGATATATTTCCTAATAAAATGAATGATATTCTTATATACGAGAATCAGTGAAAAATTATCCGCCCAGAAAAAAATAGTGAAATCTGATTTTCTGGTTAAATTAAGGGAAGCCGCGCGAAATAAAAACACTTCACATCATGACATTTTAAACATGATCCTGAAGCTACAACATATCAGGTTCAATTTAGTGCATATTATTTTCAGTGACTAAATACCTTTCTCTTATTCTTATATAGGCATCCTAAGATGAACGGCGTAAATGCAACAAGCAGGCGTCACAAATATCGCGATATCTAGTTTAGACGACATATTTATTTTAATCATACTACTTCAAGCAGGGCAGAATTGCCACTAGTGCACAGAATTTACAAGAGAAAAAGTTACAGAGGATGTTGGCGAAAAGATAAGATGGATGGAAATTAAATCGATAGAAGATGGCATTGGATCTAAACTTTTGGATATTGTAGCTATCGGGGATGCAAGCAAACGGTAGAAGGTTCTACAGACGGTGATGGCTAGAAAAGAAATTATTAGAGTAAAAGAGAAGGTTGCATGTAACTATGTCTACGGTAAATGGGTTGGAACTTGATGCTAATCTTTTAGCACGAGTAAATACATCGGGTAACAAAGGAAAAAAAAGCTCGTCACAGCAGTTACTTATAAAAATCCTTCTTGAAAAGACAGAAGAAAAACCACATCACTTCAGTGAGAAAGTGATTGAAGGTGAGCTGCTAAGTCAGGGTCAATTCTATTGCTGATCCTTTTTCGAATTTTGTCGAAAAACTCAAGGTAAATAGAAGGAACAACCGACCAGATATGCCAACAGTATACAATGCATGGACGAATGGTAGATTTCCATATGTTTAAAATAAATTCTGACGAAAAGAACCTTTTTGCTCGACACAGTGATCCAAGCTTCATAGCAGTAGATGCAACTAGAGATTCGATAGCTATGCCATTTGAGGTCATATGAAAGTGTAAGACAAAGGAAGCAGAGTGTATTGTTCTCTAGGAGACTAGCGTCATTCCTTCTGATGATAGACAAAAAAGTTCTCTATGGTAGTTAAAGGACAGCAAAAATCGTTTTAAAAGCATTAAAATATACGAGCCAATCTATACTCCATTCAAACACAAATTTAGGTCTTTTTGAACAGTAGCAGCTAGGCTTACTTTGTCAGCCTTGGCAGACATTGATCATTGATAAAAATCAGAAAAGGTCTAGGATCTAGAATAAAGCCTCACGTTCGTATGAGAGGCTTTTGAAGTTTGCTAGTTCAAAACAACTTTCATTTCCCGATTTGATAAGAATTAAATCAAGCTATCATTCAGCTTGATCAGAATTGCCAAGAGGGCAGATCTGCATAACATGACAAAATTTAGGTATAGCAGTAATAAAGAGCTCTAGAAGAGAAGCGTGTCTGTGTTAATTAGTGTGGAAAAGTGTGGAGAAATCCACCACTAACGTGAGAGACTGCGTGATTAAAAAGTTCAGCACTTGGACGCCAGCAAAATCAGTGACAGAGTTTTTCAACCATTTGGTATGATTGGCACTGAGGTTACCAAACACAAATATATTATAGAATGCGTGAAGGGAAATGACCTTTTTAGATTATCCGAACTTTTATATAGTATGCAGCAGTAAAGAAAAGAAGGAGAGCAGTAAAAAATACGAGGTAGATTACTAAGTTTAGTAGAGAGAAACGAGGACACATGTAGGATTAGACAAGAGATTCAAAAGGGATCTCTTTAGTCAGAGAAAGATGTTAACTGACATAAACACCCAGGGAATGCATGTAGACATTTGATTCGTTCTTGAAGAGAGGAATGTATCCAGGAATCGAGAAGTCAGAGGAGAGAATTGTAGAGTTGAGCTTGATTTCACAGAGAGGTAGGATGTCAGAGGACCTTTCGTAATGAACAATTCCACACGGCAAATGTTGGTACGGATAACACGGACGTTAGGCGAAATAATGTTGTGGGGTTGCTTTCTGTTTGATTGGTTTAGATTTATATTTTTGTGTATTGACAGGATTTAGAATTATTTTGGTTAAGAGGGGTCTAGATTAGCAGTAGCAGTCATTTTTTCAGTGGAACATGTGTGGGAAGAGAACTGGCGCAGACTGCAGCATAATGTGGCCTCAGAGTTACGCATCAGAGACACTTGCAGTGAACAACCTCACAAGACGCTACGCAATAGTTAGGTCTCCTTACTACTTATCGAAAGCATCAACCAGAAAACTGCCAATTGGTACCCTCAGTATAAAGAGACGTTGCCACCATCCACACACATCATAAAAACTTGCGGCAGTACCTCTACTAAGACCACAGGAGAGGAAAGAACCCGAGAACCCTTTTTTAAACAGGAAACAAAGGATGAGGTTATACACCTATTCAAAGAAAGAGTAGCAGTAACGACTGGGCGATAGGAGAACCTGTGTACTCCTTTTGAACAAAAATTACTAAATTTTAACTTAATAAATATCTTATATTAATTCATTACTAATTCAATAATTAAAAATTAAATAAATAAAAACAGACGAAGCAATACCTGAGAAAACTCCAAAATAAGTAAATGAATAACAAATTAGCATTCAAAGAGTAAAGCGTCTTACTGTCAGTCAGTTAAGTACCATACGTGATACACGCTTGGGCGATCATATCTCAAAAAAACATGACTGACTGGACAGAAGATTGTCCCGCAATAGGTTGCCATTGCTTCCTGCGTTAGACTGGTTGCCAGCCAAGGATATAGAACCCAATCTGTTTAGTTATTTAACCCATAAATTGCGGGAAGAAACGGATTAATACTTTTCCCAAGTTAATGCAAGGAATTCAACTGGGTTTCAAACTCAGATCCCTGATTTCTTGTTCCGAGCCGATATCTACTGCACCATTTACTGTAAATCTTAGAAAAACTCTTATCTTTTATGAAATTAAGAAATATAGAATTCTATTAAAATAAACATTTAGCATTCAAATAAAATAACCGTTAAGAATTGAAACGATCAGACAAATTTAATATGCCCCCGTTTAAATTAGAAATATTATTTGCATACAGATGCTTAAATTGCAAGCCCTTCGCTGTTCTATACTTTCGGCAGCCCGTGAAGCTGAAGTTGAGGCACAGTAACTTAAATTGTGAGCCCTCCGCTGTTATGTACTTTCAGAAGCCCATGAACGTGCCTTAGCAGCAACGTCCGTTAAACGCCCAGACCGTCGCTGCTCTGTACTTTCAGAACCCCTTAAAGCGGGCTTATCTGCAATAGCTTGAGCGTTAAGCTTAGCCCGCATGGAGTCATCTAACCTGGAGTTATTTACGGAAGCAATCACAGGATAACCTAATGGAACGCCAATCATAAATTTCAGTTGCCCTACGTTCTGCTGAACGCAGTGCGTTTTGCGACGATCGCACAGCACTAACAAAGAGGTTTTCTTTGGCCCTAGTGGCCCTCTTTACCGATGTCGAAAGGCTTCGGCGCCCAATAAAACATCTCTTTTTGGGTGGCATAGATTTAAAAAGAAACGAACTCACAGAGATGTTTGTAAAGTTAGGTGACCAACTTTGGTCGTTTAGAAGGAATTACCTTGAAATCAGAAGAGCAAAATGTGTGTATAAACAACCTTTCAAGTTGTAGACCGGAGTTTGAGACACGTACAACGAGATACTAATCGCAAAAGTGCAGGATTAGGGTTCAACAAAACGTTAAAAGCGATTATGAAGGTGATGCCCAATCAGACGGCTATAATTTGAATAGATTAGATTAGTTTAGTCAAGCATAATTCAACTGACGTGGCCAATCGGGAATTCGATTAGAACTTGTGAAGCTAGTTAATGTGTGAACACAGTTTCGTGCACCTCCGTATGTGCGAATTACAATCTGTAAAATTAATGCGTGACAAACCTTGATACCGAAAAGCTTAAAAGTTAAGGTGGAATTTAAGTTAAATTGAACTAGTAAAAATACTTAGAATTATCTACAATATCATATATCGCAGAAATTGTAAAGATAAACATTGTTTTAGTTTTTTAAGAAGTATCAACAACTAATAGAAGAGTCTTTAAAGAATAATATAGATACGAAAACTAGTTGATTATTCAATCAGGAACATTAAAAGAAACACAGATACTTTAAATAAGAAGAAGAAAAATCATATTTAAGTTAAAATAGTAGTAAAATGCTTTCCGGAAGTCTGCTTAAGCTAGTCTACCATGAAATTTATAAAGGAGACGACATTTAAATACAAACAGGAAGACAGTTTGAAAACTTCCACCCTATCTTTATCTGTCACCCATCTTTAGACAATGTTTCTTTTTTTTCAGTATCTTGCATTTAGCTAAATGACACTTTATCCATTGTCAATGAATGTCATAGAATATTATAGAAAACAAAACTATTAATACTAATAATAATAACAACATCAATAATAACAATAATAATAATAATAATAATAATAATAAAAGAAGAAGAAGAAGAAGAAGAAGAAGAAGAAGAAGAGGAGGAAGAAGAAGAATACGTTTTAGTGTGCAGTCGCCGAGATATCTCACTTATGACAAAGCAGTCACGAATGGATACTAACAAACATGGCGCTTTGAGAAAGTGAAAGTGAAAGTGGAGCGGGCAAACATCCAAAAGTAACAAGCTCTGGTTGAGCAACCCGAAGAAAGATGCTAATAACAGTTTAATTTGATTGTTTGGGATTGGTGCAATCGTTAACTATTCCAGGAATTCTTCTGGCTCGAAAGTCGTATTGCAGTTAACTGATGTCACTTAGTTGTTGAAGACAGCAGCGTTTCTTAGCAAAACTCATGTGCTGGCGAAATTGCTGTGACCTGAGCTGCGAAGAAGGTGTGATATGTCATTCATCACCAGACCAAAACATACATTTATCTGAAAGGATATCAAATCATAATTAATATTAATAATCATCTGAAAATTCATATTTGTAAAATAAGTCACTGAGTTAATTTTCATTGGAATATGGATAAAAAAACTTTATAGTAATGCACATGTATATACCCGATAATTCGCTTAAGGAAAATAATAATTTACGAGATAGTAAAATAATTAAATTAGTATATAAAATTATTTATAATAAATAGATATTAGAAAGATGGGATAATGATAGTAGAAAAGAAAATTATAATAAAAAAAATGTTATTTATAAATTAAAAAATTAGAATTAAATACGTACTGATAAGAAGAGTAAGTTTACTCAAAGCCCCTTTAAGCTTGAATATAAAAAATAAAAAGTTTTCTTTCTTTCTTCATCTCTTTCCTGTTTTCTATAAGAAGAGGTCAAGATATGGAGAAAACTGAATGGATATTTTTGGTACAAAAATGTATATATCCAAGATAATGGATAATAGGCAGAAGCAATAAAAATAAAAATGAAAATAAAAAATAAAATAAAATTGACACTTTGTCTGCTAGGGTTAATAAAAGAAATAAAGTATGTATTCCCTAAAAATAAAAACTCTTGGCCAAATTTGAAAGTGAATCTTTATTCACATTAGTTAAAAAAACACAAACATAAATTTTATATCTTCCCACACACATAAATAGCAAACCGATGTTTTTTTGTATTTAAATGTAAATCATTTTCACAACCAAAATCCAACATTGCCTGAACGAGATAGAAATCTTGAAACATAGAAATTTCCGAGTCGCAATATACTTTTAATTCATAATTATGTGATTATATTATGGTCTACATGATTTATTGTGTTGAGCACTTTTTATAAAAAATTAAAAGCCTGGGAACTCAAAATCGTAAAACCTTGGGTCCTCTTTATCTGGATTCATATATATATATATATATAATAGAAATAAACAAATACTGTCAAAAAATACATTTTTAAACTCACAACTTTTTAATAATTTTTCATACATATTTTTTCATATATCAAATTGTTTGGAAATTGTCTATTTTGAAATGTATATAACAAGATTCTTCTGTATATATATATATATATATATATATATATATATATATATATTTACAAGCAATCTGAGCTATTTACTATTCAATGGGATTCATCCAAATTTAATCATGTCTCTAGACCCACCGGTAACTTTATTAATTATTCTATTTTATTGGTTTTAAGAGCTTTTTCCCTCAGAAGCATCTCGGTTACTCTTAGAATGGAATGTTCTGGAATGACAATACTCTTATTACGGTACCCTGCCATTTTTCTGGGTTGATTAGATGCTAATTCATAATTTAAATCGCCATTTCTAGCGTATCAAAAAGGCACTTTGTGGACATCACTTAAACACCGAACACCCACTGCCGTTTTCCATTAACCAATCTACCACTAAATGTAATTTGTCTCACAGTGTGTTGACTTATTAGTATTAGTTAACGGAGAATGAGTGTGCTGTATATCAAGGCAAGCTGTGGACATTTAAACATTTTTATTGGCACAAAGAATATAAACGCATACCAAGAAAATATGCCACATACAGTGACAGCATGAACTCATGTAACTTTATTTGCAGCCTGTTTACGAAAAATTCAAAACCTATCATTCTAATGTTGCAGAAGAATCTGGACACATTTTATACAGTAACGTTTTTTTCAATTTTCTATGATTCAATGTTTGTAATTTTTAGTGGATTCTAATATCCTAATATTCTTGTTTTTATTTTACAAGAATTGCACCAGTTGTGGCAATCTGTATACCGTAGACAATCTATTTCTATTTTCGACGTGTAATTTATACAGAAATTTTCTTCTAACGTCTTTCTATCAGCTTTAACGTGTTCAATAATTCTCCACCGATTTATTTCATCATCAAAGGATTTCAGCACACGGAAATTTCTCCCACGGGATTTTTTTAAAAATTCAAATGACCTAATTTAAAAAAAAATATTTTAAATCCTATAACTTTTTATTCCCTTTAAAATTAATTATGCCTTTTTAAGTTAAGGCCTTTTTCTAATACTTCAACGTTTTTGGGAAGTTAGGTTTTTGAATATGTCCAGCGTCTGTAATATATGAATTTTTTTTTCTTTCTTTTCTTTTCTTTTTCCCTCCCTTCCTTCCTTTATCTCTCTTATCTCCCACCTTTTTTCCGTGTTGCTTAACCTTACATCAATTTCAACACGGCCGTTAACTTTTAGTTACAATTCTCTTTCCTTCTTTTGCCAACCCAGACGATGTCTATTGTTTCTTTTCTTGTTTATTTGATTTTGTTTTGCTTTATCCTTTTCTTTTTTCTTTTCTTTTTTTCTTTTCTTTTCTTTTTTCTTTTTCTTTTTTCTTTTCTTTTTTAATTTCTTTGCAAATCTATTTAAAAAGGAAAATTAGACTGATTTTTCTCCAGTTTCTGAAAGGATTTTTCTGTTGCTGAGGTGATGTGTTATCCCCCGTGGAGATCTTTGTATCGAAATGGTCATTCAACATCACTTAATTAATCCTTTTTTAATTTATATTTGCTCTGTAATATTTTATTACATGGAGCTCTCTTCCTGTATCATTTTTTAATATTAAAAATTTTTTAATATTAATTAGGATCGGGTTTTTGGAATTTACCTTCCTGCTTTTTTCCCTTGGATTAAAGTATCTGAATTAAAATATATATATATATATATATATATATATATATATATATATATATATATATATATGGCTTAGTCGTTTTGTCAGAAAGTTGATCTCGGCGTCATCGTTCTAGAGCGGTTATGTCAGCGTGGGGCACCTTCGGAAAGTTCGTGAAACTATGCGGAACTATTTGGAAGCCTACAAATGCTTTACTAGCAGAAATGTAAAACTCATCGTTTCCGATAGTGTCAGTATACTGGCGTTGTTCATACTTAAGAAATACAACCCACAATATATCACCAGTAATTGTATACTTCATACTTACGCACAATAATTTCGAGTTCAACGGGCACAACTTTACTCAAGCCAGAGGCACAGCGATGGGAACGAATAGCTTCCAGCTATGTCAACATATTTTTGGATACCCTGCAACAAGATGTTTAATTACAGTATTTACTAGCTTTCTTATAATCCAGCAAAATATTTACATTATTTGAAATTCAGCCAAAGAATTAGGAACATATTCAGTGAGAACCCACTTCTTTCTTAAGGTCAGCACGCAACCCAAATCTACAAACACTCTTAACATCATCCAGAATACAAGATTTACCATTTCACCAAGGGTATATCACATGCAATAAACACCGACACCATATCATCATTGATATCAATTTCACACCGTCACCACTAAAGTAGAAGGCAAATCATCCTTCTGTTAGTGCTTCTTAGCAATATCTACATATTTAAAAGTACATTAAAACAATCATAATGACAGCAAACCCACTTCATTTGGACATAAATAACTTCAGCAGATATACAAAAATAGAAAGGGGTGTAAAACAAGGAGGAGTCTTCTCAGTGGATTTATTCAACCCATACAGCGAGGCAATTTTGAGAGAACTAGAAATACTTCCAGGTTTCATTATCAACGGACACAATCTAAAGAATATCAGATATGCAGATGACACTGTGCTGAGAGCAGACACAAGATTAAACCTAAACAGCTAGAAGACTGAATGCATAGCCATCAGCAAAATGTCAATTTCAGGTCAGGAATATTCAAATCAGGCAGGATCAGAAATTTCAATACATTGGAAGTGTTCTGACAGAGGGCAAAAAGTGTGGCACTGAGATCTAGCATGGCCAAGGAATTATTTCAAAAGCTAAGCAGTGTACTGAGAGACAGTAACATTTTGTTGAAAACAAAGAAATGAGTACTGGACTGTTATGTCATATCTTTCCTCATATATGACAGTGAATGATAGACAATCTCATCAAGGATGAGGGAGAGATTAGAAGAAATGTGGTTCTACAGAAGGATGATGCGGCTGCCCTGTGCCGAACATGTGAGCAATGACGAAGTTTTGAGAAATGGAAACAAAAAGAAAACTTGTGCATAACACCAGGAAAAGATTTTGAGGACACGTAATAATGAAGGAGGACTTGAATAATCTGATATTTACATGGCGGACAGAAGGAAAAAGCGACAGGGAAAAAAGTGCATGACATATTTAATGAACTCAAGCAAATAGATGGCAGAAAATGTTTGGGATACATAAAAAATAAATAACCAAGAAACATGAAAACGTGGAGAGCCGTTATAACTTACACCCTGAATAGACACAGCACATAAGAGAAGAAGAATTCAAGCTATGCTGAGATTTATAGCTTTTTCTTTATAATTATCTTAGATCGTTTTATTTATTAGCATTTGATCTTCATAACCATGCGAACATAAGTCATAAATAACAAATTGTAATTAATTAAATTTTAGAGAAAATTATTTTCGAAGTTTACATAAAATTGTCAATTCATCCCTACGGTTCGGTAGTGCTTTATTTTTAGGAAACCTAAAATCTGCAACTTTTCATTCAGGCATAGAGGCATAGAGGGCAGATTTCATCAAACGATTTACAGATTCTTGTTTTTTCCAGAATTTTCTATTTTACTTATTTTCATTTATAATTTATGCTCTTATATACAATAAAAATTTAAAATTATTCTACTAAAATAAATGACCCACAGAATACTTATTTGGTTTTCTTGACAACAATATACCTTACTTTACCATAATTAATTAATTTTAATTCTAACCTAAACAATCCAGCTCATTTAACTCATGAGATAGTACAAAATCAAATTTAAAAAACATCTAACCTGCCGTTAAATATTACTTTTTATCCATTTAAATAATGTATGGTCCCACTATGCATCTTACTCAGACAAAATTAAAAAGTGTCATGCCTCGACACCATGCCACACTATTTCTTTTCGCGTTTCCATGTGCTATGACGAGTCTTTGTAATATAAAGGTTTATTATAAACATAATGTGTATACGTATTATTGTGGACATTATATGTCAACATACACTTGATGAAGGTTAGAGGGTACAGAAAAAAGCACAATAGTCTAAATGCAACTAAAGTAAATATTGATTATTCGTCACCCTAGAAGTCCGTACAGAAATTATAGCTACGCAAACATTTAATTCAATGAAACAGAACCAAGATACACACGATTCCTAATGGTGAAAATTGGTTGTTTCTAATCTGTGAAATTCTGACTACCTATTACAAAAATTCTTTTGCAAATTGGCTGTGTATCCTTATTATCGCTAATGTATCACTTAAAAATAAACTTACATTTTTCTTCAGTCTCACATCATGTCTTGTTTATGGAATACAACGACTCGTGGAGGAAAGCCTAAACAAAATAATTAAATAACTAAATGGCCACTTCTTTTTTCCTACAAAAAGAGAGGCATCTATATCTGCAGGTAGATAAGGTAATTAAATTTGTTGTATTTCTTTAGAATTTTGGAAAAAATTGTTTAAATATGATTTGCAATATGGTATTTGCTTTACAAACGACGGTTTGTCAGACATATGAATTCAGCAGTGATGCCCTACTGAGAATCGAAATGAATGCGAGTGAAAATTATCTCCAACGCATGTTTCTTATGATCTTATTTCCGGTAAACGCACTCGATACATACATATTTTGAACAGTTTAATTTGTCGCTTTGTAGATTGTATACTTTTAATTTCGTTCCACAAAATATGTTTAAAATGTAGAAAATGTTCATAATCCTTACTCAAATAGGTTGTGTTTTCTTGGTAATGTGTGTGAGAAGATTTGTTCAATCGTCTTAATGCGCTGCTAGTTTCTTTGCACTGCTAGTTAGTTCGATCATAACTGTGTGCGAAATCGACTAAATAACGAAAATGTTCTCGCGTGCTGTTAAATGAACTAACTGACCAATAATCGTCAAACATTTTATCTGGAATAAAGAAGAATGCGATTAAAAACATGGGAGAAGGAATCTATGCGTATATCATGTTTAAATACAATTTTTAAATCACTTGCTCGCATCTAGGCTTCTTAAAGCAAGATAATAAATAACAGAACGTAAGAAGTCCGCGACGATATCTGGATAATAAATGATAGAAACCTCTTGAGGAAACAAAACTAAAAAGAGGTGAATTGGTGCAAACACTCCCGATATTGATTAAATGTTCGTAATTGACAAGAGAAACAATGCGCAATGAACGAGTAGCATACTTATTTGAGTGAATAGACGGTATAAGGAAAAAGAGGGATGGTAAAGAGACAAAAAGATTCTGAATGAATTTCTGGGATGTAGAGTTGTCATCATTTATACTTTTTATACGCGGATTGCTGTACTGATCTTTGTTTTTATAGATACATTTTGGTCGTTACGCACTTCGGTAATGGTCAAACATTTAAAAGTTTAAGGGGAGGGCACAACGGTAAAACCGTGTTCATACCAAATAACAATGTTTGTGATAACAAAGATAATGATAATGAACCGAAAGTAAATATCGTAAATTAAGTTAGTGAAACAAATTATAAGAAATTTTATATATATATATATATATTATCTCAGCTTCCTTAATACACATATCGCACAAAAGAAAATTAGTATAAGATCAGATTACTAATTACACACGTCAACCCAATTTGGAAATTTTCATAATTGAAGCCTGTTCTAGTACAATATTAATCGTCCTAATGTTATAGTGACTGTCTCTAATATATTTATATCTATCAATTTAACGTAGTTGAGAAAGGGGTGTTAATCTTGTATTTAACAGACTTAAACAAGTACAAATATTTTATCAGATTATAATCCGCTGCGACAAAAGTCAAAACCAATGTAATTAAGTGAGGACGAAGGCGATTTTAAATCTTTTCAAGATGACAATCTAAAGTGTATAATTTTTATAACTAAGAGCATTTCTTAATAGAAGGATGGTAGACTTGAAATCGCATAGTCAACACAAATAGAAATAAATACTAACTAGGAATAAAAACTTGAAAATATATATATATTATTCAGTTACCTAGTTTTTGTTCATATTTAAATTAGACCAGTACACAGGGTTTGTTTTTTTTAATCAGTTCACCTCAAGCACGGCGATACAGACACCGATGCGCAGGGGGCTACAAAAGAGAAGAGTGAAAGTTTAAGTAGGAAGAGAGCGAAGAAAAAACAAACCACTTATAAGGTATGTCAAAAGAACAAGATACACAGGATGATGTGGAAAGGACGAGAGAAGAACTGGAGACAATAGATAAGAGAAGGGAATAGATAATGAATTACATTCCTGGAGATTGCAGCCGTCAGAGAAGCAAGTATACGAACAGAAGTTCCACAGTCAGGAAGTGTGAGAAAACAAGTTCCTGAAATAGAAGTGGCAGCTGCATTTAACAGATTTAACTGTAAAAGCGTGGGACCTTGTTGCCAGTCCTGTTGCTCGAGTAAATTAATGTAAAGGGGGCGTCAGTGAGAAGTAGAATCCATCAAATTATTTGTAGAAAAGACAGAAGCAAGCCACATTCCACCGGTGAAAATGTGGCTGAAGTCGAGCTACCAGATCTGAACTGATCACATTACAAATCCTCTTTTGGAGACTGTCGAGAACCCTGAGATGAATAGCAGAGGCGCCCTACCTGATATGACAACAGTATTAAATGCACGGTCGAATGGTTGATTTGTATAGATACAAGATAGACTTAGGCAGAAAAAACTTCCTGGTCCGACACAGTGACCCAACCTTCCTAGCAGTGGATTTAGCTATTGATTCAATGTAATGATTCCACTTGAGGTCGAAAGAGAGGGTGAGGCCAAAAAGGCGCATTGTATTGCTTTTAGGGTGACTCGCTTATTCCATGCTTGAAGAGTGGGGCAAGAAAAACTACCTGTAGTGGTTAACAGATAGCAGCTTCGTTTTAGAAGCATTAAAATTTACAAGCCATTTCTTACCCCAGTCTAAAAAAGAGTGGAGTTCCTTCTCAAGATCAACAGTGAGGTTATGTTTTTCCGATTTCTTATTGATGCGGGAGTAAATGGTAGTGTCATCAGCGTAGATATCTACTTGGGATTGATCGCGTCAGTGAGATCATTTATGAAGATCAGAAAGAGCGTTGGGACTAGGTTATGTGGACATCTCGCAGTTGAGCCTCAGTTCTAAGAGGGAAGTCGGGTGCGGATACTCCAGACAAGTCAAATGAGGAGTTGGAGGAAAATCTGCGAGCAAAGCACTCAGCCTTGTTCACAGATGCCGTGAGAACCTCAAATGTATTGATTAAGGGAGAAATAGAGGATTTGCAGTTGTTAAGCACACGTTTGCTGAGCCGCCAATAGTCTTTGGAGCCGACCTTGCCGGCAGGTATGCGCTGCTCATTCTCTCAGCAAAAAACAGCCTAGCCTAGCCTCATTCAAGATCCATTTACACTTATTACGAGCAGAGACAAATAGGCGCTTATTATGGCCTGACGCAAGGCTCTGGAATAGCAGGAAGAAGTAGTTCCTGTGTGCAATGGCGACCGAGCAGGCAGGAGAGAACCAGGGAACAAATGAGGTTTTCTAATTGGTGTGGAAGCATCGATGCCAGCTTTCACCGAGGAAGAAAACTCAGGTCCGGTCTTCAAAGAATATTATCCCAAGGGACGTTGCATAAGAAATGGCGGAACGAATCCCAGTCTGCTCTTTGTTAGCTGTAGAAAATACTGTTGGTGGGAAACTCCTGGGAGAGTGAGAGTGAAGAAGAATATTTGTAGAAACGACAGCATGCTCAGGGTTAACGAGAGGGCAAAGGCAGGAGTCAGGGACACTGGTGAGGCAGAGATCTAGTAGAGTGTCCTAAATGGATACTTGGGAAGTGCGTGGGGGAAATCCACCACTTGCGTAAGTAGAATAAGAGAAATAGCAAAGTTCATGGCATGAATGCCAGCAGAATTAGTGACAAAAGTTTCTAGCCACTTAACAAGGTGGGCGTCAAGATCTCCGAACACAAATATGTTAGCTAATGGGTAGGAGAAAGTAGCCCTATCTATGTTGTCAGAGGTATCGTCTAGCAGGGAGCAGTCCGGAGAGGAAGGAGAATTGTAAAAAAAAAACGCTAAGTGAGAAGTGAAAGACGGAGACACATGTATGGATGGTCAGGGGATTCGAGAAATAGCAACCTAGCTAGACCATGCAATATACAGAAGAATCCTTCTTTATGATAGGAAGGTAGCCAGGAATCGAGAGGTCAGAGAACGGAATTTAAAGGTTGAGATTGTTATGGGATTTTTTCGGAGAAAAGATTCCACGCTACAAAAGTTGGTACGATCACCACAGATGTTTTTGAAGGTAATGTTGAGAAGTTTATGTGGTTTTAATTTGCTTAGTTTAGTTGTGTTTATTGATATACGGTTGTTCATGTTTATCGTTGGGGAGTAGAGACCTCGAGTAGAGGCAGCAGAGGGTCTTGACTGAGACATGCGCTGGAAGGGAGATGGCGTGGACTGCAGCAAAGTGTGGCCTCGGGGTTGCTCCCCCACCCAGAAGCGCTTGCAGAGACACATAACCATGCGCGACATGGCACTGCAAGAATCCTGTAAAAAGTGTTCAATACAATTACATTATAGAACTTTTGAAAATTTTAAAATTTCAAACGAGTTATTACGCAATCCAGGTTTCTACAATTTGGTGTCTTCAGACGATTTACAATAACTGATTTTCCTGTATTTCGGGGTTTTGTAAGAACACTCATGTAACGGGGATTTATTATGAACGCGATTTTCAAAATTAGAAAAATTATAACGTTTTCACCTGTATATGAATCTAATAGATATTTTTTTGATATTGTTACACCTAGTCATAATTTCTGTTCTTTCATTCAGTAATTAATTTTGTTTGGGAATAACTTAAGAGCTAATTTTTCATACTAGCACAGTCTGCATATTTGGCCACTGTTGTAAGGCTTGGCTGTTTTTACTAAACTCCACGATATTTCTGGGTCTTTTCCATAATTTAATATCAGTTTCTACTCGTGGCTAGCCAATTTTATGCAAACTAATTAAGTATATATATATATATATATATATATAATTGAGTAGAATAAGTAAAGAAAAAGTAGAAAAATATATCTTTAGTCTACCCTGTTTCACTTTAACGAGCTTCTTCAGGGATTTATTAAGCTTGTCAGATTAAACGCACTTTTTTCCGACGTGTTCTTTATTTATTCTATTCATCTTGTCAAATTCCAATCCTTATATTCAACTCATAAATATCTACGTCTAAAGAACGACTTCAAGTGCAAATTGTGAGCTGACCGTTTCTAGATTTATTTGTTTTGTTTGGTAGTTGTTTTGTTTAAGGTCATTATAAATTATAAATCTGGGATGTCAATTTTATACATGTATTAAATGCATAATTTTAATTTGGTTTATAACGAAACCTAATTTAAATCATACTAGTTTAAAAAATAAATACATATTAAATATTTTGGGGGACATATTTACGTATGTTATAAGTGAGTGAACTTTTGTTTTTTTAATTTATATTATTTTAATTTATTTTCTGTTGACGAAGGCATTGAAAAAGAAAAATATAAATGGACATATATATATATGTGTATGTATGCACATGCATATATATAAAACAATAATAAAAGAAAATGAAAGAAACATAAATAAAAAATAAATTGATAAATGCATATACAGTGCGTGCCAGAATTATATGCAAATTGATTTCTTTTGTTTTAACTCCAACAGTTTGTAATAAAAATTAGTGAAACTTGGCACGTTATATGGCAACACTAACACATGTGCAGATCTAAAATTCTAAGCTAATTTATGCAATAGTAAACAACTGGCAGCCATTTTGGTGACTTGTAGCATGTTTCATATAACGTGCCAACAACAACAACAACAACAACAGGACACTCTAAGTACAATTTCTTTATTTGTTTCACTTTCTTTCTCACTCTGTCTCCAACCTATAAAAAGAGAGAACGGAACATAAGTCTTTATATTTTGCCACTATCCTCTGTGGGACATATCAAATATTTACCAAACCTTGTAAATCCATTTGTCGATATTTAAATTAAGAAGACAAAATATTCGAATGAGTAGAAAGTTATTTTATTTGGAAAGTAGTTAAGCTTTAGCCTGTCTAACTGAGTTCATCGTTATTCTTCTTTGGAGAAATGAAAATATTCAGATACGATTGTTGTCTTGTTCAACGTAAAACATATATCCTTTATTGTAAAGAAAATATGTAACTGTATTTTTTAAGAAGATTATTCAAGAACTTTTTTCTGAGAAAACTTTTTTATTATATGTGTAAAAAAATAAGCCACTAAGTCTCTATTCTAATATTTTGTTTTTCATTAAAACTACCTATTATTATTGAAAAGTTTTCCTGCCTTAAATTTCCTTTTAATCCTAGAGATCAAAATAAGAAAATATACTTTTTGTGAACTTGTAGGGACTCGATTTTATTTATCAAATTAGCCTTGTGTCAAACACAATCTATATCCCACAATTTAAGATATCAGAATGTTATATGAATAAAAGTGTTTCGTTGATAAAATAGGTAGAAATTTATTTACAGAACAGAATAACATCAATTTTGTAAGATGTGAAATTATTATTAACTATGTAAATGTTCAAAGAAAAAGTGTAGTACCGATTTAAATTAATTCAGAGTTCGTAGTTGTAGCAAAATGTGTGTGTGTGTGTGTGTGTGTGTTTGTGTGTGTGTGTGCAGAAAAATATGAGTCCATGTTTTCGCTGTCTATCAAGAAAGTAGAGTAATGGCTGTTTCTTTTTCTTTTGTGACCGCCTAGTAGGTAGAAAAGAAATGGGGGCGATCAATTTAAGGTGAAAAAATGAGTGGCCGAGAAAATAACAGATAAGAGGGAAAATGTACTTATCGGCGTTAAATTGTTTTTAGAGTCAGTTGAAAATGTCTTGTTGCTGTTGTTCTTGTTTTTTTTATGGTAAGTAAGCGAAGACGAAGAAAGGACAAATGAAAGTAGAAAGGAGAGGAAGAACTAATGTGTGTCGACCAGACATGGCAGGTTCAGCGTTTGTGGTGGTGGCCTATCTGATTTCTGCTCCCATAGGACAGCCTTGGCCGATCGTGAAACGTGGATAAGTAGTAGAATCTATCATGTAATCGGCTTAAATTGCAAACCCATATCTTAGGTGTTAAGAAAATTGACAAGGGTCATAATTCCATTTGTTATTCCCTGTTAAAACTAAATGCAGAATTCTAATTTTCACACCGGCTTACGAAATTTGCCTTTGTATTTTTTCAAATGTTGTCATTTGTTTCTGAACCGATTTTGCGTATGAGCAATTCTACTTTTTTTGTTTCAGTTATTTGTTTGAATAATTTAGAATTTGCATTCTCTAAACTTCCCTTGCTGTTTTTGAAACCCAAAAGAGCCAACCAATTTTCATAACTGCTTAACCAGCCCAAAAGAATTCTTAACGAAAGAAAATATAAGAAAAAGAAGAATGTAAACTTTTATAATTTATTCCTTTTCTTCTGTTCGAAAATATGAGGTACTGATGTTAATTATTTATTTTAAAAAAGGAATTTACAGGGAAAGTAACAGCGAGTAACTGTTTTTATTATTCCTCTTATTTTTTAAAGTGAGAGAATTATAATTTATATTTTATTTAAATTTACTTTTGTTACAAGTTATTAACATACAGACCTATATGCATTTGTTGAGTAATTTCATAATAATTCATAAAAAATTGTATTACTCTATCATTTTTATTGACTAGCGATATATATATATTAAAATGTTTCCTAATAGACTTGTACTGAACGAAAAAGTTCGTACGAAAACGTCTTGATAGAGAGATAGATTATACATTATATCTATGAACCCCTGCTTTCAAAAATATGTACCCATTTATTTACGTAAGGGAACGTGAACAATTGTTTAAGAATTTAGTGCTGTGACGAGTTTGAAGTCTGTCTGTTCTGATCTTGATCAAGTACTAGTCATTACATGCACTACAACTAAGATATACTCAATATAATTTTCCATATAAATCTCAAGTTGGCTCTGTTTGCGTCGAGGAATCACAAATATGACTGAGTTGGAGACTTCAGGTGGAATTAGCTTAGCATGCTAACAGACAAATGAACTCGTATTATTGTTATGTCATAAATGACCTTGTGCGTTTGTCGCTCAGCATGTATGAAATGCCCTACCAATATCTCATATATGGTCTATTTCGTTTTAGACTCCGAGGAAAGACAAAAGAGACATATCAAATCAACTCCTTTGGTTAGAGTGACAAAAGAAAAAAGATAGAAAAAATCTATGTGGCGAGATAAATATTGAACTGTTTATCCAGGAAGTTCGTACAAAATATTTCCAAATATCTTTGCTAAATCTATTTCGAAAATATAAGTTATTTACAAACTTCTAACAAAATGGCGGGTCTCTACTCCTTGCATTTCGGATCTAATTTAGCGAACACTTGCGATGTTTTGAGATTTATGCGGCTGAGGTGTTTGTACATGAACCTCACCCTTTCGACATCCTTTTATGCGGTCCAGTAAAACAATTTATTATAATCTACGGTGCCACTTAGTCGGATACCAATATTCTTGCATGCAATTTTAATTCCATAACTTATGATCACACGATATTCTTAGTCCATGTTCTTAAATAGGTCAGATCGATAAAATTTAAGAGGTATTGCTCAAGAAGTAGTGATGTAGTGCAATTTGCTGAACTATTTCTACTGAAAAGACAGCTAAGCGTAACAGCATTATTTTACTAATTTCGAGAAGAAAAATCTAGCCGATAAGAAGGTACATTATTCCTGCAAACAACAACTTTTAAAAGTTTTTATTGGAATTCAGACAATTAATTTCCTTCATATGTCACGAAAATGAGCGATCATATATGTCCACTATTTTCTTTTCTGGTTTTGCTCTAATTAACTCATGTCTTTTAAACAACTTTCTTTTTTTTCTATGCTCTGCTACACATTTATTTGGATTTATCTAACATTTTACTCGATATTTCTTATGGTTACTCTTGCCTAAAATGCATTCGGAAAGCGTTATATTTTCTAAGCATGCTTTTCTCATTACATGTCTGCAAATTTTTTCCTATCTTTTGAATAATAGCTAGCCAGATATTTTGTAACTATTATTCTCTTTAAAACGTCCTTGTTTTTCACATGTTCTCTCTGTGGTATTCTCAGCATTCATATATAAAACAATTAATCTAAAGTGTCAATTTTTTTTTTTCATATTCTATATAATTTCAGAACACTTTTCTCTTTTTCTCAGCAGTTTTTATTTTTGTTAAATTCTGAAAGATATATTTAATTCTTCTTGTGCTTTTTGAATTTTATATTGGAATTTCTCTGCTCAAGCAAAATAGTTAAATTTCCGCTCCTGCTTGATTTTACTGTCATCCATACGTAAATTACTACGTGGCATTTTACTAATGTATACCCACTAATCAGTTGGTGAAACAGCTATGCATACATTATCACTCAGCTTAGATAGTAGTGAATAGGACACTTTCCTCATGGATGAAGAAGAGTGGGAGAGCGATATTCAATAATGTGACAATAAAGCCAATTAGGGCAGAATGAGACATCAAATAACCTATCTAATGAGTTGTGTAAATGAATGGATGAACAGAGACTGTCAGAGATAAAATTCCAAATATTATTAAAGCTACAAAAGAAAATTGCAGATAATCATGATCACCCAAATATGATTTTTTTTATGTATCTATATATCAATACATCGAATTTTTCTACTCGAGGTTTTTGTTAAACGTCAAAATTCAAAGTATCGGGATTCAATACAATAAATTAAAATATTGTTTTTGGGTTGCTCGCAATTCTGCCGTTTAGCATAATCCCACGAATTTTATTGAAATAATAAAATTCAGCAGAAAAAGACAACTAGGTATGGACAAATGACATTACTTTTATATGCAAAAAGAATAACATAAATTGGCTAAATATATTGTATAATTAATGTACTTTTTCGGTTGTTAGAATACTAACTGCATTGCGTACATATGTGAGAATAGTGAAATGTGGTTATATGCCTGTTTGTGTAAAAGAGTCAGTATCTGTATGCATGCGTAGCAGTAACGGGGACAAAAGAAATATGTAGAATTTAGTTCTTACTGTGAACGTGGTCGGCAGAGTCTGAGGCGGTCTCTGTGTACCTTTGTCAGTGCTGAATTGAGCATTGTTTTTGCGTGTGGACATAAATATGGTCTTGGTTATGTAGACCTTGGAAGCATTTGTAAGTTTCGTTTTTTTTTTTACGGTGGGGGACGTCGTGATACTTGTACTTTTTTTCTTAGAAATCGGCTCCAGAATTATATTATGCTATTTATTCCTAATTTCCCTAAAATACCATGTTGTATGTCTCCTATTAAGTCTGCCCAATATTTCAGCAGTATCTGCCAAAATTATGATGACTGACAATACAACCTTTCTGATTTGTATTCTCCAGTTTTTTATTGTACGGTTTAATTGATGTATTATGAGATGTAAACACTTTATTTCATGTCATTGATTTATAAATATTTTGTAGGCGTCTTTTAATGTTTATGTAGCTATTGCATTAGAGTAAACATCGCATATCTCTTTTGCTGTTATTGGTTACGTATATAACAACATATCTATCTTGGTCGATTTTATCGATTAATCTGGCCGTCACTCTCATCAAGATAACATTATCAGCTTATTATTAAGTTGTTAGAAACATTAATAGCCGATTTCAAGAAGAGAATTCTTGAAATATTAGCTGTAGAAATGTTGAAATTATGTAAAATACAAGCCTTGAGCATCAATGCCTCTCTGCCACCGATCGTGACCCTGATGCAACGAAATCGTTAACAGCTGATTCCAGCACCGGCTTGGACATAAAAGTTTTACCATTTAAAATGAGCTTAAATGCTTAAAAATGATATTGGGTGAAATATTTGAAAGTACTCAAATAGAATAAAATAAAAATTAACATGAATTTTGACTAATTTACCGATAACACAGAACTTGATCTTAAATTCGTATCACGTACAAACAAAAACGTTTATATTGTTTATAACTTTGCATGAAAAATTATTTGAAGGTTTAAAAATTAGATATATTTTGAGTGTAATCACGTAATGCCTTCGAAATTATGATATTCTATAATTACCAAAATTGTGAATTATTACTAAATTTGTATTCATCTGAGGTGATTACAAAATAAAATATTTCTCTTTTCTTTACTGTTTAACTAATAGAAAAAGGGATTGGCTCCAGAATGAAGAAAAGAACAAGTCAAAGTTTAGCGAGCCTATGTGAAATTTTATTTTGGCCAGTATAAAACAATAAGCGGCTTAAGAACGGAGAACAAGTAACGAGCCGATGTCAAATCGCTTTTTGATAAAAATAACGAGAAAAAATTGAATCAAACAGAACGAACAGATGTGAGAAAGAAAAACGCAGTGTCCCACACAGCTAAATAATGCTGATGTCAATAGCAATGTTTCTAGAGACAGATTAACACCAGCGGTTGTCTCAGAAACGGCGAAAATGTCTGTTATTGATAAAGCAATACCAGCACAAAGAGATACTCCTGCAGAGACCGACAAAACTATGAAGATAAAACAGCAAAGCCAAACAAATCTAAGTCCGGAAGCTTGGTTTCTTGAAAAAGCAACAGTATATTTAACACTATTATTTAATTATTAACTCATTCATGTTCTAAAGCAGACTCGTTCAAATCTGGGAAGGGAATTAATTTGATGAATATGAAATATAAATAAAACTCTTTTCATTCTTGTTTTCAAATTTGCGAAGCTGTGCAAAATATATTTTGACCAATGGCTCTGCAATGAAGAAAAGATCAAGGCAAAGTTTAATGGGCCCATTTAAAACATCTTTCAGTAATAGAAAAAAGAAGATACTTACAAACTGTGAAAAAGTAACGAGACATTGTCAAATCTTATTTTGATATGAATAGCCAGAGAAAGTTGAATCTAGCAAAAAGAACGAGAGAGAGAGCGAGAGAGAGAGGGGGGAGGGAGAGAGAGATAAAGTAGCAGAGTCCCACACGTCTTAATAATGCCGGTACAAAATTATACGCTGATAGATTGTCAGCCTCTAATGGGAAAAAGGGGATTTCAAAGAACTCTATTAAACTTCTGAGCAAATTACCTTAAAATATATCTTTTTATCCGTGTTGAATACAACCGTATGACTTTATGTGTTAAAAAAATCTCTCAATTTCTTTTAAGCATATCGGAATATTGCTTCATGTCCGATGTTTTAATTTAGCAAAAGTACTAATCCTCTATGTTTGATTACTTGTCCTGTAACAAGCTATTGAAGTTACAAATGTGTAAATTTCTAAATAAATTCCTTGACTTGTTTCGTTAAAAAAAAGACGTATGTTTCCTCGTCATTATCCCGACTCACTTAACATTGACTGTCCTGTATTCGAAACTGTGAAAAATGCAACAAAAATCTCTTCCACTATTTTCTTCTGGCACTCAGTGCAATTTGCCGATAATAATAGGAAAGCGATTTGTGGAGAACCACAGGAATCTGTGGTGATATGACCTTTTAAAATAAACATTGAGTTTAACCGACTGTCACTCATCTGCTTATATCTCTATTTACAACCAAACAATGATAAGTAAGTTAAGTGAAACCTAGTTAGATATATACTTGACTCTACTGAGAAATAAATCAATGTATTCAACTATTGCTTTGTGAGTTATGAATAGTAAAACAATTAATGAGTACAAAAAGTATTGTTTGAATTTTCCGAGCATTTCCCGATTTACGCATATGTCTTGTGAGGATCTATTTAAAAACATTTATAAGTAATTAAGATTTAGCTATTATTGCAGTTAATAATAGATTGTGCATATATATTCTTTCCATACACATTGAAGAATTGTGTTTAAAATTTCATATATGCCTTTGGCGCGAGTCTCTTAAGGCAATTACTGATAATTACCATTCTTTAGAAATCAATATCTTGTTTCAGCAATTAACACTCCGGTTTCAGCGAATGCTTTGACAAGATAACACTTATATTTGGTGTGAAGTGGGAAGGTGGCGCTGTGTTCTGAAAGACAACTGTTTGTGATGTAGATATCAAAGAAATTCCAAGACACCCGATGAAGCTACAGGCTAATAGATCCCTCCTAAAATGGTTAAGTCGTTAATGAATTCTGTTTTAAATAATCAAAGAAGTGAAGTTTGTCAGAGATTATAATATTGTGGATTTAAAATCTTTTCTCTTGAAAAAAATTCATTATAAATATTTTATACTAAAATTAATAACATACACATCTAGTGAATACACATGTTTGAGTGAATGCACGGTCATTTTTAAACAGAGTCAATTATGAAATAAAGTCATATTAAAACATATAATCTATTAATTTCTTAGGGAATATAAAAGATAGTTCAATAAAAGGCTTGAGAGCCATTCAAATTAGAAATTTAGTGTTAAACAGTTATGATGAATACACGAATAAAGGAAGATATGGTAGAAAATAAAGCTTATGAAAATAATGACGATGACTAACGATTGATCCAAAACCAGAACAGATTATAGTTGTAGTGTTCAGGGAATTATCTACACGGAATCATTTTTCAAAATGGAGATTCATGGGAAAATAGTTTCCATTGAAATACGAAGCACGTAAATTGATTCATTGAAGTAACATGACAGGCTGTAGCTATAAAGATTGAACTGGCATAACTACGGAATAGAGTCATCTAAACCTTTGCTATTGAGATAGCATCAGGCTTGCAACATTGCGCCAAAAAAAGCAGTAGAGTGAATAATGTTTTACTCAACAAAACCGTAGAAACAGTCTATAACTCTATCAGCTTCGAAAATAGATGATTTAGTGATTACAACACTGAAAAAGCCGCATTACTCTATTCTGCGATTATTCTGAAACTTGTAAACGAGAAAACATCACAGCGGGAATCAAATGATTCCGGGAGCGAACATATTACCGATATTCAGTAATGGATGTTATATATGAGTTCCATTTAATGTATGGAATGAACAATAATCATTTAAAGCATAGATTTTATTTTATCTTAGGGATAGTGAGTAAGCTGTACATATATACTAAGAGTATAGGCAATATATATTCAAAAGTTTAAAAATATGACACACTCAAGTTTTAAATGTCTTCAAATCTTTCGAATAACCTCAGAATACTTTAAGAACATTAATATTGTAAATAACTATTTCCAATAACTTAATCTAAGTTTTATCTCTTTAAGCTTTTTTAATAATGAAATAAAATGATGTTAACGATTTTTGCATAAATAACGCACAAACTTTCATAACCACAAACAAACTGTAAAAATCGATGACAGATTTGAAATCAGGGTAATTTATGTAAGATATCACTCGAGAGTTTTTCCATAAATATGTGAAAATGGATGAAACATAGATCCACCACTTTACTCCAGTATCAAATCGGCTATCAGCTGAGTGGACAGCAGCAGGTGACGGCGTCCAAAGCAACCAAAGACGAAAACAGAAAAAAGTTCTTTTCCTCAATATTTTGAGATTCACAAAATATCTTGTTTATCGATTTTCTTGAGAAAGGAAGAACTACCAATAGCGAAATTATATAACAATATCGGTGTGTTTGAAGGAAGAAATCACCAAAAAACGGTAACAAATGAAGAAGAAAAAGTGATCTTTCACCAAGTCGATCGCTACGATGGTGAAACTACATGGATTCCACTTCGAATTGCTTCCGCATCCACCCTATTGTCTGGATCTGGGCGCCAGTGACTACTGGATGTTTGCAGACCTCAAAAGAATGCTCCAGGTAGAGAGATTTGGCTCTAATGAAGAAGTGATATCGAAGACTAAAGTGTATTCTGAAACCAAAGATAAATCGATTTATCACAAAGTCATAGAATTATTACAGAAGCGTTGGAATCAGTATATCCGCCTAGAAGGAGACTATGTTGATAAAAGAAGACGAATTTTGCCTAAAAGTTTTTGTTTTATTATTTAGGCCCGGAATTTATTGATTGATGTGTTATACAGGCTGTATTAAAATCCTTTTAAAACATTTGGTGGCGGTTTCTTTGCATCAAACAAAAATCTATATAAACATATGTCTGCAGATCCTTCTTTTTTATGTTATCAAGATTAAAGTTTACGGTAGAAGCTGATAAAGGTACAACACAAAATACAATTCATAAATAAAAAATTTCAATCTTTGGTAGCAGATTCCTGACACTAAAATAATATAAAATGTCCATATGAATACAGGTGCAAAAGACCATCGTTGTACCTCACCATAGCAAATCATAACAAATATTCAAAATGTCATCCGCTTGCTTTTACGCGGGCATGGAACTGCGGAAAAATGTTAAATACCCGCAACGATGACGAATGATTTCTCAGGCCTTTATGACCTGCTGATAAATCATTTCGGCATGATTAATGTCAGTGGCATAAACCAATTGTTTAGCTGACCCCGTAGGTAAAAATTCAAAGGATTGAAGTCGGGATAAACTGTCTTCACTTACCCATCCATATTTTGTATTGTAGATGATAGTAAATATATCGTGAACAATGCAACAAAATTGTTCTGAAGTCCCAAAAAGTATGAACAATATGCATCATCCAATTAGCAATGGTTCAGCATCTAGTAGGTCCAGATGTTGGTTCGAAATGAATTAACTGTAGACAGCTTCTGTAAGAAGTGCTACTAGACAGACACTTATAAATACAGCCTTAACTGATTATCAAGCTTGCATTGTACCATAGAGATTCATGGTTGTGTAAATTTGTTCTTCACGTCTTCCAAATATTGCTCCGTCTGTAAACGAGACTGAAGAGACAAGAAAATATTGGCAGTTTGTACAATAATCCATCAGCAATTGTTTTTCTGAGATGTGTGATCAGAAGGCAAAAGATACTGCATACGTTGCACATGATGTAGATACAAGAGCTCCTCTTTTAATTACCATCCATGCATGAATATGAGATGTACGACATGCTAGGAAAACTTGACGTGTGATGATACCTGGATCGTCACCGACAGCCTGTAAAATGTGTTCTCCGTTGTCAGGAACACAAGAGGTTCTCGAGTTCCTAGATTCATAGTTTGTGGGGTTACGGATACTGTCTCAACAACACGACGATAAATATTAGTAAAATTTGGATGACACTGTTGCCTTCGGTCTGGAAATGCAATTGGATATACCTCTAATATGTCATTTTTAAGGTCAGGCAACGATCAATTCACTAATATAAGATGATTTCCCTTTCTTTAATATGAGGTCAGCGTCATTTTTCTAATATGATGGGGGTGTGGTTTCTGTAATCTAAGGCGGGTATTATTTTTCTCATATGAAGTGGGTGTAATTTACCTAATATGTGGTGAGTGTCATTTTTTAATGTTATGCAAATGATATTTTTCTCATGTGATTCGAGTGATTTTGACTATGGCAAATGCTTAGTAGAGACACAGAAAAAGATCCAGTTTAAACAAATCCTCTTTGAAAAGTGCTATTCACTAAGGTAGGAATTCGCTAAGATAACATGATTTTTACTTAAAATACAACCTTATGTTAAACTAAGATGTATTTCATCAATATCAAATACACTGTGTGTTGCAGATTTTTGGAGACTCTTTTCTTGTTGAGAGAGTAATATAAACATTTAAATCAACATATTCGAGAATGTGTTTGTCTCTCATGCTGCACTACCAGTTAGTGTTTCTCATTGCAAATATATATTTAGGCACAATAAAGTAGGAACGTATTTACCGTACTATGTGTGTTTTCTTTTTCTTCTTGCAGTCTCACAATGAATTTACTTCACCGGGGATAAAGTTCGATTGGTAAGATGACTATCCGTTATTTTGATTAGAACTAGTCTAATTTTCTTTAATTCATATTTATTTGCTTCACTATTCACATATACACATCTTTGTGATTTTTAGACACAATCTTACATATACATACTGATACAAATTCATACATACAAATATATAAATTTAATTAATTTTTACATATTGTTTATATAGCTACAAAGGTCTTTGCATATACACACTTATAGAGATGAGCATTTGTGTGTCTATGTGTGCACAATCTACTTAATACGTCGTCGCTATTTCCAACAATACCCGCACTCGTTTTCTGACTCTCGCCTATATTTTCTTATCAATGTCTTTTCATACTGTTTCCTGTTTAGTCACTGAATATATATATATATATATATATACATAAACTTTCGTTCTTTTGAAAGCCATTTTTGAAAAATTTCTTTACATCATTCATAACATTCTCTTCTTAAGATTTGTACTCCTTCCTTCCTCCCTTTCTTTTTCTTTCTAACTTACCAATTTCCATCTTTGCATACTGCATATAATTTACAAAAATTCTATCTATCTATCTATCTATCTATCTATCTATCTATCTATCTATCTATCTATCTATCTATGTTTTTTCACTTTCCTAATAATGTACATCGTTCTTGTTTATTTTCTCATATAAATTCATGTATTTTTATTATAGCTCTCCTCGGTCTTTTGACCGAGATAAAAGCGTAACATATTATTCTCATTTTAGACGGCAGAAGGCAATTGGTATCGAGGATTGCATCTTTGCGTCAGCACCTTTATTGTTACATTAGAAGAGGTGGATACTTAGGAAAGCGCAAACTACCTCAGTGGCCCATATGTACGTGTATGCAGACTACAGACTAAAAAATCATTGTATGAAATCATGCCTTAAAGTGAAGTAAATAAAAAAGGATAAATAGATATAGAGAGAGAGAGGAGATAAAGAGTTGTAACAAAACTTGGTAGCGCTTTGCAGGGAGGTGTCCTTTGAACACGTGATATTACTTCCCACATTACATAATGTTATGACAAGTATGCATATTCTGGAAGGTGAACTGTTTCCATGTACGACTCGGGCATGACAATTGAAGCTTTTTAAATTAAAGTGAAAAGTGAAACGAAGAATTACACGCATATATGAAATTTATTTAATTTTTTTTTTTACCTAGCAACAGATATTGTTTTTTATGTATAAAGCATATGTATTTCTCTTTAAAAGTAAAATATATGACCCAAAATTAGTTACATTATTTGTAAAAAACAAAATTCATTTTCTCTGAAATGTTCTGATTGTTTTTGTTTTTTTTATCGGAGACAGTGTAAAGTTTGTTTGTTTGTTTGTTTGATGGCTGTTTTTCATTTGGTGCTTCATAACGCTTATTTCATTACACATTAATCACCAGCCACTTTTCATAGAATTTTCAAATTCCACGATTAAATACAAAACATCACAAAAGCAAATGCTTAAATACACGAAGTAAAAGAAATTCACCGAATTTGTTAGTCGAGTCTTCACTTTCCTGTTTATTCAGAACATTTGTAAATATTCCTGTTAGCCATAAATATTGATTTCATTTTATTTTGGTTTTGATTTATTGCATCTTCCATCTCTTCTATACATGTATCGTTAAATCTTGTTTAGATTTACTTCGCTTCATTTTTGTTAAGGAATATTAGTTGTATGAAGGTGGAGGGCGTTCATTAGTTCTCAGCATGAGCAAGATGCTATTATTTAAATTATGCTGTTGTTTATTTAGATGTTTTTAAAATGGTTCGCGCTTTCACACTTTTATCTTTAAGGAGAGAAGTAGCAGGAATATCAGAAAATGTTGATGCAAAATATTTACACTCTATTCTATTACTTAAATTAATTTTTCATATGTTTTAAACGAAAAGAAAAAAAGGAATGCAGTAAAAACGTAAAGAAAATATAGCCTCATTTATTAGAGCCTTTAAATAATTAATGAACACCGCATCACATATTGTCTGCTCAATCAAATGTTTAAATAATCGCTATATTTTTGTGACTATTGCCCTCCACAATTGAACTCAATCTGGTAGAAAAATTGAGTCAAATACATTTATTATAATCGTTTCACCCCAATCAAAGCAGTACCGCCACTAATGCGTAGGGGGTTACAGTCAAAAAAAAAAGAAAGAAAAAAAGAAGGAACAAGTTACCGGGGATGTCGAAGAAATGAAAAGTGGAAGATAAGAATCAAGAAGATAGAAAATAGTAATTGACGTTTTACTTAAACATTTTTGAGATTTTAGCTATCAGGGAAGCATGTAAAAGTAAGAGAGACCCACAGGCCCTAAGTGTGAGAAATAAACTACTAGAGTGGAAATGGCGGTTATATTTTACTGTTTTCATGGTAAAAAGTAACCTAAATGCCAATGTAGTAACACGATTAAATTTAAGTGGTCGGGAAACCAGGTGCAGAAGCTCGTTAGAGAAGGAGCCGTAAAAGTATTAGTAGAAAAGACAGAAGGAAGTCACACCGCCGCCTGTGAGAAAGTGACTGAAGTCGATCGATTACATTGCAGATCATGATTTCGATTTGTCAAGACTCCCGAGACGAATAGCAAGAGCAAATGAGCAGGTATGAAAACAATATTTAGAGCATGAACAAATGGTCGAATTATAAATGTGCAAGATAAATTATGACGAAAACAAAACCTGCTGGCCCAAAAGAGTGACCCAAACTTATTCGCAGTAGTTGTAGCTATTGATTAGGTGTAGGCGGTCCATTTGAAGTTGTTTTAGAGGATGAGGAGAAGGAGGCACAGTGTGTTTTCCTTTTTTAGCCTTGACTGATTTATTTATTGACACGGGAGTAAATGGCAGAGCCTTCTATATTGATGCCTACTTGTAAACTGATTACATCAGGATATTGATGAAGATTAGGAAAAAGCGTAGGACCTAGGATGGAGCCTTAAGAAATGCCTGCGTTCGTATGAAAGGGTCTGTAAGCAGCTTATTAAGGTCAACCTTCATATTACAATTTGACAGAAACGAATGAATGAAATTGAACAATCGTCCAGAAATACGGTAGCCCTGTAATTTGCGCAGAAGTCATCATACCAAACCCTGTCAAACGCTTTCAAGATATTCATGATAAAATCTTGAGCACTACCGTTCTTATCAAGAGCCTGGTATATATATTTAGTGTATGGTCTTAAGCACATCAACGGTAGACCTGACAAAGCGGAAGCCATATTTCCTGTCAGATGGCAGCTTGTGGAATGTGAACTGATAATAGCCTCGAACACTTTACCAAAAAGCGGTAAGAGGCTGATAGAGTAATCCTTAGAGAGGTCAGAGAGCTGCCCATAGTTACAAAAATAAGAAGTACGGAGGAGGACTTCCAACAGGAAGGTAATCAGAAAGAAGCGAGACAATATTTATACATTTTAATGAAGACTGAAATGAGTTCAGGGGCACATTTTTAGGAAGATGACTGGAAATACCATCACCAGCTAAGACATTAGAAAGTATGCTAAAAACCAGGGCGGGATTATGTATACATCACTCACTTGAGCCTCAGTTCTAGGCAGAAAGTCGGGTGCCAGTACTACAGACGAGTCAATGTGCAGTTAAAAGAGAATTTGAGATTAAATACCTATCTTTGTTTGCTGTGGTTGTGAGGACTTCAAATTGATTGGATAAAGAAGGGTTTGAGAGTTTGCTCTAGTTTAGCACACTTTTGCAGAGTTGCCAGTGTTCTTTGGCATCAAAATTATATGCTGCTTCATTTTATGGTAAACAACAGCTTATTGAAGTCACATTTGCATTCACTACGAACAGAGGAAAAAAACCAGTATTGTAGTCAGACGCATCACACTGATAAAGCGAGAAGAAGTTATTCTTGTGAGTCATAGCGTCCGAGAAAGCAGGAAAAAAACAGGGAAATGAATCAGATTTAAGTCAGAATTTTCTGGCTAGGATGAAAGCAGCAATTTCGGTTTTCAAACAGAAAGAGACCTCAGAAGGACAGTCTTCAACAAAGAAACTAAAAACTTTGTTATAAGATACAAAACAAAAGAAATCATGGAACGAGTCCTCGTCCGCTTTTTGGTAGCTGTTAGATGTGCTGGAAGAAGATTCTTGGAAGGAGAGGAAGGGAAAGAGATATTAACAAAAAACACACAGTCACCACAGTTGCCAAGAGAGCAAAGCTGCATAGCATAGCAAGAGTCCGGGATAGAAGTAAAGCAGAGATCTAGAGGGGAAGCTTCAGGGTTACTGCGGAAAAGTATAGGAAGATACACCACTTGATTGAAAGACTGTAATTGACAAGTTTAGGGTATAGACGCCAGTAAGATCAGTGACATAGTTTTCCAGCCACTTGGCATGGTGGACATTGAAGTCACTGAACACAAATATATTAACGAGCGTGTGAGAGGAAATGGTCTTGTCAATATTATCAGAAATACTATCTTGCACGGTACTGTCGAGGTGATGCAGGAGAGTGGTAGAAAAATAAAAGATAGCTAAATTTAGTAGAGGGAGACGAAGAAACATGTGAGTAAATAAGAGATTCAAGACAATTCAGTTTAGCCAGAGAAAGTTATTTTTGGACATAAGCTCGCAGGCAACACATGTGGACATTAAAGACCTTCCTAAAAAGAAGAAAGTAACCAGAAATCAAGAAATCATATGAGGGAACTACAGGGTTAAGATTGGTTTCAAAGTGCTAGAATGCATGAGATTCATTCGTGGAGGAATGACTTCACACTTCAAAAGTTAGTATGTACACCATGAATCATAGAGAGAGAAACTTTGAGGGTTTTAAGTGTATTTGCTTGGCTGGTTACGTTTTACAATTTTGATTGTAAATTGGTATGTTAATTTTTTGAAAAAGAAGAGACCTCCAGTAGTAGCAGCAGATGGCTATTAAATGAGACACGTGTAGGAAAGAAACTGGAGTAGTTTGCAGAATCGTGTAGCCTCAGGGTTGCCTGCAGGAAGCGCTTGCACGGGCACTCTTACATGCAAAGCATAGCACTGCGAAAGCCTTAATATTATGCGACTGTTGATTTCAGCCTTCTAATTACCAGTCTAAAACAGCAACTAAAAAACCGCTAAGGTGGTACCCTCAGTATGAAAAGACTTACTACCATCCACACACACCATAAAAATATCGAGAAATCTCCACTGTTAAGGACTAAAGAAAAGATAAAAAGTAGGAAACAAGGAATGAGCCACTACTCTTGTTCAAAGGAACGGGAGTAATAGGAAACGGCGATAAGAGAGCAATTCTACTCCAACTGAAAAAAAAATTAAATAAATAGAAATAGAAATATTTCTTACTAAGTTTTGACTTAGGGAGACCCATTGCCAAAAACATAAATTGGATCGCAGATACGACACAGATTCAATAAATGGCTTGCCAAAATGCAGAAAAACGAATATATATATATATAAAGGAAAACACAACACGTCATTTAAATTGGTTATAAATTATAATTCACTTCAAGGAGCTTAATTAGCTCATTTCATCAGAACACACAATATTCCCTTCATTTGGTACAAAACATTTTGCCGGAATAAGCATGTTTTTTTAACTGAAGAGACAGATAAAAAAATAATAATAAAATAAAAAATAAAAAATAAGAAGAAGGAAAAAAGACAAAAAGGTAAAGAGAGTCAGGACAGGCATTTGCGTCAGATCAGCTGGGGGTATTCAAACCAGTCGTGAAGATGCTGACCGCTAAGTCATTAATCGTTTATTTCTAATTCTATGGATGCGTGTGTATGTGTAACCCCATAAATTAACCCACCAAAAAGTGTAGATTGGTAAGTATGTATAAGCATAAACACAATCATATTTGTTTGTATATGTTGGGATGTGCGCATATGTGTATATGGATATAAGTTAGGATACATGGGTGGGTTCAATTTATCTAAGAAAATCAAATTCAGGAAATTGTCAAATAAATTCTTACACAGAATAATCAAGACATTAAAAAATTAAGAAATCCCAGGATTTATGGATTAGAGCTGATAAGTCCAGGAACATCTATAAAGTCAGTCCCTCTCGCTACCAACAACTTATCACAAGAAAAGTTGCCGGTACTTATAAAGTGGATAGAGACCACGAGACTGTATCCAAAATTAACGTAGATGTGGCTGAATGTGCAAGTAAACTTAAGACTGAAGACAGTATGGGAAAGATCCACCTGAAAGATGCTTATTTGCTTTTTAAAGACCACAAATTCAACTTCGATAACAAACTACAAAGAAGATTAATTAACCCCTCAAAAACAGAACAGGGATTAATATCTAAAAACATAATAGACCACATACAAACATCTTCCGTTATCAATCTGTGGAAAGATACTATCAAATGATTCAAGGACATCCAAAATAAAGATAAGGCAACCTTCATTCAGTTTGACATTATAGATTTCTACCCATCCATATCAAAGAATCTATTGTTACACAGTTTAAATGTCGCAAAGAACTTTGTAGATATTACCGATGAAAAATCTAAAATTATATTGGCATCAAGACATCTGTATTATCCAATAATAATTCTACCTAGATAAAGAGCCACGGTGATAATTTTGATGTCCCAATGGATGCTTTTGATTTCGCCCAAATCGCAGATTTAATAGGAATCTATATCCTAAACACCCTTAGTAGGATAGTGGACTCCAAACAAATAGGTCTATACAGAGATGACGGATTCATCATTATCCCTAACAGTAGTGGTCCACTATCGTCTCGGGTAGAAAAGAAAGTAATTAGGGTCTTTAAATGGCTTGGATTTAAAATAGAGATTTCCTCCAATTTAAAATTAGTCAGCTTCTTAGATATTACTTTAAATTTGTTGAACAAAACATTTAAACCCTACCGAAAAAATAATGAAACACCAACCTACATAAATGTCTACTCGAACCACCACCAAAAATTATTAAACAAATCCCTACAATCGTAAATACTAGAATTAATAAACTATCATCAAATAGCAAACTCTTTAATGAAAATAAGACACATTACAACATCGCTTTAAAAAAGTGGTTTCAAACAGGTATTACCTCACTTAGAACACCCCAAAAATACTGAAATTAAAAAACCTACAAATATAAAAAGAAGAGTGTTATGGTTTAATCCTTCTTTCTGTAAACTATCTAATATTAATATGGGGCAATACTTTCTAAAATTAGTTGATAAGCACTTTAAGTAGAACAATCCATTAAGGAAAATCTTCAATAGGAAGACATTAAAAATTAGTTATTCCTACACTAGCAATATTAATAGCATCATCAATTCACATAAGAATAATATACCAAATAAATTTTATAACAATAAAAAGACAGATAGTACAACCCTCTGTAACTGTAGAGTAAAAAACAAATGCCCAATTAGATGTATATGTAGATTAGAAGAGGTAATATACCAAGCAGCCATCTATCCTAGCGAAGACAATAGCGAGAAAAAATATATATAAGAATTTCCGCCGGACCATGGAAACAACGCCTATATAATCACACTCAATCATTTTCTAAACCTCACCTAAGACAGCAAACCGCTCTCTCTAAACATTTCTGGGAATTAAAAGACAGAAATCTTTCCCCTCAGATTGAATGTAAGATTATAGGGAAATCTCAAACCTCCAATCGCTTTAGAAGCAGATGCAATTTATACTTAGACGAAAAGTTTAAAATTATCAAATTCAGAGAAGCTAAGCAATTATTAAATCAGAGAAATGAAATAATTTTCAAATACAGCCATAAAAATAAAGTTAAACTGTCTAACACATAAAATCTTAGAACCACCCTTTTCCGACACACTTGCCAGCTCTTTCACATTTGTGTGGATTATTCGTTGGAGTATTTTACAGACCGAAGAAGTGAGGATAAAGAACTACGATATAATGGGTTGACATGCCAATCTAAGTACACAATGACTTTATATTATTAGTGTACAAAGTTAAAAATGTCCTCTCAGGAACTATGTAATTGTAAATGATTTCACTATAAGGACTTCGATAAAAATATTTCACTAGTATAATTATGCACCTAAGTGTAAGCTTAGATATGTTTCTCATATATATGGATGCACCTAATTTTGTGCATGCTTCTATAGAATTTTGTGCATGTTTATATATATTATTGTATGTATAATTGTGTGTATAAGGGGGGAACTATGTATAAGTGTATCTCATGTATAAGATTGGACCTAATTATGTATATGTTTTTCCATCATGTTAGAACACTTGATTATATGTGGGTTGTGTTAATCTTGGATGCAGTCAATTGTGCATTCATGAACTGATTATACCTTCTTGTACTGATCATTCTACCCATATGTGTACTGGTTAGTATCAAAATCCGAGTGATTTATACCGGTAAATATATATATATATATATATATATATATATATATATATATGTGTGTGTGTGTGTGTGTGTGTGTGTGTGTGTGTGTGTGTAATGTTTGTTAAGATGCAAGAAAAACATTGTCTATATATACAGGGGTATATAAAAATGCTTGTATACTAATATATATATATATATATATATATATGTGTGTGTGTGTGTGTATTTGTATGCGTGGATCTGCACCTCATGGAATTTCCAGTGTGTGAACAGAATAATTGTATGTGGATATAAATAGATGAATGTATGTAGGAAAAACACATTTATGAGTATATGCATGTATGGATGTGAGGATGTATGTAAGTATAAAATATATGCGTATTTTGGGAGTATGTGTGAAAATTACTAGCATACTTATATATATATATATATAACACTATTTATACGCACGGAAATCCCTTTTTTATGAAATGTATATATGTGAGTATACGAACGCAAGATCCGTATGTAGACATGAAAAAGTGTAGGTCGGTAAGTATCTATAAGCATAAACACAATCATATTTGTATGTATATGCGAGGATGTGCGCATATGTGTATATGGATATAAGTTAGTATACATGCGTGGGTTAATATGGGGTTACACATACACACGTATCCATAGAATTAGAAATAAAAGTTTAATGACTTAGCGGTCAGCATCTTCACGACTGGTCTGAATACCCCCAGCTGATCTGACGCCAATGCCTCTGTCCTGATTCTCTTTACCTTTTCTCCTTTTCTTTTTTCTTATTTTTATATTTTTTATTTTCTTATTTTTTTAATCTTTCACTTCAGTTAAAGAAAAGGCTTATTTCGGCAAACGTTTTTGTACCAAATGGAAGGAATATTGTGTGTTCTGATGAAATGAGCTAGTTAAGCTCATTGAAATGAAATATAATTTATAACCAATTTAAATGACGTGTTGAGTTTTCCGTTATAAATATCATATTGCTCTCGATAACATCCATTGAGCTTTCTATATAGATATAACACTAAATAATTTATACTAAGTTGATCTTTTTGGATTATCCTCGCCGTTTACGAACTGAATATCTATACCTATATATATATATATATATATATATATATATATATATATATAACGAAGCGAACATTAAATTGACTAATACAAATATATTTCAACAACGATACTATGAAAGGTTTCCAAAAATCATGGTTCAAACTATAAAAACAATAGTTCAATCAAAAGAATTAACAGAAATGCAAAGAATTCAGCTTCAATTATATAGAGAGAAAAGAGAGATATTTACAGAGAGAAACAGGGAGAGAAAGTCAAGCCACAGATGTTACACTGAGCTAAAAATCATTCTCTATAGCTTCAAAGAAAAAAAATTCCCAAGCTTGGTGTCAAAATGTCTACAAATATTTATCTAGGACGATGCGAAAACTAAAATGACTCACACACATCTAATTCAATAGCAATACTATTAAAGATTTTCAATAATAAACGTTCGGAACATATCGACAATTTTTCAATAAAAATGACTACCGGAAAAGCAGAGAATCTAGCTTCTTATTAGAATATTTTTCTGAGTAGAGTGAAATTCATATTTACAAAAATAAAATTAAATTAAACAAAAAGAAAACACAAAAATACATAAATTTCACTTTCTTTCCGTTACTGTCTTCAGTTGCAAGAAGCTAGATTAAATAAAAAAGTTTACAACCAATATATATTGATTGGACATACACGTGATTAACAGAATGCATTTTTGAAAAGATTCTTCCATCGGTTAAAGACAGAGGTTTACGATCTATTCTACTGCAATTAATTTTAAATGAATCGAAAATTCTGATGTTTCGTGTAGACTTGAAATATATTCGATTCTTTCAAATATCGGTTATTTATTCTTTAATTGTTTCTTTTGAACTGTATCTCAGCTGGAGTATCACTTATTCTATGACCATCAAGCAAAGCGAAATTGCATGAGAAATAACTATTAATATGAATTTAACTTCAATGTCAATAGTTATTGTCTGAATATTTGTGCTTTTATTGTTCTCTCTTCTTACACTATTTACATTATTTGAACTATTGTACTCATCTTGGTTGCCATTTGTACGACGTTTCGGCTGATGTACGCTCTGGCCTTCTTCAGATGCTAGGAATTTCGACTCGAACCATTTATTACGATCACTGGATTATATCATTCTCATTCTTTGTGCAAAGCTTCTTTTGGTAGTCATGAATTATCTCCTAACAAGACTCTAATTTACTTGTTCACCTCTAATATTGTTTTTTCTCATATTCTTCAAAAACGTGTGTCTTCGTGGCTTTATTGCCTTGCTTAGAGTGAAATGTTTAAAAACAAATTCGTATACTATCTACTGGAGAACTTGATATGAGGAAAATGTTTATAAACGAATTAGGTTAATAATGAAAACATACAGACTTTCTTTAAATTTGTTATCAAAACATTTTTTCCTCATCCAGTTTGCGTTCACAATTTATTTCTATTTACATGAATCAAATTATTACAGCTGCTGATTTCTAGATTAGACATTTAAATTATTACAGTTCTGACAGTTTCTTAATTATTCTTCTTCTTTACATCTATCGCTTCAGAACATGGGTATTTATGGCTCTCCACACATTCGTGTTCTATGTAGCTCTTAGTTTGTTTTTTTTCTTGTCTCTCCTAATCCATCTTTTATCAACGAAATACAACTTCATTAGGTAGGTTATTCGTTTCTTTTCTCCACCCGTTTTGCATTCATCATGTTCTGTTTGTTTCGAAATATCCAAGTTCTCTTTACTAATTATGCACCACAGAAATTTTAACTGTCAATTTCTAATTCTAAAGTTTAGGTTTACACTAATTTCTCATTTGTTTGTTTCTTTGGTTCTTTGTTTAGCGGCATATCGCCCGGTTCACATTCCACCCACGTCTATTGAACAGGTGAAGAGTCTCATCCATTGTTCCCTGTTTAGGATTGGTTTCCAGCTTTCTCTTTTCCAATCTTTTCACTTTTTTCTTTTTTCTTTATTTTTATCAATTGGAATAGATAGACTAATCTATCGCCCGGTTCACACTCCACCAACGTCTATTGAACAGGTGAAGAGGCTCATCCCTTGTTCCTTGTTTAGGATGTGATTTCCGGCTTTCTTTTTTCCAATCTTTTCAATATTACGTAGCCCCCCCCCCCTTGCGCATCAATGGTGTTATTTCCTTGCTCGGGGTTATATGATTAAAAAAATATATATCAATTCGTTATGGGACAGGTAATTTCGAGACTTTCTTCAAAGTATTAGTAATTTCTTTTACAAAAATGTATTGCTGGTATTTTTTGTTTTTTGTTTTTTTGGTCTCACAATATATAACTGGTAAATTTTCACTATGGAAATATATTGCTGGCATTTTACTATGAAAATGCTTTTCATAGTGATTTCATCCCAGTTTTGGGGTTAAGTATTTTCCCGTATTTGGTGTCCAAACAGGTGCTAACATGCCAGGTCAGAGTGGACCGGGGAACAAAGGAAAATAAAAGATGCTTGTACTGTGACATTCTTAGTATCTTTCTGTAGAAAAACATTTCTGTTGCTTGAAATCTCTTTATTTTCTCTGAGGAAATTTAACTGATCACTTTTTGAAACTAAATTTGGAGTGAGAAAAAGTCGTCAATCAAAAATTTTACAGACATTTTTATCTCCGATCTTAATTGGTCTGGCAGCTTCAGTATTACCCCGTGAAATGTCTTTACAGCAAACATTAGAGCAAACGCTTTTTTTTCAATTTGACTGTAACATTTTTCTGTATTTTTCAAACTTCTAGACGATTACTTTCCCTGTAACGTTTTCGATTATCTTTACTCCTATACCGTATTCACTCGCTTCCGATGCTACTAATATTTTTCACTGTGTGACATGTCAGCGTTAACTTTGTGTAGCTTTTTAAATGCTTTCAAAAACGTTTTGATATTCCAGTGACTAATTTTATTTCGCACACTTTTTAAAATAAGTTATTAAGAGAAGCTATCGATTTGTATATATCTGGCACATACATTATAATAATTTGTTAACCTGAAAAATGATTGTAGCGTCTTCCAAAATGTACGAAGAGGTATTTCTTTTATGGCACTTGCTGTAGGGGGAATCTAGCCCTATTCCTTTTGCGTTGATTATCTAATCTAAGTATTTAATCTTATCCATAAAGAATTGACATTTCTTTTCACTGATTTCAAACCCATAATCATGTAGTCTCTTAAAGACTTGTTGAATCAGTTTTGCATGCTTTAAATTTGATGAACTAAACATATTACGTGTTTAAGCGACCTAAATATGTTATATGTTTAAGCAAGGGTACCGCGTAGTCTAGCCGACACAGTACTCATTATTTTCTGGATAAAACCTGGAACTACTTTTAGTAGAGTAGTCTTCTAAAATTGTAGAGTCCTTTATGTGCGTTAACATTTGAATAATTCAGTCATTCTTCATCATCTTTAGTTTGAGGATATGCCTCAGAGAGGTCAATTTATAAAAAGAATTACGACAATTTAACTTGGCTAATATATCTGCTGGAATTGTTAGGGGATATATAGGTGGGAAGAAGCATTCATTTAATCCAATCAAAAAATCTGCATATAAACAAATTTTATTTCTTTTATTTCTAATATGAACCACTGGCATGGCCCATCCCGAATAATCTATTTTCCACAACTTCCCTGTTTTCTTGTAGTCTTGCTTAATTCCGTATCAGGATAGAATGTTCTTTTCCGGTTAGGACTCTTTAAATAATTCTGTCTTTTTCTCTCTCAGTCTGTCTCTGGTAACGATTCTTGACGTCAGTATATATGCATTTTGTATGGACGAGTTCAACTCATCCCCAGATATATATTTCTCTGATATATGCATTACTCTTTAGGAATGAATTCAGTTCTATCGGTGACTGGCGTATATATACACTGCTAATATATTACACGTTAAAATTCCCCTTCTCTGATTCCATGCGCCTATGGCTTAGAAGGTAACACTAAATCGGTTGAGTTTTTATCCCGGCCAGAAGCAAGTGAATGTGTCTAGCCACACTGATGACCTGTGATACAGCGAAACAGGCTTGTATGTGGATGACTAATATATATATATATTCGTTTAATGAATACCGATATTTAAGTAGATTTGACACATCATATTAAAGAGAAATATGCGCCCTCCGGCAGAATTCGAGCATACTTCTATCTTAGCTGATTGGGCATCGACCTGACGTACTTTACATCGTCTTTGCCAAACATCCTGCCGATTACGACACATGAGTGCATGAGAGTTAATTTTACAATTAAAATGACAGACTACACGCACAGATAACAGAGAGATAGTGCCTAGCGTGCCACAAATTATTCAACCAGCTGAAACACAAAACCTGTTCAAGCCAACCCGCTTCACCTTCGATCGATTCCACCCACGTTGTGTTTGTTGATTTCAAATCGTCAAATACAGGATCACTTATCATCACTCGACCAGTTTAGACCAGACACACGAAGGAACGGTATATAATGAAAAAAACGATTTAGGAATTTCACGCCACCATGTAGATTTATATATATTTATATATATTGAATAGATTCAAAATTACAAGCAAATCAAAGTTAAGTTACGCCAAAAATATAATTTGGCTGGTATTTCAGTCGCACTTTAATATTCATAATCTATTATCTCTATCTATGACGGTGGTTTATTTAATTTGCAACTCGTTGAATTTGGATTGACCGTCTCTTGCAATATTGCTGGTCTTCGTCTCAATGAATTTCGTTTCCAACCCCGTTTTATTAAAAAGCACAAAACCAATTGAAGTTAGATACGGGATTTCTCTTCCCCTCTTCCTTTATACGATTTAGTATCTCGAAATGTAAATAATATCATTTAACCATTTTAATTTCCAATGGAAGGAGAGAAAACTTACTTTCTGTTATTATCTGCCTCTTCCTATCAGCTGTCCTGGTAATCAGTAAACAAGAAAGACCGTATTTTGACATAGAGCTACATATCGTCAAAACATTGATGATAGTTTGACTAAATAGCATTGATAAATTCGATTACTTTTCCAGATAATAGCAATTCTGCACTAATTCTTTCTTTGAGTCTGTATTTTCCATTTTTTTATCACTTCGGCTTCAATTCCCGCCAAAAATAATTGTATTCTCTAATATATATGTATATATATCCACTAGTTTTCGATAAATGAAAAACTTTTTTTGGAGCTTTCGTTTTAGATTTAATCAAATTTTTACAGTATATTTTACTTTTTAATTCTTATTTCAGTAAATATTCTTAGCTTTTCAAGATGTCAAGCAGTCAGTAACCAATCAACACGTCAGAAAAACAAAACTTCTGTGATTAAAAAATGTATTTCACGCTGTAAGTAATAATATTTACCTTTTCAACAGGATTTGCAAATTTCCTTTTCAATTTTAAAATATATTTTACTTTTTAATTCTTATTTCAATAAATATTAATTTGTATATTCTTAGCTTTTTAAGTCGTCAAACTGTCAGTAATCAACGAACACGTCAGAAAAAAAAGACCTCCATGATTAACCAATTTTGAGAGGGAGATTTGCAAATCGTGCTGAGACGTAAACACGTTGAAGCAGAGAAATGAATAACGAAATTAAAAAAGAACTGCACGCAATCTAAAAGAGTTATTGTATTTTACCAAAAATGTGGATAACCTTTAACGCTCGTGACCTTTTAATAATAATGTCGTTTATGGACTACCATATTTTGAAAAATGGGAAGGTTTAAGTACAAAAAATATCATTTTCAAAACTTGGTACAAAATTATTTGTATTATTTTTTTTTTATTTCTGTTCCGTAAAGATATTTTTACAATATCATATAAAATATCCGATTATCTCAGAAATTTAAACGATTGATATATTTTGAATTATTATATTTAAAATTTAAAAAATGAAATCAATTCTTGTGAAATTCAATATTCATCGAAAAATCCATTTTTAAGAACATAACGTTCTTAATAAATCTCATAAAAGCAAATAATTTCTAATTAAATAACGTAATTCATTGTTTTATGGCATTTTTTATTTTACGATTCAAAGAGAATTTTCTGGAAATGAGTAATTCTTGAAAAAAATGATAATTTACATTCTCCAAAGAGCTTTGCTTTAAACTCATAAAAATAACTTTTAATTATGTAATTTCACGAAGTTTCATGAAATCAAATAAGTGGGGTGTCAATGATTGTAAACAAAACACTTTTTTAAAATAGATTTTCTAGAAGAAATCTGTAATGATTTAATCCATTTATTAATAAGACCCGAAATTTCCATTAACATCAGACAATTATTTGATTTTTGCACGAATTTCTAAATCAATATGCTTTTCACCGAAAAAAACGGAGCTAAAATACAAGTTAAGTAAATTGATGACGTAACCAAAATTTAGAATGTGATGGATAACGAGTATGTATAAATTGGAAGCTGATTTAAAAATCCAGTCGTGTTTATATTATTAACTTACACGCAAATAACCTTAGGAAAGTTGTGAATCTACTTCTTGTCTCCATCCAGCTATGGTTAGTTAGTAAGAATTGTATCAGTAAATTATTATGATTATTAAAATCTCAAAAAATATATATTCTGGCCTTAAATAACCTGCAAAATGTTGATAATATGTCAGAACAATTAAATCGATCTAATGCACGCTTAAGCTCATTGCATTAGTTGAAATTAGTTCAGGAATAATGTAGATGTCTCTTTCACTGATAGTGACGCCATTGCGAATAGTTATCAAATGGAAATTTTGCCGCACAATACATGCAAGTCCCAGAGGAGGACAAGCCCTCTTTCAAAGAACGTTCATCAAATTCTGCATCTAAAGCGCACCTTGGCTGTCATGCGGGACATTGATGCCGTGCTGGTTTGACAAGTTACCTGTATAAGCGCAGGGTGAGAATGACAACAGATGTACATTCTAGATCATGTTTCCAAAGATATTTATATTCAGTTATCCACATTATCATCAGAGGGGCAATGGAACCTGTATCTCCACAGTTTAATCAACAGTAGCTAATCGTAGATGATTTTAATATTTCATACAGCCTATTTAATTTAAGCTGTAAAAATAAGACTTAAATTCTAGAATAGAATTCAGTAGCATGTATATTCATAATTTAATAAATTCTATCAAAAATCGTTATATTATAGATAATAAAATACAAATAAATCTATCGGAAAATAAATGAGAAATAAAACTGAAATCTAATATTATAGACTTCATATGTTCTTATAGTATGTATCAAGAGACAGGAAGATTTCTTTGGAAAAAAGAAAAGAGTATTGAACTGGTATGTGATATATTCCTTCATTATGGCAGTGAATTTTAGACAATCTCCTCAGAGATGAAGGAGAGACTTGAAGCAACAGGAATGTCATTCTACAGAAAAAAAATCTGGTGATAGCATGGACAGAACATGTGAACAACAATGAAGTTTTAGAGAGCAAAAGGAAACTGAAAATTAACATCAGGAAGAGACAGCTGATGTTTCTTTGACACATGATGAGGAAGGAGTGTTTAGAGAAACTAATACTCTCGGAACAAATAGAAAGAAAGCCAGACAAGAAAAAGCAACACGAGACATACATAATGGAATTGAGCAAATGGATAGATTTGCATAAGAAATTTATACTATAACAAGAGATACTCAAAGTAGATGTACACTGAATTAATATGGTAGTAAATATGTAAAGGGTGAAGTTACAAAGTGTATATCATAATGATATGTAAGATAGGTAAAGGTTGAACCTAGTCTTGAAGAGAATACGATTGGAGTAGTTGGAAGTCTGTTCCCCAAACTGATAGTTCTACGAAATCAGCTGTTTGAGTGAAATGTTTCTTTACTAAAACATTACGATGGGAATGAGGATGAGATGATTCTATGTACGTGGCATGTCGAATCCTAGTAATGAAGTTCTGAACTAGTGGATCTAAGGAATGTAGTGCGACTTCAAATTCACCACAGAGCGATATGATAGCGAGAGGCTAGCAATGTTTCGGCTGTGAAAAAAGGGTTACAGGGTAGATTTATTACCCACAAAGATAACAAAATCAATACAGAATACTAAATATTTGGTCAATCTGACACTTGTAAAGGTAGAGTATTGTAGTACATGGCACCACAGTACTATGAATTGACTATTCTTCTGGGATCTTTAGTGATAGTAGGAATATATAATTCCACTTAAGGTTAGGAGTGAGTTTTAGACCCAGTAACGTCATTGAGAACACAGCAGCTCATTAGGAATGGTGTAAATCTGCTGTGCTGTGATGCAACGTTAATAGCTTTTTGAAAGTATTACAAGTTAGCCATTTCTCCCTATTAAACTAAGGTGAGACGCACTAAACGACCAATTGCCAACTGTACATCACCTGGATTACAATTTTTTCAAGATCTTACAATACTTTCTGCTTGATTTTTTAGTACATGTCCTTCCATCTATTTTCAGAAATTTTCAAAATTTATTACCCATTCTTTCTTTGACACGTCTTGCTTTACATGCGCCATTTTGAATACCCAGTTCTTTGATCTTTATTTAATTATACCTCTTTCTTTTATGTGCTATTTTTCTGCAGGACAGTAATTCGTGTCTCATCTTTATTTCTATTATCGCAGTGTTTATGCCGTTGTACTCAACGGCTTTCTTTAGGTGTCATTCGATCCAGATATCCTTTTTGGTAATTTTACAACATTTTCCAAGTCTTTAAATGTTCCTAGATCGAAAATTTGTAGCATTACTAAGAAGTACAAAGAGACTGACTGTATTAAGAATAAATTAAATACTAGCAGAAAACGGAATGTTAGAGTTTGTCTTAAAGAACCCTCATTTAAAGACAAAAGGCATTGTCAATGTTCAAAAAACATCAGGTTTGAATGTTAGAACCCTTCTACAACATCGAAGTAAGTATTGGAACTTTATTTTATAGTCAGATGAAACAAAAGTTGAATTATTTTATCACATTTTGCTGATACATCTTCTTTTATACATAAAGGAAAGTAAATAAATCTCACAAACAAAAAACTATTATTCCTACAAGTAATTTCGCTCGTGGAAACTTTTTTCGCCGTAAACGTTTTGCCGCTTCTGGACCAGGAGAACAAATGAAAGTACAGAGTATAATTGATAATAAGCATTATTTGGCTATTCTTTAAAAATATTTGAAAGCAAAGTGTACGAAAGCAGATTTTGAGGTATCAATGAACGTTCCAACATGACAATAATATGAAACGCAGTCACGAAATGTTAGAAAATACTTATTAGCGAACCCGGCACAAAGTCATTATTTAAACAACAGTCAAAATTTATAGTAATACTTCAAAAAAAAAAAAAGAAGAGAATGGGTGAACCAGAAAAATTTGCTAAAAGGATGAAGTAAATTACTTGTCAGATCTTGTAAGAAAAATATCTATATAGATCTATATAATAAATCTATATAGATATAATAGATCTGTTATAAAACTATAAAAGGCAGTCATCAAGAACAAAGGTTACTGATGTGGCTCTGGTTAAATGGCCACAAGAAACACTCGGACACGGTATACGGTTGGAATCAATATCATATTACAAAAGAGAACAGTGTACAGAGGAAATAGAGCATAAGAGTACCGGCGCCGGAACGGCGTACTAAAGAATGAGTATCGTAGCTGCTGCTACTTACTACTACCCCCGAGAGTTGATAACTCTCGGTGTTTATGTAGTTCGGTAGATTTCATATTAATGTGTAGGTAATTTCCCACAACACCTCCTCCCCAGCTCTTTTGTCCGTAAAAAGCTGTTAGTATTTCTTACGTTTTGGGTTAATAATCAGCGGGTCGGTAAACTTTTGTTTTCTGCCCGACCGACGTTGTTCAGGTGCTAGTTGGGGTGGATCCAAGTCAAAAGTTTCAAAGATAACATCAGTTGGTTCTTCTTCTACCGGGGGCGTGTCGCGCGTATCATCTGGGCGACGCCACTTTAGTTAGTTCTGGTGGCGTTTGTGATGTGGGTCCTTAAGGATGTACACCATGTGGCCTATTTGCTTGTCAATAGTGTCCATTTCCCAGAACGACATATTATTTTTGTAGTTTTTAAAGAAAACTTTTTCTCTGGGACTGAACGTCTCCTCGGTGTTTTTGTAGTTTAGTTTGTTTTGGCAGGATTTTATCTAATGCCGATCTGATCTTTCTGCTGGAAGACAGTTGCCTGAGTGTTAGTGTTGGATGTAATCCTATACACCTGTAAGAACCATTGAAGCGCTTTATATGTAGGTGTTCCTTGGTGCCTTCTTCAAAGTTCTTTCTAACGTGTCAAGTAGTGGTCCTTGAAAGAAACCGACATGAATCCTTGACCAAGAATGATCAGTCCTTAGCCAAGGCTTTAATATAGTTGGTGGGGCTTTAGCCGCTAAAGCGCACCCATTACAGGCGTTTATCATTTCCGTGATGTTTCTACCATATTTTGCCAATATATGAAACTACGCATCAGACACTTCATCCGAGTTTTCCTAGATGTCCCGAATGAAAATCTCGTAGAATTAATTTTTGTAAGTTCATTGGTATTACAACCCTTTCGCTGTAAGAACACATCCTTTATTTCCCGCTGGTTACTGTAACTATAAAACGAATTAACTCTTGGTATTTATGTAGTCTGGTAGAGTTCATATTTGTGTGTAGGTAATTCCCCACATCAGTTTCAAAATTGATTATTGAGGCATGAGGGACAATATTTTGTTGTATGTGAAATTTTTGGTGTTTTTGTATTATATCTTGAAATAAAAAAAACAGTTGTTGTAAGCATCATTGCCCATTTTTTTCTGATTCCTCATTTGGTCATTTGTGAAAAATGCAGTTTTATGAAAATTCGAGGTATTAAAACGTTCTTTTAATTATGGAAGCTCGATAAATAATTCTGTCCCTAACTGCATATATATATATATATATATATATATATATATATATATATATAATAAACGATTTTTTATTATTACAATGCGGAATACATATTTCACCGCGTTTTGACTTTATTATCGCGGCTCGTCAGACCCAAATGGTACAGCAGTTGGTCATCAAAATTTATCCTACTGGTCAGATGGAGTATTGTGAAATACTCCAATACTCCCAACAGTTTGAAGGATGTGTGCAATTTATGTCTGGAGGAGAAATTAATGATCATAAAATATAATAATCCTAAGGAACTACTAAATCAGCGGAACGAATTAATATTTAAATACAGACGCAAAAATAGGTTTAAAATAGTATAGATAAATCCTGATTGTGATTTGAATTAATGTAAATTAATATAATTTACATTAATTTAATTTTTAAATAAAAGGTTTATTTTGAAAAATTCTGAAATGAGCTGTTATTATTTTTTACCACAAAGTTTGTTTTGTTTTTGTAATTTTGAAAATTTGAATTTGAATTTTTGAAATTTTTTGTAATTTTTGGGTTTTTTATTTTTATTTTTATAATTATTATATTTATAGGTATTTTTTATGTTTCTTTTTTTCTCGATTTTTTATAGAATGAGTATTATTTTTATTACTATCATGATTATTATTGATATTAAAGTTTGATAGAAATTTTGTTTGATAAACACACACACATATCTATATATGTTATTACGAGTTTCTATTTTCTATTATTAATTTTTTTTAAATTAATTTATCATTATTGTTTATTATGAGTATTATTATGAGTACGTAAAAGGTTTTTGTTTATATTTTAATTTTTTATTTAGTTTTTTTACTAGGAATTATAACTTTAACTTTATTTTAAATAAATTACTACTAGTGGTTATAATGTAATTTATATTAAGATGTATGATTCATGATTTATTTTTCACCACTAATATACCCTAAAATCGGTATATTTTAATTTAAAAGGAAATCGCATATCGCGTTTCTAAGAATGAATATTAATTTAATAGGCGTTGGTTTGATATATGAAATTTATTTTAAGTTATTTTAGTTTAAATTCTTTTCTATATCGTTCTAATTTTTAACTCTTTCTTTTTATTTTCCCCTTCCCTCCTTTTATGTTTATCTTTCTAACGTTTCATTTTTTAATGATTTAATTATTTTAAAAATTTTTAAAAAAATGAATAGAGTATTTCTAGTAAGAATAGTTATTTTTTCAGAATGTATTGAAATTACGTTGCACAATTTAGTTTTGTACCATAGATATATCCCATTATAATTTAAATTAAATTTCAGTATTACAGCTACATTTTCTACGTCAGGTTAATATTAGTTCCCAGCTATAGCTTATTATATTTTTATTAGTATTTTATTTTTATTTTTATTTGTTGATAATGATTATATTTATAGGTATTTTTGTAATTTCTATTGTCTTCTTATGTGATAGAATGAATACTATTATTATTATTATTAGTAGTAGTAGTATTTTTATTATAATTATCATTACGTCTGAGAGAAATTTTGTTTGATACATACATGTATATATAAATGTGTATGTAAATACACATATATATATGTGTGTGTGTGCATATATGTATGTATGCATATATTTGGTATCTCTCTATTGTTTTATCTGTTATCACTATTATTTTTTTAGATTATTATTATTATCTATTATTAGTATTACTAGTATTTTAGATAATCTTTAAGATTGTATTTTAATAAATTATATTTTCTTATTGGGAGTTATTATTTTAACTATAGTTAGGATAAATTACTACTAGTGGTTATAATGTACTTTATGTTAGGATATATGATTTATCTTTCATCATAAATATTCCCTATAATCGGTACATTTTAGTTTAAGGGTAAAAATGTCTTGTAACGTTTCTAAGAATGAATTATAGACGTCTGTTTCGATCTAGCGTTTTTTTTTATTTTGTTAATTATTTTAAAATCCGTTCTATCGTGATTTCTCCTTTTTTCTTTCCTTCTTTTATGTATTTTCCCCTAATTATTTTAACAATAGTTTTAAATTAACAATAATACTTAAAGTAATAGTAATAATAGTTAATTTTCAAATTGTATTAAAATTATGATGTAATTTTTTTTGTACCGTAAATATATCCCTGTATATTTGAAATTAAATTCCAGAGTTAAATTTTTCCAGGTTTTTCTAAGAAAACAGTTAGATGGTTTGAAACACTATTATGAGAAATGGTGTCAACATTTATTTCTCGTGATACGGTATTTCCTGTTATTGTATCTCTTTGTCTTTTGTTCTCTTCTTGCTTTCCATGCTGTTTTTTCTGTTTCTCTTTTTTCTTTTCTTTTTTTCTCTTTTTTCTTTTTCAACCTTTTTCTCTTCTTTGCATTAACCAATCGTCTATCTTTTCTTTATACCGCGCTTTCCTCTATCGTTGGGATTTTTTTCGAATGAGCGAGAAATTTTCGTAAATAATCGTTACAAATGTCTGTTCTGATATGGACATGTGAGCGTCTATGTAAAATTAAATGAAAGAAAATGAATTTCTTTTTGGGGACGAGCGGATATTTTGATTACCAACAGTTGTACTATTTTGATCTGACTAGCCACGATAATAACATCAAAATTTGATGAAATATGTATTACCCATCGTAAGAATCAAAAGTCTTTTATAAAATATATTACTCTGTTAAATTAAAGAATGAATTTAACATTGAATTCTCTTGAGTTCGTCTCTATTGGAATTTACCTGCATTACATACCAAGTGTACTATGTCATATATATATATATATATATATATATATATATATATATATATATATATATATATATATATTTGTGCGTGTGTGTATGTCTACAATAGGGTGTAAGGCTTTAGAATTTCATAATTAAATCCCATGCCATAAATATTTTAATCCATATAATTCTAATATAATAAAATATTAATTTATAAAATATGTCAGCAATATTTATTATTAAATATATAATCACGAAAACGAACATCGATTATTTGTTTTTCAGTACCTAATCATAGACAATACAAAGCCCGCGTTCCAATCAAGTTAAACGATTAATATTAAAATTATTATGAAAAATAAGATCTCTAATAAAATTAAAAGTGTCAAGAAACTAAGATTATGAGGATAACGAGGATATATAACGATTGATTCTTGACTTGAAGAGGATAATATTTCAATGTTCAGGGAAGAAACCACGATGTAATCACTATTTGAATTGATATTTCTTATCTTTTTTTTCTTGGATATAAAATAGCATATTCTAACTGAAAATAATGCAATAAAATAATGGAGTTCATCCGAAAACCTGTCATAGAAATAACAAGAAAATATCGATATAACTGCTATCTATGAAGATATTTGCATAACAAGTCTTCCCCTGCAAAACTGGGAAAATGATTAGAAATTTTTCAAGGTTTTGATGAGAGCATTGAGCAACACTATTGCTTTTTTTGTATTGGGAAAAGGTGTGTGAAAATATCTTATTGTGAATGGTATAATCAAGTCTATCATATTGTTTATATTAAATTGTATCATATGAAATTTTGATTTCCTCGATTCTACGGCGTCTTTAATCTGAGGAGGAGCCTCTTATTTGCTATTTTATTCCTGATACTTTTGTGATCAACATTTCTGATAAAAAACATTATCCTATAAAAATACAGAGGTAAATCTCAGTTTGATATTCGAAAAATAAATCACGAAAGACTAAGAAATACAGTAGACATTTAAGAAATTTTGAAAAATAATAATACTGTAAATACGCATAAAATAAAAAGCCATGATTGCTATTATCGTATAGAAACTGTCCAATCGAAATCTGAGAATAATAGTTTCCAAGAAATCTTTAGTGTTTTATAGATATTTCCGTTCAGTTGTGTTGTAATTAATAAGATTCGGTATAACTTACAATGCGTGTGCGTGGATACCGTAAGTGTAGACATATAGGGTGCGAGGGGTAAATTTTCGCTATATTATAATCTTTATTTTGAGCATGCGCATTGTTTGTTTTTGAGTTTGTCGACTGCACACAATAGTAGAGCTTGTTGGGCATCTTTTGTGAAATAAAATGCACCATGGTGAAATTCACTACTGCCAGGAATTTAGAAATGGCATGTCGTACTGCTTGGCATTCGCACCAGACGCTCAATATATACATTTCAGAGTGTTTAAGCATCAGTCTGATGATGATGCAGAGAATTCGGAAAGAATTGGATGAATTTAATGGTAATTACTAATGCGTTTGCAGGGATAACTAGTGATGCCGACTTTATGCTTCTATTCATCTTTATGCAGATCCACGGATTTAACATGGAGAAATACATCAAGTGCTTTGAGGAGGTAATGTTTTCCTAGTTCAAGAGGGTCTTGGCTGGAAAATCTGTATCTAGGAACAGGTCTCTGCACTATGCCACACAACCAGGGGAACCCAGTCATGTCTGTCAGACAATTTCTGCGGCCACATTGCTCCTTGCATTTAGCTCATTAATTTTACAGACTGTAATCCCCTTGCATATTATTTCTGTGGTACATTTGAGTGAGAAACCAAGAAAACTCTTCGTAACACTAAATATGAACTGAAGGCAACGATAAAAGCAGCATTTATCAACTTAAGCAAGGAGACCGTGCAGAAAAGTTGTAAGAGGTTCCAAAGTCTTCTAGAGGCAGAAGGTAAATCCAATGGTGATTTAAGTGTATAAATCTACTCTTTAGTATTCCAAAATAAAAATGTGTAATTTTGGTAAATATATTTGTTAAAAGTGGATGTCAGTATTATTTTTATTTTTGTGCATTATTTAGACGACCATTTATCGCAACTTGTATATATTTATGCTTGAGTGTTTTTGCGTCTTTGTATGATGGTCTTTTGTCGATATATCGATAGATAGGAAGAAGACTGATAACTGAGAAATGTTTCATTTCCCCGAGTCGATAAATAATGCCTACCGTGATATGTCCACACTTACCGGGCCGAGTGTTAATCTGCATATCCTCATGTTGATTTCTTTGTGCGAGATATACAGTTCGATCAATAATTCATGTTTCTATCAAAGAATCTCTTGTAAAAGCATTTATTTAATTGAACATAAGAATTTGCTGCTGTTAGGTAGAGAATGATTTTATATCTTGATATAAACTGCGAGTAGAACTTTGTGATCATCAGCTTTTTTCAGATCACGTGAAGTGGATTTACAGCATCACACAAAGATCTGTATTAAATAAAATAAACCACATTAGTTTGGGAATCTCAAAATCGGGTACTTTTTATATACAAATAGAGAAACGACAGTAACCAACCCTGAGCCATTGAAGATCTGAACTTTCAATGTTTTGGAAGTTGATAATGGTCATAATCATACCAGTTGTTATTGCTACGCTTGGACTGACAAAATAGAGACATGGATAAAGAAAATTGATATTGATTGCTTAATATAATTATTGCATAAATGAAGTTTCTTAGGAAACTTCAAATGATGAAAACTGGGAGTTAGAGCAAAATAGCATGATACCAACGCTGCTAGGATAAACATTATTAACAAATAATGTTTAAAAAGTCACGTATTAATTTTATATGCTCTGTGACTTGTGTGTAAAGTTTCAAGTTAAATGACAATTTAGGTATCAACTGCTCAGTTAATAGTGCCAACGCACAACTTTTCATTTAAAACTACTTTTTATCACAAGCAAAGTTAACTAAACAAACTGCTGCATACATTGTCAAAGTTGGAAGCATTATATTGTTTACTTCTATATATTTATTGTCATACATATATTAGTAAACTCGGATGCACTTATATAAATGATATGTATATTGGAAAAAGTAGACATTATAGTATTATGTGAAAAATATCCATAGATCGAAATCACTTTTCGAGCTACACACAAATGTTGTCACCATTTTTTCATTCATTTGTTCACCTCTGGTTTTTTGTTCTTTATCAATGTGTTGTCCCTATGAATCTTATTTTATGTTTTTCTCTACATTTTCATTTGAATTTATATAGATGACTCTTTTGTTCGCATCTCTCTATTATCTCTTTTCCCTGCTTATCGAAGAAGCCATTAAGCATCAGATAAACAATAGATATTTCGTCTTTAGTTTCTTCTTTTTGTGTTTGTTCCTACATTATTGGAGTCTTTTGTTTAGGTTTGGTAAATTTTTATGTAACAAAAAGTGTATCATTGCATCCATTATTTATCTATCTTTACACTGTCCCACAAGAAAAATAAAATAAAGAAACCTTTGAAAATACAATTGTGAGAACATTGTAATCTGATACTTTTGCCATGTTATTTTGTTTTTGTTCTGTTTTCTTTTACAAATATCACATGCAATCAACGACCCACCTGGCTTTCAAAAGGGCTTCTTGACATTTTTATTTCGAGTTGTTTGTTTTTATTTTATTTTGCTTACATCAATTTAGGAAAGTTAATAATCTGTAAACTATCATAAATATTCAAAATTAGTTCTGGGACAAAACGCTTCAGAGGCAGTTTGTTCAGCGAAAAATAAACGCTATCGTACGCTAATAATATTAAACTTATTTCTTTACTTCATTTAAGGATGAACGTGTTTTTAAGCGTGAATTGGTGCACTTGGGGACTGTTATACAGTATTATTATGAATTTCCCAGTGCCAACATAAGAAATAAATACAAAAATGATGCATTATATTACGACATTTAAAAAAAATAACCTTTTGCACAATACCGTCATGACATGATTTTACTGAATTGTTAATATCTTGGTCGGTGTGAAATTTGCCAAGAAGTTTATTTTGTATTAAGCGACGCAGAGATATGCCACTGAGGGTGTAGAACGCAGGTGACTTGTAGATTTTGTTTTGACGAAGCAGGAGCAAGGGGGTAAGTACTTGAGATAATACAGAGTGCACCGGAAGTGCGACGTGCCAGGTGTTAAATAAGGAAAATTATTTAAATGACGTTGTAGCAGTAGGGAGATGGTTAATATTTAATTAATACGGTCTTGTGTAATACATAACCGAACTCCCTACAGCTTACAAGAATTATCAGAAATTGTACATAAGAAGGTTGGTTGACACCAGAAAGTTGAAATGTGTGAATTTGTGCAGAAGAGTGTGAAAGAGTGGAAAAATAAAAACATATATTTTTGCATGTTAAGATAGAAATTTATTAAAAGAAATGAATAACACGAATTCGTGGTAGAAATTAATGTTCAATGAGAAAGTTAAGGGTATCAAGAGTTGTAGAAATGTTCGTAGTAGTAACTTGTTGGAAAGAGTTTATGCGTACTTAAGTATGTATGTATTAGCGTTTGTTCGGTAGGAGTGTCAAAAGAAGTAAAATGAATCAGCAAACGAGAAAGAAAGAGGAAGAAAACAATATCAAGGTCACTTGAAGCTTCTCTCGTTACATTTTAGCTGCCGTCTCTGCTGCTTCCATCCCTTGACTCTGACTGACGCTGATCGAAGCCATTTATATAGTTTTTTAGCATTTCGCATGGGATAGCAAATTCTTCTGGGTATTGTAAACTGCCTCCATTGGTCAGAATATCAATTTAACATCTACTTTCGAAATCCGGTTTCGTCTTTTCTTTAAGTACATGGTGAATCCTTATTTCTATTTGAGAAAAACCAGGAATTCACACGTCATTGTGAATTCTTGTAAAAGTGAAGAAGAAGGTTGATTTTAATTCTTAATTTTCTATCCACCACAAAGCCAGCTCTCACAGAAACTCAGTTCAGAGAGTTGAGTTCAGCAGTTTGCAGACAGCATTTGAACGGAGGAGAACGAGCCAGCCTGGTGGAGTGGCTAGATACTCGTATGCGTGTGTGCTCTGACCAGACCAAACTAAACCCACTCCACGCCAAGCCAACGATGAAAACGAATAAAAATATGGAATATTTTATTTAAATAGAAAGTGTTGATGTCTGTCTATTTTATCAGTGGTATAAAGTAAGTCATTTTTATTCATATTTGTACCAGTTTAGTCTATCATTTATCGGTTCGAACAGATTCTCACCGATTAGATAGCAGTTTATGGTTCATCATTTATGGGAGAAAAACATAGTCATTTTGTCGGCAAACAAGTAGCGGTTTGTTCCCCAAAACTTTCATTCAGCATCATTGTCGTCGTCGACCCGGTTGGTATGCAACAATAATACCTCAGATAGGAAATACCTTTTTGCTGTCTGAAAATATCTACTCATTTAACTTCTAATCCTGAGGCAAGCATCAAACTATTTTCTTTTTCTTTTATTCGAATCGTTCCTTCAGCGTGTATACAAGCATAGCACTCCACAACTCCCTCTCTATTGTAGTTAAGTAATATTTGCCTCTTTAGTATTCTTTCCAGTTCCTGTTCTACCTTAGAAGCTCGTTAGACAAGGTATTCGTTGTTTTCGGTTTCCCATCTTTGCCCTTAATTTGTCTTGTGAGTATCCATTAACCACACCCACTTTCCTCGTTTTTCTGTTTATAAGTACAATCATAATTTTAGATTTCATTTTCCTCAAGTAAATCCTCGTTGCATTTATTCTCCGTATCTGTTTCACTCAGAATAAGATTTATGTTGCTTCAAGTCACCTCTTCATGAAGAAATTGTTTATTAGTCACTGTAATACGGCAAGTTTAGCAAACAAAGGTAAGTCAGTATATTAAACATAATGATTCTCATCACATGTGTTCCCTAAAATGAAAAAAACTCGCAAAAAACGGGCTCAAACATGAATAACTGAGGATATCAGTGACATAGTATCCAATAAGATAGCCACAAAATATCTAAATACATAGAAATTTTAGCGGGTCACGTATGCTCAGTTTTCTGCACCTGTGAACTAATGTCCTATATCGGCATTAATTGCCTGATGATAACACCTGTAAAAATGTCATATTCTCTATAATTGGTCTCGCTATATGCGATCATTCATATCACTGATTTTCGAAACCCATCTCTTCAGTGCATCCCATATGGATGATGCATGATTCGATTTCAGTTTCGTTACTCAGCAGGTTCTAAAGCCTAGTAAAAGAGTGATTGTTAAGTAGAGGAAGACATGAAACCCTTACTGGTTTGCATGGCAACATGAGAAGTCAATGGTATGCAAATAGCTCTCCAACCAAAGGCGCAGTAATGTATTTACGATGCTTATAAAGAATTTCGATTAAACACAACACTAGATTCGAGACAAGGTGACTTGCATAAGATATATGAATATGTGTAGGAATATAGCTGTGTTCTTATAGCTGCATGTTAAGTTTAAAATATATAACAATTTAATCTCAATCTAAAATAATTTAATAACTAATTTGTAATAAAAATCAATTATATCACCTAATTTCGTTTATTATATATTGAACTGTGTCGTATTCAAATGTGTTACATCGCCTTCTCTATATCTTTTCTATTTGATTCAGTTTACCAGATTGAGATTTTAGAAGACCGTTTATTTCCTTTGATAAGAATGATTGTAATATAGTCTTTTTTCAATACTAATGAAAATATGGAAAATAGCTTTTCTTCTGTATGGGGCGAAAAAGGAAAATGAAAAGCAGCCACTTTTCCTGGAATTCATTTTTTTAGTTACATAATTTTCCAATTGCTTATAACTAGCAAACGATGGATTGGAAATTCTATAATGAGTTTCTGTACAGTAGAAGCCATTTTCGCTCCATGGAAAGCGTCGTTCTGTTCTTGGGGATATATGGACTTCTTTCTGTTTACCGGACATACTGATAACATTGAGCGATTCATTATCATTTGCGGGTTTCTATATTGGTCATTTTCTTGACTCTCACATTCGTAATCGGACATCACAGCTGGCGATAAGCGTTTAATTTACACCTTATGTCTGTCATGCATACTGATAAGGTTCTTTTCATTATATATCCATATTTATTAAATACTTTACATCAAGTAATGTACGTCGTTTAATTACATTTTCATATTTTTGTTTTGATATCATTATCTGACCTAAAAAATTCAATTTTATCCGTTATACTAAACTGCTAAATTAGGCAAGATATCAGCAAAATACTAGTAGATTAAGTGATAAGTGGTAGATTTAAATATAAATAAGTGATAAAATTAATGTGATAAAATTAATGTGATCGGGACGCCAAAGAGCAGTAGCCGTGAAAATATTTGTAGAAAAGACCGAAGGAAGTTACATCTAGTCGGTAAGAAAATTCCTGAAGTCGAGATGTCAAATCAGGATCTATCCTTCCTTGAATTTTGTCGAGGATTCCGATAGGAATAGCAGATGCACTCTATCAGGTATAGCAACAGTATTCAGCGCATGGACGAATGGCAGAATAATAAATGTGCAAATGTTAGATTTTGGGGAGAAAAACTTCCTTGCCCGTCAAAATGACATAACCTACCAAGTGGTAGATGTAGGTACTGATTTGATGTAGCCGTTCCACTTTAAATTGGTTAGTAGACTGTGGCCAAGTGTGCGCAGTGTGTTGCTTTCTGAGTAACTAACGTCATCCATACTGATAGCTGTTTGTTTGGTTGTTTTGTTTTTATGGCATATCAACCTCGGCGGGTCATTTATTGCCAACTAAATTTTATTTATTTATTGCTGGCAATACCTTTTTTTTCAACAATTCATTGTTGTTTTTAGATAAGTTTTGTGTCTAGTAATACTTTTCCCAAGAGTACCAGTGCTTAGGTGAATGCAGGGTATTCAACTGGAATTCGAACTCGGCTCACCGATTTCTCTTTCCGAGCTGATATCCACTGCACCACAACGCACATCGATCACTAAACGCTTACAGCACCTGGTATTCCCAAGCGGTCACCCATCTAAGTACTGACCAGGCTCAACGTTGCTTAACTTCGGTGATCGAGCGAGAACCGGTGTATTCAACGTGATAGGCCGTAATCCCCCATACTGATAGAAGGTAGGAAAGTTTCTCTGTGGTAGTTTCAGTAAATAAGCTCAATTTCAGAACCAGTAACATTTATCCGATCCATCGTACACCGGAGGTTTGAAGAGCAACACCAAGGTTTACTTTGTCAGCCTTGGCAGATTTCTTATCTGGACGGGAATAAATGATGGTATCATTTACAAAGATGTCTACTTGGAAACAGATTACATCAGTAAGATTATTGATGAAGATCAGTAAAAACGTAGGACCTAGGATAGAATCTTGAGTAATCCCTTCGTTAGTATAAAAGGACCCGGAAGCGTGCCTTCAGTTCAGGATTTTATGAGAATAACTTGATTAAACCAAACATAAATAGGGTAGCCATGTAACTTGCACAGAAATCCAGCATGCCAAACCCTGTCAAACCCTTTCGAGATATCTAGGCACAACCTCTAGCTTCGCCTTTATTATTAACAGCCTGGTATATATAGTCAGTGATGTCCTTTAGCATATCAGTGTGAAACTGAAAAGGAATTTGCTAACAATGCACTCAACCTAGACCACTATGGGTGGGAGGCCCGCAAATTGTTTAAATAGAGGAGGGATCGATGGTTTGTTGTTGTTGTTTAACACACTTTTGCAGAGCCACCAGTAGTCTTTAGAAACAATCTTGTGAGATACTATACGTCCTTCATTCTATTAGCAAGCAACGGCTTAGCCTCATTTAAGACAGGCTTGCATTCGTTACGAGCAGAAAAAAAGCGTCTATTGTTGTTAGAAGTGTTGCTCCGGTAAAGTTGGAAAAATGATTGATGTGGGCAAGCAGGAGAAAAACAAGGAGATAAATGGGGGTTAAATCGGAATTTCCTGGCTGAGATGAAAGCATCAATTCGGGATTTTACTCTGGAGAGAGAATATAATCTTTGTTTCAAGGGAAGTCGCGGAACATGTCTCAGTCCACTCTTTGGCAGCTGTAAGATTCAGCTGGTAGTAGGTTCCTGAAATAAGGGTGAGTGGAAAAAGATATTAATAAAAACTACAGCCTGATCAGAATTTCTAAGAGGGCAGAGATAGATGGCATGGCAATAGTCAGGGATAGAAGTAAAGTAGTAATCAAGAAGGGAAGCCTGTTTTTTTGTGAACATAAATTTACTGAGCACAAAGGTGAACAGGTGAGAGCAAATGAACTTGTCTATATTATCTGAAATAATATCTCGCACGGAACCGTCAGAAGAGGAAGGGGGCATTATTTTATTACATACAACAGTTTTGAGAAAATGTGAAAAAAATATTTAATAATTAACCGTAATATAATGTCACGCCATACATATATAAGTGCGGAAGTAGTAATGTTACAGCTTTAGTATGTGAAAATATTAATAAGTATGAAACTTTTACTAAAAAAATTATTTTCACTTTTTTCTATTAAAATATACCTGATATTTTATAATTACCTGAAAGTATGCCCTAAATACTTGTTAGAGATGCTCGGTAATCTTGACATAATCTGGAAAGGCATTAGAGTTATCAAGAACCTATACTGGCAGAAAAATCCCTGCATACTGACAGAAAATAAATTCAGCAGATAAGCAAAAATAAAAAAGAGGCGTGAGACAAAGATGTGTCTCTTCACCAGATCTTAGTAAACATATACAGCGAGACAATTCAGAGAGAGATAGATGCCCTGCCAGCATTCGACATTGGTGGTCACAATCTGAACAATATAAGATATGCATATTATATAGTGGTAATAAAAGACACAGAAAAGAAAATACAGGATTTTCTACAGAAGGTAGTAAGGGAAAGTGAGAAGAATGGACTATATATAAACTACAAGAAAACTGCAAAGTCTTCAGCAAAAAGAGGACCCGAAAATGCCAAAAACAGCTCGGTGATACGAAAATCAAACAGGTGCAGAAACTAAAATACTTAGTAAGTGTTTTACGAAAGATATAAAGTGCGACGCTGAGATCTGAAATGTGTCCTTGGCCATGCCAATTTACCTTCGAATCTCAGTGTCAAACGTTCTGTCTTCTGTTAGTACAAATCCCATGTATTTAAATTTCTACACCTGCTTAATATTAGTATCCCTGTCATCTAATTGATATTTTGGGTTTCTATTTTTACTATTTTTGTTCTATGTTTGTTCTATTTTTGTATATCTGCTGAATTTATTTCCTGTCAGTATGCAGGCGGTTTTCGGCCAGTATAGGTTTTTGATTATTGTGATATCTTTCCGGAATATGTAGAGATTGTCGAGAATTTCTATCAAAATGTTGATATTTAATTTAATCAACTTGGAATTAGTAGTGGAGTGGTTTCATGTTTGTACTAATTTTTATCGAGACACTGCCTCTAATTATCTGCGTTTGACTCCTCAAGCATTCTACCAATTTATTGTAGGTCTTATGTTTCGTCCTAACATCCCACCTCACTAAACTGTATCAAATAGGGTAAACCGTTTAGTCGCTGACGGCACAACAAAGAATCTATTATATGTTGCTCACATACTCATTGACATTACGTTTTTATATATTTTTTAGAATATATTTTTTTTATTTTATAGTTACATGTGTCTTTTGAAGAAGATGTTAAGTTAGTCCCACTTTGTTGTGAATTATGGCTTTATGGATCAAAATTAGTAGTGTAGTGGGAAGGAGAGAATGCAAATATTAAGTTATTACTTAATATAACTACGAATAACCCATATTTGTAAGGCTTTCAAAGAAAAAAGTTGTACACAAAGATAAAATAAGTCCATTCAAACAAGCAACTTCTAACGACTTTTAAAAATACACATGGATAAACATTTAGTATATATATATATATATATATATATTAAAAGAAACAAATCAAAAGTAGAAACTTAAATAATAATGAATGAAATATCAAATAAGGAATAACATAGTCATAGTCAGAGAAGAAAGTAAAGCGAGCTCAAATTGGTATGTAAATTATGCTGAGTAAAGTAAAGTAATTCAATGACTCGAACAATTTTTTCTTTTTTTTTTTCGCTTTTCCAGACGTCGATTATCTGAGCGGTATCACAGTATAATAATATTTTTTTAACATTTTTATATATGGAGCTAACAAAAGATACGGGCCGATTCGTGGTCTATCCAAGACATGGAGTATGTGCGGTGAGGAAAAGTGCAGTTAAGTAGACACAGCCGAAAAAATAAGTCCTTGATAAATCTCTTAAAGAAAGGAGACTAGTGACGAGTGTGGGTCTAAAAAGAAACATTCATGAAACCAATAAATTCCAGGTAGACACTTTTGCAATAATTATTTGAACTTCGAATTCTCTTGATCTGGAGATGTTGATCAACCGAGTCCATTAGGTTTAGTTTACGCAAAAAATGTTAAATGAATCCATGATACAAAGTAATAAGACATTTCATCACTAAGCGTTCGTATTTGCAAGACAAAGATCGTTGAGTCAGATATCCACCCGCTTGTATAAAAGATATTTAATTCCATGTTTGGTGAAAAGGCAAAAAAAAAACAAAACAAAACAAAAAAACAAATGAACAAAATCTCACTTTAACATGTAAGTGTAATTATTAAGTTCAATGCGTAGTATTTACATTAAATGAATAGCTCTATTTCGATTACCAATCTAAAAGCTCGTGACAAAAACATCGATTATTATTTTCTGTCAATGACCAAAGAAATGTACGATTGGATTCAATAACTCTTTATAAATATTCTTACACTATATTATACTACAGTTATTTCAATACAAAAAGAAGATCCCATATTACCTAAAAAGGTTTATCATTTTTATTGAAATTTATAATTATCATTTATGTAAATTAGGCTTCTCAACCATAAGTTGCATGGCATGAATACACAGGTAAGTAAATAGAAAAATTGAAATAAATTATGTTTATAGTTGCGTGAGTATTTTTTTATTTTATGATTTTATTTCATAACATTTAAATGTATGCCCTTTAAAATTTTGCTAAGTTTGCCAGGATATTTTCAATTGCTCCAAGATGTTTCTTTACTAAAAAGTATAAAAAAACATTGCCTTAACACAATTATAAACCAATTGTAGCTTTTATCAAGGATTTTCTTTTCGTTATCTTTCCAATTATTATTCTACTATCTGTTTACATAGGTTTTTTAAATGGTTTAAGCGTTTCTTTCCCCAACTGTGACAAGTCATCAATATCTGCTATAAGTGTCATATTGACCAGGACCACAATAATTACAGCCTCACTTTACGTGTTCTTGAACAATGACTCTTTCTTATTTTATCTATAAGCGTTAAATTTGTTTCCATTGCACAAGTGCATTTCTTGGTATTCCCACCAGTCTTCCGTAGAAACATATTTTTGTTGCTGCAAGTTTCTTATTCAACTGTGAAGAGTTTGTTTAGTATTCATTGCTATAGAGGTTGGTAACTATTACATAGCAGTTTAATACTCCTGTCTTTGTTTCTAAGGAAGTTTTTCTGTTTCTTAATACTTTGATTAACACTCAGAAGGCATCAGCGGATTTTCGAGTCGCATTTTACATCATCTTTTTTTTTATCTTTTTGTACTTTCTTAGTTTTATAATCTTTTTATCAGAGTTCTTGTCTTAGGTTGTTACTCTTACTAACAACCATACATTCTGTTTTGTTTTGTTTTTTTAAATTTTTTACTGTTAGTCTTACAAAAACAAAGCCAGACGGTCACTCAAAATAGTGAATTACGGTGTCAATTTTTTTATGATCGGGTAAGTGAGAAGTTAAAGATTATTATGTAAACTAGTATAACATATATTGGTTGATACTAAATGTAAAGCGACTAAGATTGTAGCTGTCCGGGAAGCAGTCACTCGGGAGTGTGTTGTAACAGTTCTTGGGAAGAAGCTGCTTGAACGGAACTTCGTTTCATGAAATGAACCCAAAGGGAATGAAGATAGTTTACAACTAATAACATAGCATATCAGTGAGAATGTAGCAACGTAGCGTATGTAGGATACATATTGCAGGGTAAAGAGTGAATCAGCACCCACCAAACAGTGTAAACAACTATTGAACTCTCTCAAGGTTCCAGTGTAAATATTGGATAGAACCAGCTCAGACATGGCAGCAATATTCAATCCTTTTTCTGAATTGAGGTTTTCTTTTTTCTTGCCGCTTCATTATACTACTTTCTGCCGGAGTTTCTTCAGCGGAATTTTTCTGTCTACTATAAATGCTTTCCCATCTGCATATTTTATATATGTAAAATTAGTAGATTTTATTCTCTTTTGATAATCTGGTTGTAATTACGAATATGTTGCCTTACACATCTTTGTCTTGCGCCCCTTTCTATTTGTATGTATTCTACTGAATTCATTTGATATTGTTATGTTCGGTTCTAAGTAGCGTTAGGCTCCATAAATAGTTTGCAAGACCGTTCCAAAGCAAAAATGGGCCATTCAAAAATGAGAACGTTTTAATTATTAATTAATTGTTCATATTTACAGTTGATATTTATTACTTATTCTTCTTATTCTTATAATGTTAACAATTCGGTACAGTGTCACTTGACGGCGGAGAGAAAATGATCAAATGTCAAATATAAATATAAGGTATTCAATGGTCAGATGTTTATTCGGAAAAGGAAAAAAGATTTCTATTAAATACAGGTCCGCAGTAATATCTTTCAAGGTTTCAAGGTCAATATTGGCTTGTGTCAGGGATGTTTTCAGCTGGTCGTTGAAGCATCGTTTTCTGGGTCATCGCGTAGGCTCTTGTTTCTGGTGAGACCTTCAAAGTGGATTACACAGGGGAATCGAGTAGGATTCATTTTGGACATTTTGGACACGTGACTTGTACAATAAAGGCAATGTTGAATGATGGTAGCCTCGATAGGAGAGAGATGTCCAAGAAAAGACATCGTTTTTGGAGATGCCGTTTTCTTAACTGACATAAAGTGTTCTTCGAAGCTTTGGTTGCTGGAAACACTCCACATGTTCATTGCCCTGACAATACAAAGTCTATATGTTGCATGAGTAAAGGACTGTTAACAAAAACCACGGCCCAGAATAAAATGAGTTTCATGATAATGCCGTGACTGCTGAACACTCGGCGCGTGTGACTCCTGTGCACATCATGTGCAAATTTCTGTTGTTAAGATCCTGGACGTAAACTGACCAAGACTGTATCTATCTGAGAAGCAGTAACTCAGGAGTGAGTTGTAGCAGCTGCTTGAGTGAAACTTCGTTCTATAAAATGAACCCGGAGGGAATGAAGAAATCCACAGATGATTTCTGAGTGTTAAGCAAAGTTTTAAAAGTAAAATACATAAAAATAGAAATGGGCATAAGACAAAGATGTGTAAGGCAACACATTCCAGCATCCACTTGAATACTGTGACAATATTTAAGAGGACACTGGCAAGGTAAGGTCATTCGTCGACAATTTATACGTTTTTGGGCATCGTTATACATGTTTACCGATATCTATAGATTGATGGCTATTTGTTCTGCGGTCGCTTTGTCATCAGCATACTGAAATTAACGCAGGCAAGTGATGGTACACATTATGTGAGGTTGAAATCGCAAATTCTACCGTCTATGTCTATGTCAGCGGTGTCAGAGTAGATCTCGTTGATAATGGCGTCGAGTTAGACTTACCGGTTATTGAAAACGGACTTGAGAGGTTATCCCCATGGTTCATTCTGTCTGTAGAATAATAGTCAGAGACACGAACCGGTCCGGAGAAAGAAAGAAGTCGTTCCCATTGCTAGTTTTTGAATTTTAGAGAAGGCATTCTGGAGATCCCAGATGATAAATATCAATGGTCTTTGCTGCACGTGACTATTCTTCCAGAGTTGTCGCACACAAATGAACATGTAGACGTTTCCTCTCGAAGGTCGGAAAGCACTTTGGGATTTTTTTAAGTATCTCTGCTGCTGAGGGAAGGAATTAATTCAATAGTATTTGCTCTAAGATGTTATTATCAATACTTACGATGTCACATAGTGAGCGATCTGTAATTTTTAAAAAAATCAGAGGTGGTTTTATCTTAATAGATATATTCTTAAATTTTCTTTATCAGAAATATTAACTGGGTCTTCCTTTGAAGATCGACATGAGAGAAAAATCCCAGGGACATATTGTCGGGTCTGGGAACTGGCTTCTAATGCTCCAGTGTGAGCTGCTTGGTGATAGTAGTCGTGGCTCTGGGAGGCGCTGTCCTATGGTTAAAAGGAGCTCAGCAGAGTTCCAGCACGGAATATGTGAACGAGCGGGGCTGTATTGAGTTTAATTCGTTACCTCTTCGTCACCGGGGCCTGTGGTACAGTGGGTATGACATTGCAATTCTATAGGTTTCAACTACTGGTAGTGGATGCGCACTGCTGATGAGTCCCCAATATATAACGAAACGGCCGTTCAGTGCTTTCTGCATTCTGTTGAGGTTGAATAAAACTCGATGAATTATTTACTCAATATTTCAAATCCTCCTACAATTTCTCATATATATTTGTGTATTTAGGAAGCAATTTTTCTTTTAGATATGTCAGAGTAAATATATTGCAAACATTATATCTGCTTATTTTTAATAAAATTTTCGCGTAGTATAATTGAAAGCTATCAGAAATTAAGATGATATCGGGAAAAGATTAAAAGTACTTGGGTACCTTGAGAAATGAATGATTATAACATCTGTCAACGTTACAGTTCATTTCTGACATCTTTCAATTATAATACGCTAAAGATTATAGGTACGTATGAACGGATTTTATTAAAAATAAGCAGACATAATTTATTTAATCTGACATATACATATATATATATATATATATATATTTATATATAAGAAAAATTAAGGCAGACACGTTATCTCATGGTGAATCGGAAGTATGGCCAATTTCAGATGAACCATCATCAGCTTCCGTCTTTAATTAACAAAGGATTTTGCACAAATGGGATTCACAAAGACCTAAAAAATAGATAGATGATAGATAGTCGATGTGATTGTTTGATATCTATATATCTATATATATATATGTCATTTGTAAATAATTTATTACCAACCTAGGTTTCTACTATGTGGTCTCTTCCGATGATTTGCAATAACTGATTTTACTGTTTTTTTTTAAACACTCATTTAACGGGTACATTACGTTACGTGAGCGTTCTTAAACATCAGTTATGCAAATCGCCTGTAGACACAACAAGGTAGAAACCTAGGTGACGTAATAATTCGTTTACAAATGAAAAATATTTAAAAGTTGTAAAATATAAGTGCATTGAAGACTTTTTAATACAACTGTGTACTGGTCTAATTTTATTATGACTAAAAACTGAAATTTGAGAGTCTTGATATGTTGAGTGTGACTGAAAAAAAATTACAGACTGTAAAACACGTCATCGGAAGAGCACGTAAAGGTTGAAAAATGAGCACCGGGCAACTCTAATCTAAGTAGGGCAGCAATTCTCCATTATATGTATAATCTAATACTTGTAATAATAATGCATAAAGTTCACATTCTGAAGAGATAGAATCAACTGACTATGCGTGCAGCGGTTTTGCAATAGTTTAATATCTAGATTTTAGTCAAAATCTGTTTTCTAATTCATGCTTCAATTAATAATACAAACAAATCACATACGAAAAACGGTTATTCATCAGAATGTATTCGATAATATTTTGTTGTATGTTGCCATCTTTGTAAAAGAAACTTAATTCCACCTTTATACTATTTGACGGGTTTAGAGGCAACTATATACATAAGTGTTTTTAATCTCATCCACGCAGGAATTGAACCATATCTCATAAAGTTTGATAATTTAATGATTCAAGTTCTGCATTGTAAGCAGTTTGAGATATAACTGCCAGCCTATCGAATTCGTGATGTTTGTGCGTGATCAGATTCGCTCTGTGTTATGGGGCAATATCATGCTATATTAACTAATACCGAATAGAGAGCTCAGAGTGAGACAGCCCCTCGAACACAACCTGACCTTCTGTTTCACACGCCCTTCTTTGATAACAAGCCTGGCTGGAACAAAGGCACTGGTTTCTCTTATTGGGTTGATGAAAAAAGATCCATTTTTCATGCACAATTTGAAAGCAATTTGTTTTCAATTGTTTGCAAATGGTTACGTGTTTTTAAACCTTCTCTCTGGTAGGAGAAAGTTCTCACTAACATCTCACTAACAAAGCGAAAGGTATGGAGGCATCGCTTGATGGTGCTTTGTGAAGGACCAAGTTCTGTCAACAGTTTGGGAGTGCTTGTGCTTGTGCCTGGATGTTGTTCACCTCATTGTCCGCAAAAGAGTGTTTCCTTGATCTTTACTCGATGATTGCTGGGACATCCACATAATAAATTTCTTTTGCCACTGCACTCAGATGTTTTTCCTACACGTATCGCAAAATGATTTTATTGCAACCTTTTCGCCACTTACTATCAAAGCTATAAAATAAAGAATAAAAATTAATGTTTATAGGTAATATAGAAAAATATAAAATAAACAATTCCTCAAAGATGTGAAAACAAGTTGAATGAAATTAATGGTATAGTATAGAGATACAATTTGCAAAAAATGATCAGTGAAAATCAGAAAAATATTTCACTCAACCTGGCAGAAGTTCCATTGTGTTAAATTTTAACATCGTGAATGTTCAAATAATGCAATCCTCATTGAGAGACATTCAGCATCCAAATCGATTATCAGCAATCAGCAGTAGAGTAGTCTTTGATATTTTAAAAGTTACGAACTAGTTATTGCTCTCCTCACCCACGGAACTGCTACATGACCAGAAGATAAATTAGCTTCAAAGTCGATCCTGCTGGCCTTTGGAAAGGTGTCCCGTGTATTTTTTCAGTACATCATATGCATAAAAATTTGTTATTAATGTAAGAATATTTGTAAAAAGATCGTTAATAAAAGGCAAAAAGATGGTAGGATCGAGGATAGAGTGCTTTAGGTTCATCTGTATAGATATCATTAGTTTCAGACAACTGGCAATTCAAAACAACCTAGATGATCCTGCCTGATGTTCACGTTAATTATTTCAGATATATTTTAACAAGAGATTTTGTATAGAAACATCACATGTCCCCACTTTTTCGAAAGTATTCTAGATACCTAAGGCAATCACTACAAGAAGAGTGAAAAAAAGGAACTGCTAACTAGAATGTCGACTAAATTGTTTGGCTGAGTCATAAATAATTTCCAAATCCAATTGTAATGTCAAATGTTTCTACCTAACTATTAATCCTACAAAGCAAATATGTTAAACATATTGGAATCGTACATATCAAAGATCGTTAAAATCTATTATATACAAGTGCTTAGAAAAGATAAGGTAAGCAAGCTGTGTCTTGGGGTTCACAAACTCTTCAAAAAATAATGTTTTACATGGCAACAACACTCTTTACTCAATATTCATTTAATTCATTCTTAACGTTTATTATAGATAATATAGGTTACATACAACAATACATTTTAAAGGGAGTGAATTGTCAAGGATAAATTTTAAAATCAAAACCTAATAATTCAGCTTTATGAAAGAAAGATCTTTTTGTGCATGGAGTTGGATCGTGAAGATATTATGCATTTAGAAAACTTAAATAGCAATGGAACAGTAAATGCATATTTTACGTCCAGCTTTTGGATTGTACCCATAAATGTTTGATCGAAAAGGAGCTCTACGCTCGTCAGTATGAAACAAAATGTTCTTTTCTTTCTTGTCAATGCAAAAGGACAGAAAGCAAGAACAACACAATGAAAGAAACAATAACACTTGACATTTCTGTTCTACCTAACCTGCCATGTCCTGACGTTTGCACCTATTGAATATTACCCTTTTCCAGCTCTGTAAAACTCTCCGATGGTGGAAACTGGTTCTAAATAAAACCATAGTAAATTGTTTGTCGAAGTGGTTTTCACATAATAATATAATAATTTTATTCAATAGGCGACGAAGAACTGTCTGATAAGCGGTAACAACTTATTACAAATAATGATTATTGTATGATTGAATACAAAGTAACTGCACCTTATCATTTGAAGAATAAAATACGGAAAGTATTTCTGATACAACCTAGTATTTGATTCAAATTCTTTCGTAAGCTGGTTATAAAATAATGATGACAGAATTGTAAAAAAATGCATTTAATAATTTAAACTCTTCTTACTGCATTGTTTATTACCCTTTAAACTGACATCTGAAAGTTCAAAGAAAAAAATAACTTGTAGCGACCTCTCTTGAAAATGGCAGAAACGCAAAGAAAAACTGACGAGAAGGGGCTTGTTTAATCAAGAGATTGCTCCAGCTCACATGTCCTTGGTTTCAATGCTTGCTGTGCATAACTGTGGTTTTGTACTGGTTGACCGCTCTTCCTACTCTCCTGATTTGATTAACATCTGTTCTCCAAAGTGAAAAAAGCGCTTTCCTAGGAAGTAGTATCGCAGTGATGATAACGTCATATCTGCTTTTGATCAACAAAATGAACAGTTTTCTTTGAACACTTATCTTTGAACACTCTACTTTGAACACTCTTTGTTGAACACTCTTCTTTGAACTTACCTGAAAAGAAACAATGCCGTTAATAATAGAAGAGGTGAAATTAATGAATGCTACATTTCATAGCTCTAGCATCACTCCTTTATAGTCAGCCTATAAACTGTTCAGCGTACCCTCGTAATTACATGACTTGAAACAATGTTCGTACGGTAAAACATAAACACATATTCGAACATTATCAATAGAGATGTACGACGATCATTCATGATACATTTAAGAATATAAATTTAGAAAGTAATTGTTCAAAAAGAAATTGTGCAAGATGTTATAATTTGATTTTAAATTGTAATTACACGATGACACAAATAATATTATCAAGTTTTCTATGATATCTAATGTATTTGAATGGATTTATAAACGTAATATGTATTCAAAATTTAATGATATTTCATTTTTGAAGAATGAGGCATAGTTTGTATTTTAATGAAGTGATGATGTTACTATTTTCTAATCGACATCTGCTAATATCAAATTAAATGGTTATGAAATTAAGTAAACATTTAATGACCGTACAAAGTAAATAGAGGGTGAAATTTAAATGCATTGTAAACGTTTTGCTGTGGAAATTGGTGATTCAATTTGCTTAACAAGGGTATAAAATCTATAAATTGTAGAATTTGGATTGGCGTAAGAAATGGCTTGTGAATTTAATGCTTTCAAAACGAAGCTGCTATTAACCATAACAGAAAATCGCTCCTACCCCACCATTACCATGGATCAGTCTAGTCTCCCTGAAAGCAAAACACTGCGCCTCCTCGGTTTAACTCTCACAACAGACCTCAAGTGGAATAATCCATAGTTAATCCGCTGCTAAGAAAATCGGTTCTCTGTGTAGGGCCAGGAAGTTTTTTCCCCACTGAAACAATCCAGCACATATATAAATCTACCATCCGCCCGTGCGTTGAATATTGCTGACATATCTGGTCTGGTGCTCTTGCTATCCACTTAGGGGTCCTTGACAAAATCTAACGAATAATCTGTAATGTGATAGATCCCGACTCGCCAGCTCGGATTACAGTCACTTTCTCACAGGCGCAATGTAGCTTTCCTGTGTCTTTTCTACAAATACTTTCACGGTTTCTGCTCCGATGAACTTAGCTCACTGGTGCCCCCTATATATAAATTTACTCGAGCGACAAAATTAGCAACTAGGTCACACCCTTTTACTGTGAAACCAATAAATTGTAAACGCAAATTATACTCCATCAGCTTCTTTTCTCGCACTTCCCGCCTGTGGAATTCCCTTCCATTTACTTGCTTTCCCGACAGCTATAATCTCCAAGAATTTAAATGTAAAGTCAATAATTATCTCCTATCTCACTAACCAGCATCCTCTTTCTCGTGCTCTTTTCTCCGTTCACTCTACTCTCATCAATATTATCATCATTCTATTACCCACTTCCTGACACCCTCTATAACCTGTCATTCTTTTTTATAACTTTCCTCCTATATAGCCCCCTGTAAAACAGTGGCAATCAAGTGCCTTGCTGGGGGCGATATGATAATGAAAAAATCAAAATCATCCATATTTTTATAATTGGCTTTAGGTTTAAAAAATCAATAGACATTCAATATTTGACATGAAAGAAGTATTATAATCACGATAGTATTAAAAAAATAAATAAAAGATAGTGAGATTGTTGTATATCAATAAACAGACAAACACGCATATATATAAAAATATAAGTTATATTTTTATTAATGACGATGAACCGTGTAGCCTAGGGAACAGAGAGTGTTGAGAGAGCGCGCTTCTAAGGGTTGACGGGAGAGTCGTGGTATCTGTTGTGTCTCTCTCTGCTTTACCGGCCGTTCTCTGCTACTCTGGTCTGTCTGTCTCTCTGTCTGGTGAAATCCGTGCGCCGAGGTCTTTTTATAATCTCCAAACCGGGACTTCCGGATTTTGCCTCGCCCACGTAATTCTCAGAGACACCTGTTCTGTTTGCCTCTGTAGCCATTTCCGCTACTGCCGGAAATAAGGTCAAACAAACATCCGTTCCTTTCAACGACCGGAAACACCCCCGCTTGCATCAGCTTTTTCTCGGGTGGGGCCAGATTGTTATATTACAAGATGACAAACAAGAGAAAGAATGATTGATAAAAAGTTCCTGCTTCAATTGATAAATACATTCTGAACTGAAAGTTATACAGTCATTCTATACAACAACAAAAAACAGTAATGCATATAAAATTTAGTATTATCTAGAGCATAGACGGAAATTATTCATAATCCGACATTATTTATATTACTTTAAACCTTCACGAAAAACTGGATACCTATGGTTTAAAATTTATTTTAACCTAATATTAGCTGTCCAGTACAGTAGACGTGTATACTTGTTTAAAAAGGTGATAACGGATCTAATGCTTTTCTACTGGGACTTTATTTATAAAATATAAGTGAAGAAAATAGCATAAAAATCTTTTTTAATTTTAAGTACTCAAAAATCTTAAAAATCTACGAAAATGTTCTCCTTAATTTAATGTTCTATGGATTTTTGAAGATTTTTTGAAGTTTCGTATAGCCATCGCTCTCATTTTCTGATAATGTTGGGTATGGCTGACCGTACTTACAAAAAAAAACAAAACAAAAAAACGACACGACAAAAAATAACTTTTTGCATGATCATTTGTATAAAGCTTTCCTATTTATGATTATTAATTACAGTGTTCACTTAATAAAAATATTATCTAAACTACTGAAATTAAAACAGGATTTTAAATTATTAAAAACTTAATAAATTTTTCTAATCAAAATTAAAAAATAATGAAAACAATATTTTTAAAGCCGTATTGTCCTTAATATATATTATTTTTTAAAGTAATTAAAATAATTTCTAATTAGATAATGTCCCAGCTTTGTTGTATTTGTCATTTTAAGATTCTGGGCATATATTCGGTAAACAGTTTTTTCTGATTAACATAAATAAATTTATGATTTAAATTCTCCAGGAAGTCATGCTTTTAACTAATATGAATATAAATATGAAGATTCTAAAAGTTAATTTCCCAAAATTAATTAATTGGGGATAACAGATGTAAAAAAATATATTTTTATCAGTTTTTAAAACATTGAAAAAGTAATTTTATTCCTTTGTGAAGATGTTGTAAAAAATCATTAAAATCTGTATATTATTTTATTTTTGCAATGATTTTCAAAACAATTCCGCAAAAACAAAACAAAACCGCAAAAAAGACGTTAAATTTCATCTACTAATTTTTGGCCTGTTTCTGGTTGAAAGTTTGAACGTGTTAGAAATGGTTGAAAATTTAATAAAGTATTAGATGAATATGTCTTTCTTCTTAATAAAACCATAAACATTTTGACAATAAAACCTTATTATTTTTTTATCACAATTTTAAACTTTTCAATGTGTTATAGTCTTTCTGAGAATAATTTTTGTGAGTATTTTAAACGTTATATCCTGTTAGTAAAGGTTTTTAAGTAGATTATTTTTAAAACTAAATTTGACACTCAAAAGCCTGGGCATTCGTGAGTTTTAGGAGAAACTCCCATTAAGAATATTTGCCCAATAGCTGCTACTCTGTGGAAGCTTTTTTCAAAACTCTAAGCTTGAGCTCTTCGAATAAAGAGTCAGTCCTTAACTGCTCTTCTTCTCATGATCCTCACTTTATAATATATTCTCTTACATTTACATAAGAGACCTTATTATTTGACCCTCAACACTGTAAAAAAACCTCCGATTTCACCAGGATCACTTGCGTTTTGCTCTTTGGCAAAGTAACTATTTTTATTTTTCCTAAATCATATGGAAGACACGCATCCAAGTGTCGAACATAATCATTCCTCTGAAAATTATTTTCAATGCGATATTTGATTACATTTAATATATTGACTGTCTTCCTTATCCTATGACATTATTTTTGTTCAATTAATATCTTGATTTGATTGTACCCATCTAGATCTACTATTACTACTACTACTACTTTTGATTTTATCGAACCTTTCAAACTTACAATTAAAATAGTTATAAATATTCGCGTCATGCGTATAAATACCGAGGCGGTTGAATAATACCAACTTACGCAGAATTTTATTTTTATAAAGTTATATTTTTGTATTGAATAAATTAATTTATGCTCATCCTCCTTTTTGTAGTTAGCTACCTAACGTAAAATGTGTTTCTATAAAACAATGTTTTAGTAAACGAGACCCAGGAACTATTCCTATTTTAATATATTCTCACCTAACATTATTTTGAACATTACACAGAAAGGCTTATGAAATTCCAGCAGAATAGTTTACAGTTTTGAAAGCATTCCGAAGTAAAATAAATAAAAACATTTCTCTTTTTCTATCTCTAGATTGATGTTTGTACAGTCTAACGTGTGATTCTTTCATTTTAATTTTACTTAGTTTTTATCTGAACTCTCTGGGCGTCATTCGATATTTAGCAATCAGTTTTGATAGAAAATAACAAATTGTCGGTGGGTTTGAATATAGTATCGATTTTGCACAAGAAATATGTTTTTATTGTGACCGCACTCTATCCTATCAGACACGGGATTTCTGTTTTTAATAACACTATCTACTGAAATGATTGTTTTTCATTTTCTGTCAGTTGATAGCCTGATATAGTTTAAGCAATGCAGCAGCTGTTACGTTAATGCAATATTCCTAAAACGAAGATAAATTATGCGAATTCGAATTTCATCTTCCTATACATGCCATGTCTCTTCAGGACATAGGTGATCATAGCTGTCTACAATTTCTTCTTCGTTAAATCTCTTAATAAATATTTTTTAGGCTATATCTCACAACACTTATTTACATTTTTGGACTATTGTCCTCATCTTTATTGTCATTATTTCGATGTTTAGGCCGTTGTATGCTACGGCCTTCTTTAGGTGTTAATGATTTCGAACCAAGACATTTCTTACGATCACTGGAATATATAATTCTCAATCAATGGTAGTCATGTGGTTATCTTTCTTTTAACTTAACTCTCTAATCAAGGACACGTGGCCCAGTATATACATACGTTGGTTGGTTCTAGTAACTTGACCCAAAGAGTTTTGAGTTTAATACCAGTTTTTTTTTTTAAAGAAAAATGGAAATATTTACATGGCTACAAGAAATGGTATCGCATATGAAACGAGAATGATATATTAGTCTCATCTGAGTTTGCAGTTGTTCCCTTCCGTTCCGCCTCAGGTGATTGAAGATGTCAAATGATCAGTCAAAAATATTTCACCTCCTCTGCCATGTTACGATTTCTGTTCTCAGAGGAAGCTACAAAGATGCAAAAAAGACGGTTGAATCTTCGTGATGCACTTTTCAACAACTGAAAGTAGAGATGGTTGGATGCACATGCAGAAATAAGGGAACCAGGCAAGAACAAAAAGAAACAATGCAGTAGTGAAGGACAGTCTATGTGGACTAATGATTATATTGTAATTTTCTTCACATCAAAAAAGAGAGAATAATAAATATAAAAATAAATAAGAACTAAAGATAACATTTGTGGTATTGAGGTTATTTTGCAAGAGCCTGAATAAATGAAAATCTGAAAAAGCACTGGCTGGTGAATATGGCGTGTGGTTAACACAACCAAGCCAAGCTACAAACAGTTTGGCTTTGTCAAAAGAAATGAGAGGTCTGACATTATCTTAATGGAAAACAACACCTTTCATGTTCAATAATTATGGGCATTTTTCTTGATTTGCTGAATTTAGTTCTACCAGATTTGACCACTGTTTTCAGTATCAATTCACTGGTTACTAGGAAGAAACACATAGTATAGAATTTCATTACAAAAGTAGGATATATTTACGATACTAAAAATGCAGCAAGTGTCTATAATGCACCTTATAATCATCTATTTTCATAAGGGTGCAAAATTGACACGATTTAAGTAATTGTAAACCATCTTTCTCAAGAGATGGTTTGAAGTGTGCTCTAATCGGAAATGTAATCATATTACATCTGTTGAGAAATTTGACGTATTCTAAAGTGTTGGAAATGAAAGACTAAAATTTGGCATAAAATTTTCGGACAAGCCAATATTAAAACAATGCAAGCTTTTGAGCGATCGAGAAAAGCCCACATGAAAGTTTTCTACTTTTTTTTTTTGTTCAAAGTTTATTAACCTATTCGTCTAAGGTAGATTAAACCGAGGAAATGATTTTACAATTTACCAGTGAACTTTTCTATTATTCTTACGGATCAAAATAATCAAATATTAAATGATGGTAGATATATTCAAAACGAAGTCTTTTCTTTAAATAACGTTCGGCTATTTGAAGATGCAATCGGAACTCAAGTTAGAGAATAACTGAATTATGTGCGTGATATGAACATAAGAGGAAAAAGTAGAAAGTGAAGATATACGAGGACATAACAAATACATACGGATATATATGGAGAGATATTGAAATTCATAACAGAGGTGCATGACAGATGTGATATCCATTGTGATAGCCATATTCAAAGCATCGGCGAATGTAAACTTATAAATGTGCAAGGTAGATTCTGGTGAGAAATAATTGTCTTGCAGTTAACCAACTATCGTGACTGCAAATCTAGCAATTGATTCGTTAAAAAATCTTTAATAAACAATATAAACTTTACATTTGATGACATTAACCCGAAAAGTCGGAAAGTGTCACTCTTCTTGGAGCTACCATCAGCGATGCTGATGAAAGACAAAAAATATAGCCATTTTGTTTTGGGAAGAGTTAAATACTGCATGCCCCAATTAACAAGGGGTTTATGTAATTTTTGAGCTGCTAATTTTTCTTCATCAAACTAATCGCACTTACCAATAATCTAGAAGAAAATAGTTGTGTAATCAGCAGAGATAACGAGTTGAGAAATGATGCCAGCAAGAAGATCATTTTGGAAAAATAAAAACAAGATAGATCTAAGAATAGATCCCTCATGGACAACTGCATTAATGAAAAAAACCTAGAAGAGTGGTTTTACAAGACAACTTTCATTTCACGATTAGAAATGAGAATGACTGAATTAGATAAAACATTTTCCCAGAAATACCATAAAGTTCCATCTTGTGAAGAAAATGAGCAAGCCAAACGTTGACAAATACTTTCAATATATCCAGAGAAACAGACCGAATTTATACTTATTTAAATTTTGATAAACTGTTTCAGCAATAACCGTTAATACATCAGCAGTTGGCCTAAATAAGCAAAAGCTATATTACTTATATTAAGGAAAAGCCGATAATGTGAGATGATATTAGAAAATGTTTAACACCCCCGCTCTTCAGTGAAAACCGAAACATTACCTATGGCATGTATTAAGCTTGGGAGGTCAGTTGGAAAATATATTTAGTTTATTTTATATAATATTCAATAGCAGTGTACAAACCTTTTAAAATATTGTCTCGAGTTATAAAACTTTTGATAGACAAAGCACCTCCTGCGATGTTAAAACTTACTGCAAAAAGAAAGAAATTATCCTAGGCTTTTACAATGTCTGCCCTCGTTTGTTTGTTTTTGGCATCATTTAATAACAGATTACAATAATGTAGCCCTCGCGCCGATGATTTGGAGTGCACATTAAATTTAAACTGTCGTTTTTCTCGCATATCCAAGAAACTACTTTATGCTTCCAATGATTTATTTTAGCTTATTTAGACAAAACGTTTCCAAGGCGCACTTTTGATTTAGTAGATTCTGAACCCATTCATCGAATGGTGTATTTATCGTGGCAATCAAAAGTATGAATATGTATTTATAGATTTAATTTTATTTGTATTTACAGAAATTATAGTGGGGATTTTATAAGTAAAACTGTAACAACCCTGAGAGTAAAGTAAAGTAAGAAAGTCATCAAGATTAGTTATAATAACACAGAATATACATAACTGATTGATTAATTAATTTGTTCTTACAGTTTTTCAACACTTTCCAAGTAATTTAAATTCAGAAAACATTTTAGATTTGATGACGCAAACGACGCTAGACTTTGCTCACTTAAAATGACGCATTCAAATTTAAACTAAAACGACGTACAAACGAACAAGTGTAATATTTTTGTTATTACAGTAAATAATGAAACTGTACTTTCCTTTCCAAAGTGATGAGGTTTTCATGAAAAAAGTAGAGCATTGTTGTAAATTCTTGGATAATATACTTTTGAAATGTACACGTCACAATCAAGAATTCTAAATGTCAAGATTATATTCATGTAAGGCAATAATCTTTTGCAATGTACAAAACTGTTTGGCCCATTATACCGAAACAGTTAGAAACACGAAATATTCCTTGAGTATTTACCTAAGACATAAACAATGGTGATGGACGGGCAGCGTAATGTTTATCGACGTGTAAAATACGGTTAAAGAGAATAGTTCAAATTCTGGTCTAACCATTTTTATTGATCTTCACATTAAAGGACTTAAAATGTATATGAATACTTGTCTTCATTTTAAACTCTTGTTACCGTAAAATAACAACGTAGACAGGGCGATATAGACATGCTTGCAACTAGTCTATGAAAAAGAAAAAAAATTAATCTAAACTCAGGTAATTCATAAAGCATTAAAAACATTTATAGAGCTTCACCTACATACTGAAGATTTCTGATATTTATAATGATACGGGTGGGTATCAAAGAATAACTTCTGACAGCAGGTCTTCCCAGTTAATTTTATTCTGCATTTGCATTTTATTTTATTTTTTTACAACCTACATTGAAGTTATTTAAAACATGTATTCCATGGCCTTTGAATGTATTCTGATGTTCGTCTCAATCCGGGTATATAAATTTTGAAAAGAAAAAAGACAGGCGTGACACACGTTCAGATAAAAGAAACATTTCAATCTGACAGAGATTAATCTTTATAACTATATCAGCGTTGTCATTTGAAGTTTTACAGTTTTGCAGTAAAACTGTTTAATTACATAAAGAAATAACAGTTAAATTCTTAAAACTATCTCACAAATCTTAATTGTTGGTTTCAATCATACTATGTTTATTGTTGTCGGTCATAAAATCCGCCCTCGAGCCACACCTGAAACTAAACAGTTGTGTTCAGATTTATTTGAACTTCCGGATGCAGAACTTAGAAGCGACTTGGATTTCTTCCTGATCAAATTAGGAGAAGCACTACAAGACGGTAATTGGGCCGTCAGCATTCAGTGGGTTCGATGAACTTCAATATAACTTCAACAAAAAGCGCGCCTTACTGACCTAAACCTTAGTATATAATTAGCTGTTTTTGTTTGGATTACTCAGTTTGCAAAATCTTATATCTCTACTAGATGGTACGGCTATTGTAAGGAAATGTTTGTTAATTCAATACAAGGCTCGTGATCAACACAAAGAAAAAATGAAAGACGAGATTGTACTGAAGTATAAGAGGTGTGATTGATAGATTTGATCGATTTGGTTTTCTTACCACTTATCAATCATTTTGAGTTTATTTAAAGACAGAAAATGTTTCCGGATGGTAATTTTTTTTTATCTATTTCCGGGAAGATGATAATGATTTACTAATGCATGTTCTACTTATTAACCTATAACTTGAAGGAAGTGGAATTTATAACTTTTCCAATAGTATTTGCGCGTAAACGAATATGACGAATCCAACTGAAATTAGAGCTCATCTCTCCGTTTTCCCAGTTCGAGACGTTATCCATTATATCCCTAGGATATCTTCCTAGGCAGCTATCCATCTAGCTACTAACCAAACTCGTTGTATTAGACGTGAGAATTAAATGAAAACGTAGATGATAAGTTCTTAAGATTATGATGATAAGTGACTATGATGATGGTAGACCGCTGATTTGAAGAGGCAAAAGTTCATTTCTACAAAAAGATTTTTACTATCAGTTACAGTGTCTAATATGGTCATGCGATTAACTGTCATAATTTATATAATCTTGCGTATGCGGACTTAATGCGGAAACCACTTAATCGAATAAACTGAGCTTTATTCACATTAATTGTTCTACAGAGAACATTTGTTATCTTATTCACTGAATAAATCAAAGATGCCGCCTATAATTAAATCACCACTTGTAACATAAACAATTTTATCATTTAAAACTAGATATTATCAATTTGAACTTAGAGAATAATTGACGAAAATGAACTATATCACCTTCATTTGCTGACACCATAAATCCTTGACTTTAAGTGCAGAATACACTTATTAAGTAAACATAGTTTCGTTATTTCGTTCGCACTCCAATATAATAAAGTTGTTTTTATCAACTACTAAAAATAGATGTCAGTTATAAGTCGAAGTAAAAACAAATGCCTACAAATCAAGATTCGAAACGACAAATATTTTATACAAAACCAAAAATATTTTTTCTTGTTGCTTTAGGCGTAATATGCTTTGACAGGCTAAAGCTACGATGGATCTATCGAGAAGGTGATTTTCTTTGTCACATCTTCTTTATTTATGTCGCCTGATTATTTTGCCTGAGAAGATCTTTGCATAACTCACACACAGAAAATATTTGAAACGCATCGATTCCCTATTACAAATATCAATATCGTGCTTCCAGATATGTAATGTATTCTTGACAAAAAATATTGTATAAAGATATTGTGATTACGTGATTACAAAGAGTCTTGTGATGACAACGCTAGTATATTCTTTAATATTGTGAGATTAATTTTCAGAGATTGCAAAGAACAATGATGGTAAATGTCACTTAAAATGATGTGAATTGTGGAAATTTATGACAGAATTTCTTTTTCATCTGATAAAGATTATTCGTAACTGGTAAAACATGAGGAATAAATTTAATCGGCACAAAACCTTCGTTGCCTTTAAAAACAATTGCTCTACAGATCATTTTCTCCCTAAACACACACACACACAATATATATATATATATATATATATATATATATATATATATATATATATATATATATGTGTGTGATGTTTGTTGTGTGTGTGTGTAACAGAAAAAGTGTCAAAAATTTATGAAAGTGTTGAGTAACACACACAACGAAAGTTGATATTGAAATGAAGCAACTAAAAAGTATGCCAAAACACAGAAACTATTGTTAAAAAACAAAAAACAATGATAAACCATCACCAAAAACAAAACGTTTGAAAATGACCCCAGAGTGAATTTTCTTATTAATAGCCGATTAAGTGATATATGACTCACATGCCTCAACTTCAAAATAGTCCCATTAAGGAACGTGTTAAAATATAATAACAAGGTAGATAACTATGTGCAGTGGTTAAACTCAAACCCACTAATATTACCAAGGTAAGTACAACTAAAACCGATCAACGAGAAACTAGAACCACAGAAACAATTACGACAAAAACTCACTAAAAAAAAAACATGTAAAAAAATAACTAGTGAAACTAAGAGCAAAGTCAAATGAGCAAAAATAAAACGAAATTGATAAACAATTAGAAATTGAAATCTCTCAAAAATATGACGGATAACTTCTTGAACATTTTTATAAACAAAGGAAACAAGAATGAGATAACGATAAACTATTCTCACTTCGGAGATTGAAAAAATGAAAACTGGTTCTCGAACTATGAAGTGCAATTTAATATAGCGATTAAAATCCGATATTCGGTGCTAGTATCTTTTGTGAGGTAAAATTTATGTCTACCATCAATGTGTTATATATTTCTTTCATTGGCATGTATTTCTTCTGAAAAACACAACTGTTTGTTTGATCCCCACGTTGTCTGGGTCAATCAATGACGACGAATGCTAGAGTAACCACAATATAGAATGTTGACGGAAATAAAATTTCATGTATTCGGCGGTTTTTACTGCAATCGCCACGACAACGGTACTTCTCAAACATCTTGAACTCCAATTTTTAGGGAGCGATCAACCTCTCTAATAATAAATCCTTTTATCAGGGACCACTTATCCCGATTTTCTCACAAAAATCAGTTCCACATAAACATTTCATAATCATATTTTTCCTCTTTCATCATCCCTGTCAGCAATAACAAGTACAATCTGCAACAATGGCCAAATCCCATATGTAAATTAAATATAATTATATTTTATTTTCCTTTTTTAAAGACATCTTCGATGACATACCATGGGTTAGGAAGGTGTTTGGTCAGAGCTGTAAGCACATCTATATCAGGGAGACTCGATTTTAGGACAGTCGTTTGCTTCGACTGGTAAACTCAGATTCCCCTCATTGGTGACATGTGTGGTGAAGTAGGTGTTTTGCACACGCGAAGTTGACAAATTGAGTGCTATTTGCGACTGATCTAGTCAACTAGCAAATCTTGAACAGCTCACTGCGTTAACTGACGTCACTTATAAAGCTGTCCCCACTGACACATGCAGCCTTTGATGCACTGCGTAACATGTCGGGTGTCCATCCCTTCTAACTTCTGTAGTCATAATAAAAATTATCAGGTGCACCTGCTTGTCACTCAGCGCAAATACATTTTACGTCAAAACTCCGTGCTGTCGGAAAATATCGTTGAACGACTATTTAACAAATATATCATAAAACTAGAGCACTTCAACAACTATCTAATGAAGAATCTTATTGTTTAAAGATATACTTTGTTATGAGTCAACGGGCTGAGAAAATAATACCAGTGAACAAGGATAAATACATTGATATTATCTGGAATTTCCAAGAAATGCTACACCAAAGAATAGTTATATTAGAAGCTTCAAAAATTGTCTCGATCCAGATCTATTTACTGAGTTAATACTGAAGATAGTTTCAGAAAAGAGGCCCAATTAAGAACATTATGGACAATTTAATAAATTTAACTGTAATGAAATTGCTATCATAATGAAAGCCGAAGAAACTGGGTGTTATCGTGACATTATATTTGATAAGAGTCATAATCAGATAAAAGGTACAAGTAAACATCCTCACTAATATGATGTCTTGCAATATCTATTGTTATTTGGGCATGGAGAGGATGGATATCATCCCCAGCCTTGAGCAAAAGCTTGAAAAAATAAGACTATCTATGCAATGGCCTATGATTTCATGATTTATCCGAAAACATTAAATCATCTACACAGATATCAACAACTGTTTCACGAGTATGCAGTTGATGCTCTGTCTACGGACGCAGACACGACTGAGTATAATGGACAATTCAAAATGCCTAACCTGTTATTTTAATTTTTTTTTTTGTGTGTGTGTGGGGGATTTGACAATTGGTTCTAGTGTACGCGCTCTGGTTCCCTACATTAAACTCAACCTTGTGTCACATCTCATCATAGTGGGATACTTTGGGTAATATCCAGCGTTCTGGGAGAGCTCGCAATTGTCAAGATCTCTTCCTTCGATCAGAGTACAACTCTCTGTCCACGGATGAAGACAGACAGAACATATCACGGTTGCGGGGCTTTGCAAATTTTAACCTTTTGGCCAAAATATGCGCGCTCGGGTTCCCCACGTTAAACTCCTCCTTGTCTCACATCTCTTCTCAGAGAGTAAACGTTGATTAAATATCAACTGCTTCGAGAGAGTTCTGATAGTTTTCGTTGGAGTACCATTGAAGTCAAGTGAGGCATAACCCTTCGTAGTGAATTATAACACCAAACACCCAAAATATATAATTTACATCGTTTGGACTGTTCCCCTCATCTATATTGTCGTATTCATATTAAAAATGTTTCGATGTGGTACGCTCCGGTGACTAAGATTTCAAACTGAACCATTTAAGTCAATCACTGGTGTATATTCTTCCCGTTCCCTGAGCCGTGTCATTTCTGGCTGTCTCAGTTATTTCCCTTTAACTCAACTCTCTAAGCTATTGAACTTACAAATCTTTGAGTTAAGTCACTGGATGTAACTAATGTTTTTATCCACTAGGTCATGTGCTCTTGAAGAACATCAGTGTATGAACTTTGGAGATATATAAAACTAATGTTTCATGTACCTTTTTTTAACAGAACACTAATTGCAAATTTGAAGCGAATAATTTTTCCTGGTACTCTGTATTACTGGTTACCATATTGAATTCATTTCTTGAGAGATTTCTGCGGCCTGGCAGATGCGCTGATTCCTTAAGTTTTCTTAATTTTCCTGTGATGTTCCCTATTTATTATTTCAACTTCCTCCCTTACAGAACGATGAAAAGGTACACCTGATTTTTCTATTTAATTCGTGTTATGGCCTTGCAAAGTTTTTTGCAGCCTTACCTTTTGCAGCCGACCCGTTTCACTTTTATATTTTTCCGAAGGTGCACGGAATAGTGCACACACAATCCTTAGTCATGTTCTCCTCTACTGGAGGTTTTACATAGAAGAGGTACCTGCAATGTGTAGAACCACTTTTGAATAAACCACAGATCCTTTGTATTATCTCCAATAATCCCGTCACATCCTGTATGTAGGCCGTTTTCTTAGTGTTGTCATTCTCATGTACCCTTCACTCCACGTTTGTTAGTACTGTTGTCACGTACTCCAGGTACTCCAGGTAGTTGTTACATTGCAGGGTACGTCTTATACTGAATGTCCCTGGAGCACCGATTATATCTTTTGCTCTATGTATAAGCAGTAAACGATCGCTTTCTTTACATTGTATGGGTGGTGGGTGTTAAATTGAGGTATTGTCCTCCGGTGAATGTTGGCTCGCGATATACGGATGTCTTGAACCCATTCGCTATTCGAGATATAAGTACATCTAAGAATGCTAGTTTGTTTTTTCTTTTCTGTTATGAACTGGATCGGTGATCTTATTGAGTTCACATGGTCTAGTAGTATCTGAACATTTTTCTGATGTGTCTAGAGTATGAATATTTAATATACATATCTCAGCCATAGAAATGACTTTAGAGATCTGGATGCTAATGTCATCTCCACAAAGTACTCCATGTATATATTAGCCAATGTTGTTGATAATGGCGACCCAAATGCTAAGCCCCCATCCTCTCAATATTCATCCTCGTGTAAACTTATTGAAAACTTTAGTTTTCTTTTTTCATCATACGGATAGTTTTAGACATACTGGAGTCACAGTGTTTAACCCATTTCTATTTTTTTCCTCAGATTATGTCATTTGCATTAATATATATCTATTGTCGGGGTGTATGATGAAAGTTGTTAGACCTTGAAAAACATTGTGTCATCAGTGATTACTCAGACACTATTGTCTCGATTGTTGATTAGTTGTCCTCCGGCTATTTTCTGCGATGAACGTTGCTCCAAGGAAGTATAAAAAAAAATTAAAGCTGCATGAAATCACTGTCAAGCATTAATGAGAGGTTGCAGATACTGTGGCTGTCACACATGCACTATCATTAGCGTCATCAAGAAGAAGAGACGAACTGCATCCATCAGTCTTAAAAAACATAAAGGAAAATGCGATCGCAAGAGAAAAACAACGCTCAGAAACGACATATACTTTACCAGAAAAAGTGTGACTGATTCGAGGTAGACATTATTCGTTTTGATTCAATTAATTTGCATTAGGGTGCACGCCTGATCTCATTGCAAAATATGTTGTTTATGTGCAGAAAGTCAGGATCTCTAATAGGTTGTGTATTTGTATAATGTTATGATATCCTAGAGATGAGTCTGTTCCTAACTAGCGATGGGTACCTTGGTGAACACTTACTACTTCCAGGTTCACCATCTAGAGCCATTGGATAGGAGCATCTTTGATTAGTTCTACAAAGTTAGCAGAGTTTCGGACATACGATGGTGACTGGGCCAGTTATATCCTAAAGAAAGTGACTCAGAGGTTGGCACACAGGGCCTTGTCAACTAACAAATGACCTAGTATACCACTCATGCCTATGACTATAAAATGAGAACAGTAGTTCGAACAATGGAAATAATGTATATGCTTTATCATCTCTGAAGTATAGAAAACTACAATATATATATATATATATATATATATATATATATATATATATCATCAATTTTTTTTAAACATACACCCATAGAACTTAAAAAGCGTGTAATTCCTTATGTTGTATTCATTTCTATGTTCGTACTGCTAATATCTAAAACCGATGTATCCCTTATTCTTATTAGGTTAATAAATATGGGGTCGCTTTCTGACATTTTGTGATTCTTATAGAGTCAGCCTCTTTCTTGTAGGCAGTTGTTTTGCTTTTGATAAGTTTTGAACGATAGTAAATATAATTATCGCAGTAGTTCTTTATTTATCTGTTCATGAGAAAAAAATCTTAATGTTGATGTACATTAAATCATATTCTATAGAATTTAGTTGTTATACTATTAACTACTGGTGAGTGATTAAATTGTGCATATATCACGCTAAAATCCACCTTCCTCCACCATCGCCATAGCTTAGAGGTAGAATCGCCGACTGATGTCAGTTCTGGCTAGAGGCAATCGGAGGTCTAACCGTACCGATGAACTGTGATAAAGCAAAACAGGACTGTCTACGGATGAACAAAAAATGATCATTTGGTTTGCTGTGTATGTCTGGAAGAAGATATAAAATTTACATGAGTGTTTTTTCAACTAATCAGAGCGAAGATTCATTTTGGAATTTGGCCCCAAAGAATACATCATGACTTTTTCTCTTTTTTCGCTTCCCTTGTCTTACTTTTCTTCTTTCTTCTTTTTCCTCCTTAACGGTCAATATATCAATCTTTAACCTAACCTAATCATTTTATTATTATTATTATTATCATTATCATTTTGCTTAGTTTTATTGTCTTTGATGTGATATGCCCATTTAGTAGCAAGGCTATCCGTTTCACTTTCTTATCAGTTTTGGTCTCCTAGATGTAATTCTCTCGAAATCATTGATTTATAAATAACATTTTTCTTTCTTCTTTTCTAATTTAATTCCTGCTATACTTATACCATCTTTCTAATATCTATTTCTTGTAAAGCCTTTCTTTATATGAAAAGAAAATGTTTTTTTATATAAATAATGTTCTATTTCAATTTACTTTATTTTGATAGTTCGTCAGTAATTATTTTCCTTAAGCACTTGTTGGTTATATGCATGTTATTTCATTTAGATTTTATCCATTTTCTAATGTGAATATTTTGCAATGTTTACATATGATATTCATCTCATTGCGTTTATTTAATAGTTTAGTATTTATTCTTTGGTGCCAAATTCCAAAATGAATTTCGCTCTGATTACTTGAAAGAAACACACATGTAAATTTTATGTCTTCCCACATACATACATAGTAAACCAAAAGTTCTTGTATTTAAATGTAAATCATCTATACACCCAACATCAAACATTGCCTGATGAAGAAAATCTCGAAAATCTCGAAACATAGAAATTTCCGTGTCGCAATGTACAATTAATTCATATAGTCTGCCTCCTTCTACCGAGCGCTCATAGCCCAGAGGTAGAATCGTTGACTGACGCCAATTCGGTCGGGTTTCAATCCTGGGTAAAAAGCAATCGGATGTCTAACCATACTGATGAGCTGTGATACCGAGAAACAGATCTGTCTGCGGATAACTATTTACGCTCTCACTCAGATTGAGCATTCTGGAAGAATGGTAGACTGTGAAAAAACAGTAGCTACTCTAGCATCTACGCATCATTCATTCAGCAAAGAATTAGAACCCTCTCGGTTATTGAGCGTGTATAATGATAATAAACACGCTAAAACTCTGCCGCCTTCTGCCGAGGTGCCCATAGCCCAGAGGTAGAATCGCCGACTGACGCCAATTCGGTCGGGTTTTAATCCTGGGTAAAAAGCAATCGGATGTCTAACCGTACTGATGAGCAAAACAGATCTGTCTGCAGATATATATATATATATATATATATATATATATATATATGAACACTGCATAATATCTGTTAGTTTGACTGTTCAGTTGGATATTTATATTAAGGCCCACTACTATTTAACTCTCCTTTTCATTAGCCCTAAATAAAATAAATAACAAGGAAGTAGATTTTCTCTTATTCATAATCCGTTTATTTCTATTGTGACTGCCAGAAAACTCATTATATACAGCATTTGATATAGAGGAAGTTTTACTTGGCCTGAAAGTTAAGCGGAAGCATTAAATTGACAGTTAATATATGCTAATAATTTCTATGATTACACTGTTCTTATCGAAAAAAAATTATTCATAATATTAAGCACTATCACCAAATAAATACAGTGAAAGAGATTGCTTAAAGAAATCATAAAAATACAACAAAAAATGTCAAATGATCGTAAAAGAAAGAGTGAGAATATCGGCCATATGTCGTAGTTAAAAAACACTGGCCTCGTTTCATATAGAATTAGTGATCAGTTAACCATTTCAAGCACTCAGACGCATGCCAAACATCTTTGACTGGTGCCTATTAGGAATGGAAAATGTATAGAAGCCCTTACAGAAAATAATATTTGATGTTATTTTATATTATAGGAGATTCTAGCGATTTTGACAACAAATCCGGGGTGGAATAGGCTAACTTTCTATTGCACAAGTGTCAACACAAAGTATATGGATGTGACGTAAAACAGAATATAAAAACGTGCCAACATTTAATAAAAAAGTTGGAATTAGGGGAATGACTAGCTATTCATCCACTCTCAAGGATTATTGCTCAAAAAGTTAAAAATCATATTTTACTTAGTAGATTAGAATATTTCTGATGGATCACGAGAGCCTGGTATATATATTAGGTGATGGTCGTTAGCATATTAGCAATAGACCTGGTGGAGCGGAAAACATACTGTTTGTCAGAGAAGAGACTGTGAGCTATGAGATGTTGAATCACCTCGGCGTTAACAATGGCCTCGAAAACTTATATATATATATATATATATATATATATATATATATCTATATATAAACTGTGCTATATGTGTAGGGTAAAATGTTAAATATCTAGGGTAAAGGGTTCGTTAATATAAGAATTTTTCCGCAGTTGTCAACGAGTGGTGCCTGTGTGTTTCCCGCTTGAAAGCAATCTTTAAACGATGTGAGTTGGGTTACACTCGTCAATACGATTTTTGGTGCCGAGAAACAAAATACAGTTTTAGTTCATTTGCTGGTGCTGATTTTTAAAAAAATGACCTAAGATTTTAATAGTTACCATTTTTGCTGTACTGAAATTGGTTATTTTTGGAAAAAATGAATTTACGATCTTGGCCGATTACAATATTTACTTAATAAAAACCGTAGAAACCCATCAATTTTCAGGCAGGCTGATCAGTTTTTGTCAGCCCCCTAAAATAAATTATTTTATCAGAAAACCGTGTATTTGAGTGAACATTTTTAAAATAGATTTCTCGCCAAACTTCAAAATAACTGATAGACAATCTCAGTAATAGGGTAATAGGAATATGAAGGTCCATTATTTTACATATCTATAAGTTTTCGAATAATTGTGGCGATGTGAGTGATGAGCATGGAAATGATTCAATCGGCATATCAAAACAATAGAAGAGCGCTACCAGAGACAGTGGGGCGAATGAATAATGGCTGGCTACTGATGGACTATGAAAATGGTGCTTAAATTACATTGAACATGACTGTCAATAAAAAAGATTTTTACCAGAGTTCTTATGTCAGGAAGGTTATAATTCTGCTGTTATTTTATCAAATTATTTGATGAAAATATTTGTTAGTTTAAGTATTTTCAATTGTGTTATTTTCAGAAACTTTTAAATAGTTTTAATCTTTGTTGAAAAAATTACTTCTTTAAAATCAGACCAATATTGGTTGCTTTAAATATTAATTGAGAATTTTTTACAATTTTACTTTGAGAAATATTTCCATACATCAATATCATATATGGAGAATACAGGTTAATTTCTAGACAGCAAAACACCAACAACTATAAAATATAAATATATTTGGAGGGAAAAAAGAATTCAATTAGAATGGAAAAATAAGACTTGTTGCCTCCCATATTACAACCGTTCTGTTTCATAATTTCATCAATAAATGTTGAACCTTCTTCTGTTTTTATATGCTGTGTAGCACCAATGGTTCTGTCTAATCCAGTTTTATTTTACCAGAAAAGTAGTCATTAATCACCTGAAAATGTGCTTCTCTATATATTTTTATGCTAGGATGAACCTATTTATACGACTAGATTTCAGACAGTAAAACAGTGAAATTTGCCCTCGAAAAGCTAAACAATATATTATACAAAACATGAGTACTGAACCATTGATTAATATCTATTCTTACATATTGTAGTTGAACGTTTGATTTTCTGAACATAAATCTTGCTTTAGAATATCTCTGTGGTTGATTTATTTGATGGATTTGACGGAAGAGCTTAGCAGCAGTCGATAGTTGTTCTATATTGAATCTACTTTCCATCATAAGCGATGGCTTTAACCTACTGACCTTGTTTATGAAATATGAATACAACCCGCTAAGTATATTCGGAATTTACACTACAGTGGAATCGGTAGATTGAGCAAACGTCTATAGGGTTTGCATTAGTACCCTGGCAGACGGTTGTGCTGACAAAAGATTAGTAACCGACTATCATATGGCAGTAAATGCTAGTTTTACCCTAGATAGAGTGAAGATTTGACACAGCAACGGTTTGAGACAACAACGACTTCATTCGAATGCTAGCATGATTACTCACAGCTTTGTCATTTTCTAATAAATATTTACTTTTTGCCTTTATAATATACTGTCATCCCCCGCAGTAATCATCTGATTTCATGTCATCTGAGTCTTTTTAGTTACGCCCAGTTACTATTATGTTGCTACAACGATTATTTTGGATTAATACTCGATCTTATGTCCCTTAGCAAGGTATGCATTGCATAAATTCGCCCTCAAACTCACGCAGATATAAATTTAAATATCTGAGAATTTTTATGCCATGCGCATTTGAATTATGAAAAAAAGCATTCAAGAAGCTAAGTAATGTATTAAAAAAGAAAATTTCTATTAGAAACAAAAATGGGTTTAATTTATATGTTACGTCAACCCGTGTTATATAACATAACTGGACACTTTACAGATGAAGATCAACATGAGATATGTTTCCAAATGTAGCACATTTAACAACTATATTTTTATCGATAACTAGCATTTGTTTAACTCACAAAGAATATTTCTTTGATAGAAGCATACGTTTGCATTAGCTCACAGGAATGAAGTCTATAAAATGAAGTCTATGAAATCGATACAAAACATAACCTTAAAATAGACGCAAGTGAAGAAGATAGATTGATTGAAGCCCAAATAAAGTAAGTTGGGATTCAAATTCTCACTGAAAATAGTAACCGATAGGAAGTAAATTGCAGTAAATATCCTTTCTTATGTATGTTGGAATTCTAAAAGAATTACTTTGGATTGTTAAAAAACAAAACTATATCCAGTTAACAGTACATTGATCAACCGGGTAGATTGGATTCGGAGGAAAAGCTATTATTAGGCAAATAAAGAATTGTCAGCCATACTGGGTCTGTAGTAACGCATCAAACGTTTATCTTTATTTGTGATGTTAAGTTATTCCACATGAGGCATGTTCTCTGAACTTTATATCTTCAGATCTCCAACTTCTTTTTCATTTTATACAATATTTACGTTTGTCTGGGCAGCTGTTATAAAATTTCAGGATTTGGGAAATTCTCCATTAATTCTAAACACGAGTTTTTTCACTGAAATAAAAAATATATTGCTAATAGAAATAATTGTATGGAAATAACTCGATGGAAAAATATACGATTTATCTAAAATTATCAAGATCGTGAACGAAGTATTTTTCTATCAAACTTCTAGAAATTATATAACTAATAATTAAATTATCAATTTTTTAAATATGTATTATTTTATTAGTAGTATATAAATTGGCTCACACGCAGTAATAGCGAATATATTTTAGCCTCAGTTTACTATTTACATAAATTTTTATTATGAGTTGTTTTACTATAAATACTAGTAAAAACGTGTGTGTCAAGCCAGATTTAAAGTATATTTTCATTGATTCTATAGTTAGTTTTAGATGATTTATATGTAATTCAATAAGACATGTGAAATAATTTCCATATCAATGCAGACGCATTTCTTTAAGATTTTATTGCAGGCTTTCATCAACAGAAAAATTTAAACCAGGCCATAGAGCTTCTACCTCCAAAGAAATGTAATATTTCTCATCCTGCTTTGAGAAGCTATTTTCAAAATATTCAAAAAGAGTCAGCATTAGGAAGAACGTTAGATTCTAGGAAGCTTCTATTCAGTATACTAAAAGATCAGAAAGCAAGTTCTACCGAACAGAAAGTCTATACCACTGAACAAAATACAAACTTTTAAACTGAATACACAATTGATGAATTTAGTAGAGGTTAGCTGGACGATAGTTTGAACACGAATTTTTGTGTTCTAAAAATTACTTGATTCTGAAAAATTCATAGCCTGGTGTCATTTTTTTCTCATGTTACAAACACAAAGTAATTCTGCGAAATGCTTGTTCACTTATTGCCAGTCAATATGCTGACATGTATTTACGTCAGCTGGTTGGCTGCCTTATAAGTTAATACTTTTCGATCTTCTTGTTTTCAAAATCTCCTGAGAATAATAAATTCCCAAAGCATGTTCCTCATATGTTATTCCAGTACATTTCAACAAATGCTAAGTACCACAGTTCTGTGGATATTTACTCATTGCATGTGTTTTGACGAATTTTGACCGAGTGGGCGTTTTGCCAAGGGAAGATTTACACTCAGTGCATGGGGAAATATACATTTCAAATATTGAGAATAAACCGTTTTTAATCGTACTTCCATATATACATTAGATGTCTATGTTTTTACCTTTTTAAATTTTCCAACACAAATATTTCATCTATCCTTTCTGGAATTTCTGTTTATTTTTACTTCGATATAATTAGTTCCATTGAATTTGATTGAAATGGAAATAAAATTCGTTTATTTTTCGTATTGTAAACCAATTGACAATAACTAGGCTTACTGACTGACTCATTCGTGCATATAATTTTCCATTCACTCTTTATAGTGGCACCACAGTCAACACAGTAGATTATTTGCTCAATTAAATCCTACTTTAAAATTATATGTGCAATTTGGTGGGGTTAGACAGAAATATTAAACCTTAAGAGTTTTTATACGATTAATAAATATATATACAACATTTGTAGAAAAAAGACCGCAAAAACAACCCCTCCAAAATTGTACGGACTTATGATACAGTTGCATGCTGGGATTTCGTTGTAAACAATAAACTGAACAACGTCATTGTTGCTCTTTCTTGTCTTGAAATTTGAACGCGACAATCATTTGACTGTAAACATTTTTAGTGTTAACATCTTTTTTATTTTGTGAACATTTTGCCTTATTACTGCTACTTAGCTTCATTTTGTTTTGAACACACACACACAAATACATACATACATATATATATATATATATATATATATATATATATATATATATATATATCAGTAAAGAATACCTAGAGCCAGACTGACCAAACTAGGTTTCACCTAAACGGATCGTTAGGATAAGCTGGCTAACGAGGTAAAAAGCAAACATGTACTTAGCTCTTTCATTTTTTTAAAAATATTTTTTCCCTTCTTCGTAGATTTGTGGAAGGTTTTTCGACACGAGTATAGTTAGAATCTCTCTTATATATATATATATATATATATATATATATATATATATCACACACAGACAATATTTTCTCGATTTTTGATTAGTTATCCTACAACTGTCCTATTTTTTGATGGATGTTGCTTCAAGAAAGCGTACAAAAATTATAAAGTTTCACGAACACACTGTCAAGCCCTAAAGAGAATTTGAGGATATTGTTGCTGTCAGCCATTGAATTGTCAAACGTTTCATCAACGCGAAGAAATAAACTGCAACCATCAGTAACAAAAAAGCATAAAGGAAAATGCGGTCGGATAAGGAAAACAACGCTAAGTGACGACGAATAATTTATCAAAGAAAGTGCGAAAGATCCGAGGAAGATATTTTGTTTTGTTTTAATTAATTTGCACATTAGTGCACGCCTGATCTCATTTCAAAAAGTTTAGTTTATGTGCAGAAAGTCAGCATCTCTGTCAGCTTGTCTATTGGTATACTGTTATGTTTATGTTTTATGTTAAGTTATACCATATGAGGAATGTTCTCTGAACTCCATATCTTTAGATCTCTAACTTCTTTCTCATTTTATACAATATTTACGTTTTTCTGGGCAGTAGTCAAATAATTTTCAGGATTTTGGAAAGTTCACCAATGATTCCAAACAGGATTGTTTTTCACTGAAACCCAAAATACATTGATTATATAGGTTCTAATATGGAAACATTTTAATGGAAACATATATAATTTATCTAGAATTATCGAAATTGTGAACTAGATATTTTTCTATTAAACTTGAACAAATTATATTACTAATAATTATATTACCCATTTTTTAAATATGTATTGTTTTATTCTTGATATATGAATTAGCTAACCCACTGTAACAGAGTTTACTGCTAATATAAAATTTTGTTATGAGCTGTTTTACTATACACACTAATAAAAAAGTATGTGTCAAGCCTGATTTAAAATATATTTCCATTTTTCCTAAAGTTAGTTTGTGTTACCTTCTATGTAGTTCAATAAGACATAAAAAATTTCTAAGTCTATGCAAACACATTTTCAAAAGAATCATTTCAGGTTTTCTTCAACACAAAAATTTAAATCAGGCCATACAGCTTTTACCTCCAAAGAAATTTAATATTTCTCCTGCTTTGAGAAGATATTTTCAAAATATTTAAAAAGAGTCAGCATTAGGAATAACATTAAATTCTAGAAAGTTTCTATTCAGTATACTAAAACATCAGAAACCAAGTTCTACAGAACAGAAAGTCTATACCACTGAACAAAATACAAACTTTTAAACTGAATACACAACTGATGAATTTAGTAGACGTTAACTGGACGATAGTTTGAACACAGATTTTCATGTGTTCTAAAAATTACTTGATACTGAAAAATGTATAACCATGTGTCATTTTCTCTTACACAAAGACCTAACTATCGTAATTTTGAGAAATCCTTGTTTACCTATCGCCAGTCAATATTCTGACGTCTATTTACTTTAGCTGGCTGGTTGCTTTATGAGTTAATACTTTCTGATGCTCTTGTTTTCAAAATCTCCTGTGAATAGAAAATTCCTAAAGCCTTTATTCCTCATATGTTATTCCATTTCATTTCAACACATGCTAAGCACCAGTGTTCTGTGTATATTTAATTTACATATTCCTCATTGCAAGTATTTTGACGAATTCTGCCTGAGTGGGCGTTCTGTTAAATAACTAAACTGCCAAGAGAAGATTTATACTCAGTGGTTGGAAAATGTACAACATTTCAAATATTAAGAATTAACAGTTTTTGATCATACTTTCATATAAACGATAGATGTCTGTTTATCTTTCATTATTTTCCAACACGAAAATTTCATCCTTCCTTTCTGCAATTTCTGTTTATTTTTACTTCGATATATTTAGTTCCATTGGATTTGAATTTGATTAAAATGGTACTAACATTCGCTTTTTTTTTTGGATTGTAAACATGTGACTATTTTTCACCTGCAATAGTTCCCATCAGCTGTATTTTTTCTATCTGGATTATATTGCATTTTTCTTTATTCTTTCTTTCTTGCCGAGGTCTTTATTTCAGTAGCTGTCATTTTCTAATGTCCGAACGGTTTCATATTTTCACCACACTGCTTCACCGATCGACCGATTTAAATTTTTCTTTCGTCTTTACAGTCAAGCATACCATGTTATTAATATTGCTTTTATGTTGATCATTTTTATTACAATTTTTACAGATTTACTTTTCAAATTTTTTAAAGATAACCATTGTATGATATCCAAATACATGGGGTTTATAATAATTTTTTGTGATTAATGTTCTGACAATTTATGTTGTGCAAAATGTGGCAAAGTGACTTATCAGAGACGACAAACTGAAACAGATATACAAAGTGTTATAATAGAAGATAAGAGTTTTTTTTTAATTTTGGCAAACTCGAATAACACAGTGACCTTTAAAATAATCAAATCATAGGAAAATGTTTTATTTTAATAAAATCCTATTCTGGATAGAAAGGTATAAAAAAGAATGTATTCTCTTAACAATTTAAAATGCCAGATTTAACTGTAAAAGGGTGGGACCTTGTTGCCAGTCTAGGTGATCGAGTAAATTCTTGTATAAGGGAAACCAGTGACCAAGATCTGAGGAAACTAAGATAACATCTTGTTAAAATGTATTAGACAAAAAGAACATTTTGATAGAAAAACAGTGTTGAACTACGATGCAGAAAAATAGAGTTAAATTTCAAGTGTACATTGAGTTCATGCCTTCAGTGACAGCACTTTCCTTGTGAGTAATTAATAAAAAACTGGCAAACAATAATCCCGAATTATTTTTTCAAGTAGATCGGCACTACGTTACCTTAGACTTCAAATCTAAAGATGGACATTGCATTTAAATGTTGCGGTGAAGGTACTTTCATCGAACACTGAATGTTGCTAGAAAACAAAGAGTATTAACCTAAACACTCGAATCATGTTATTAAATATTCTAGTCAGATCAAGATTTTCATACATGTGTCACGAATGACCGCAAACACATTCATAAATATCTGTCAGTTGTATACAAATGTATTCTCAGAATTCCTCTTAAAATAGCTTCGAGTGAGTGAAGTATGCAGATCTTAGGAAGATTCATTCTTTTTTCGAACGTGACTGGCACTACCACATCATAAATGTGAAACACAGATCAGTCAGTTAAGTGTCATACGTGGTACACGCTTGGGCAATCATGTCTCGAAAGAGACATGACTGACTGGGCAGAAGATTATCCCGCAGTAGGTTGCCATTGCTTTCTGCAGTAGACTGGTTGCCAGTCAAGGCTATAGAATCAAATCTGTCCTGCTATTTAACCCATAACTGGAAGGAAGAGACGGATTAATACCTTTCACAAGGGTATTTGCGCGTAACTGAATGCAATGAATTCAACTGGAATTCGAACTCGGCTCCCGATTTCTCGTTCCGAGCCGATATCCACTGCACCACAACGCACTTGCGATGCAATACTAATCCTAAAATTTGCTAATTACTTCTGGAAATTTCAGGAGAAGGGATTTTGAGACAACAGAAATATTGCCCTGTGGGAGAAAACCGAGAATATCATAGGGGATCATGTAATGTAGTTTTAAGGAAAATTGGAACTAAAAGGACACTTGTATTGAAAATCAAAATCGTATTTGATATTTATGAAATCATTTTTTTATTTCTGCAGGATTCTTCTGCTTTCTCTAGAATGAAATATAGCTCTTAGGCTTTGTTCAAACAATTCTTAATTTCTAAACCCAGTCTATCAGGTAATATAATGGCTTTCCTTAATTAATGTTTTACGATTGCTTCTGAATGTATCTCTTGACAGTTACACACTTTTCAGTGATTTTTCGGTGTTTTTGAAAACGCTACTGAAAAAATTCTACATTTGTAAAGATTTTCATTTTTTATTATTGAGATTGTTTACATGCTGATTATTACCGGCGGATATTCATTTTTCCATCGTTTTTTTTCTTTTCTAGACTTTCATTATTCTATTTTAATAGAACTTTGTCAATGTGAAACTATTCCGGGAATTCTATTTTGTCAAAGGCAATCTTCAAATATTTAAATGCAAAATTTACAATGGGAGATGGTAAAATCTAACCTTAACCAGTCTTACTCACTCACCCATTCATACATGTAATTTTCCATTTACATAAACATCACATTTACTATTGATATTGGAAGCACAATCAACACAGTAGATACTTTGCTCAATTAAATCATAACTTAAAATTATATGTGCAATTTTGTGGGGTTGGACAGAAATATTAAACAATAGTATTTTTTATACAATTGATAAATATACATACAACATTTTATAAAATGACTGCAAGAACAAACCCTCCAAAGATTTATGAACTTATGATACAGTTACATGCTGGGATTTTGTTGTAACCAATAAACTGGACATCTTGTTGTTTTTCTTGTCTTGATGGCCGAACACGACAATCATTTGACTGTATCCATTTCTCCTGTTAACACCTTTTTTATTTTGTGACCATTTTGTCTTATTACTGCTACTTTGCTTCATTTTGTCTTGAACACACACACACACACACACACACACACACACACACACACACACACACACCTATACAAATACCCTCCATTTCTTTATAAACATGTATACAATATTTTTATCATTTCACCCTCCAAGGAAGGCGATAAGCCCGAGATACATTATTGAGTATAGAGAAGGAAATAAGTTTTTTTACTCGTTTAACCCCAATCAAAGCGATACCGCCATTTTTGCACAGGGGGCTGCATAAGAGTTAAAATTTTAGCGAGTGACTAGAAAGACGAACCAGTTATAGGGGGTGTCAGAGAAAAGACAAGAGAAGGATGGGTATATAGGTGTGATGTCAGTTGCAAAGTTAGAGTGAGAATAGAAAAGAACAATATACACGGTGTGATGTAGAAGGAACGATAGATCAAGTGGATAAGAGATGGGAATTGCCATTGCATTTAAATTCCTGGAGGTTGTATCCGTCAGGAAAGCAAGCATATGGAAGGGATTTTCACAGGTGGTAAGTGCGAGTAAAGAAGCTGACGAAGTTTAATTATTGGCTGCATTTGATAGATTTAACTGTAAAAGGTGGACCTTGTTGCCAGTCTAGTTGATCGAGTAAATTCTTGTATAGGGGAAACCAGTGACCAAGATCTAAGGAAACTGAAGATGACAGTCGATGTTGCACTTAAATCCTTCAAGATAGTTGTTGACAAAAAAGCATGAAGTTGAAAATTAGTTGCATTAGTTGTTATCTGGGCTTAGAACCTATATTTATTTCGGGAAACTACAACGTAAAATGATGACATGCAAATGCTAATCTAGTACTGCACTAAAAAGCTCATTAGAACAATTCTTACGAAAGTATTATTACAAAAGGAGAGAGAAACTGTTAGAACGTTGGGAAAGTGACTACAGTCGGCATACCAAGTCACAACGTATGAGATTTATGATTCTATTTGGTTTCTGTCAAGAATCTATAGATACTAGGCATTTTTAGTTACCACTTTCTAAGCTTAAATTCTTCTATGGTTGAGAAGGAATAGCTAGAAAATGGTAAAATACCCCGAAGTAATCGTATATGATTTAGGAAGGTCAACAAATGCCATCCTATTTAACGGCATTTTCTATCAAATTTTATTATCATCTGTAGATTAACAATTACTTTTATTATGATGACGGTTTCCAACATTTTATCTATATCAATAATTTTAAATTATCTTCAACCATATTTTGTCATATTGTCATAGGTGTTGAAATGTGAATCATGATTCATAGAAGAAGTTGGGAGAATAAAATATTACGATAGAACAATTTCAAATTGATTTTTCAAAACCAGAATTTTGCCATCTTCTGTTCTTTTTTCTTGAAGGAAAGATGAAGATTTGAATGGTTAATTGTTTAACCGAGTGGAGATTTTAAAAACATCAAAATTAATAAATAAGTTTGACTGAACAATATAAAAAATTAGAAAGCTTTCACCTTCTTAAAAATACAACGAAGTATATTATAGAGTATAAATAAAAAATTGACATCAACATTTTTTATCTGTAAAATCTACAAATTTTCTTTTTAATCATTTCACCCCAAGCAAAACATTCCACTGCCACTATTACGCAAGGGGTTATATAGGGGAAGGTAAAGAGAAAGAGTGATTAGATATAGGAAATGTCAGAAGGAGGGTGATAGACGGGTAAGGATACCGAGGCTGAGGGTTGGGTAGATGGGAAGAGTGTTTGAGAGAATGGATGCGAGTTAGTGTGTTAAGAGGTGTCTATTGATCATACATTTAAACTCCTAGAGGTTGTAGCTAGTGCTAAGTAATTTTATGCACGTGTTAAGCAGCTAACACTAAGGGATATGTATAATTAATGGCACTGTTAAGCATATATCTAGCCATTTGGAAACAGTAATTTATATATTCTATGAGATATAATTTATATTTATCCCGACAAAAGAACTGCTGAAAATGCGTGTTACAACTTGGAGATATAGAAATAAAGCGAAAACGTGCATTTAACTAAACGGGATGTGTTTTAACAGAAGACGGACGATGCATTATGGAAATCTAAAGGCGCATTGCGGTAGCAAAATATTGACTTTTGATGTGACACTTCTGTTAAGCATATAGAAGATTATGAATCTCCACATTCTTCTATAACGTGTAGCTCTTAGGAGGTATTCTCCTTTTGCTCAAGTTTCTAACTCTCGTTTCATCATTTATTCACACAAACTCGCCAGCTTGTCTTTTTCCTCTATCTCTCTTACCCTCATATGTCCAGTCAGAGTGAAATTATCCAAGCAATCCTTCTTCATGATATATTCAAGCAATTTCAGTTGTAACTTTCATATTCCGTGTATAAACGTTCATTCTTTATGACTTCTTTATGTCTTAAAAAAGCTGAAGATGTTAAGAATCAGAAAAATATTATTAACCTATTGTGTAATATTAGTCATGTTATATAATATTGAATGCTTGACAATCTCTTCAGAGTTGAAGAAGATAATTGAAGCAACATGGGTTTATACAGAAAGATGCTGATAACACTATCGATTTAGCATTTTATCAACAAAGAATTTTTATAGGAAATGAAAAAGAATGAAATACTTATCACTAATGGAAGTTTAAGGAAGAAATGAAATCATCCTGAAGACAGGAAATAAACCACCCAAGAAAGTATTGGGCTTGAGTCAAAATTTAATTTCATTGAATGTAAACACTTACCATTTGTAAGAAAAATTAAATCACCAGAGAGAGTTTTCTTTTTTTAAATATCGCATAAAAATTTAAATATAAAATAACATGGTAGAATATATTCATACACTATCCAAACTGCTGAACATAAAGGTGAAAATTATACACATCAATAGTAGTGGAATAAAAAGAGGTTAAAGGCTTTTGAACAGATGAAACAACGCTCTGCATAGCAAAAATCTGCATGGTCAATATCCAGAACCAGTTAATAAAGCCGATGTTGAAAATATTAAGACTCATTGATGCTCATAAGCATCTGGATTAATGTTGAAACGGAAGGCTTTGTTCTTGTAGAGTAAGACTTGAGTTATTTCACTATGGACTTTCAGGCAAATATTATATTAATACGTAATAAGGTGGATCCAAAATGCAGATTCTATGGTAAATCATAAACCATAAACTATCTAATTTTAGTATGTTCTGTACTTGTGCCAAATGAATATAAAATCGTCGGGATAAAGTGGAACAATATTTAGACTAGAATACTAAGATCAGATAGTCGAGGGTTTCCTGATACTTGTCGTAGAATCTGCACTTTGGATTCACACTATTACATATAAATATATGTACAGTTTTTCACATTTATTTCTGACCTTATGTGTCTGGTTGGATCCGGAGAAAATCCAAGGAAATAATAATAATAATAATAATAATAATAATAATAATAATAATAATAATAATAATAATAAAAGAGCAAGATTTTACAGACAAAATAAGATTTTTCAGACTGATACAAAGAGATTTTACAGGGAAATAGGTAAAAAAAGAATTGAAGTGACAGTACCCCCCAGAATGGAAGAAGTCACACAGTTCTGGGAAAAGATATGGGCTTGCCCTAAAGAACTTAGCAAGGAAGTACACTGGATTACGCAGGAGATAGAACGAATGAAAAATAAACTCGAACAGACATGGTCTGGAATTACAGAAGATGATGTTAAATTTGCACTAAAAAAAGCACACAATTGGAAATTCCCAGGTATAGATAAAATTCCTAACTTTTGGCTATATTATTTAAATGCAGCACATAAAAAACTAGCCAAAGAACTTCAAGAAATGGTTGACGATCCCACTAAAATTCCTGCATGGATGACCAAAGGAATTACATTTCTTCTACCCAAGAATGGTGACACAAACAACCCGAAAAACTACAGACCAATTACATGTCTTCCGACAACATATAAACTATTAACATGTATTTTAACAAAACAGACATATTTATTCTTAGAAAGAAATGACATGATACCGCTTGAACAAAAAGGGTGCAAACGTGGCTGTTATGGTTGTAAAGACCAATTGCTAATTAACAAAATGATCCTGGAAAACTGCTACAGAACAAAGAAAAATCTTAGTACTGCCTGGATAGACTACCGAAAGGCATTCGATAGTGTGCCACATGACTGGATTTTAAAGACTTTAAATATATACAAGATATCGCCCGTCATCATCAATTTCATCAAACAGTGCATGTCTATATGGAAAACAACCCTTTACCTCAATCATATAAATGGAACCTATAAGTCTGATGAAATAAACATCAAAAGAGGTATATTTCAAGGTGATTCTTTATCTCCCTTACTATTCTGCATATCATTAATAGCATTAACCAGTCAACTTAATAAGACAGAATGTGGTTATAAAATAGGCCAAAAGAAAATAAGCCATCTATTTTACATGGATGACTTAAAGTTATATGCTAAGAATGATAATGAGCTGGAAGGTCTTCTGCAAACTGTAAAATGCTTCAGCGAAGACATTGGAATGAAATTTAATTTGAATAAATGTGCTAAAGCTACAGTTTTACGTGGATCAATACAAGAAACCTCCTCAATTAGCCTAGACCCTGCTGTAACAATAAAAGAATTGAAACCAGAAGAAGTTTATAAATACCTAGGTGTAAATGAGAGCGAAAACATTCACCATAAAAAAATGAAAGAAATAGTGCGTAAAGAGTACTATAGAAGGCTACGAATGATATTAAAAACTGAATTAAATTCACAGAACAGAGTTATGGCCATTAATAGCCTTGCAATCCCAGTTGTCCAATATAGCTTTAACATCTTAAACTGGACTCTAAACGACATCAGGCGAATGGATGCTAAAACAAGAAAGCTTCTTTCTAAGCATAAGATGCATCATCCAAAGGCTGATGTAGACCGTCTATACATACCCCGTAAAGAAGGTGGAAGAGGTCTTATTCAGCTGGAATTGTCATACAAGGCAACAACTATTGGCTTACTAACATACATAGAAACAACAAAGGATTGGATGATACAATTAGTAAGGCAACATGAAGAAAGAAAAAAAATATTCAATTGTAAAAGAAGGCAGTAAATTCAAACAAGATTTACAGTTAGTAGATTCTGTAAAAAAGCAGAACGGAAGCCAAGAGCCGGCTATTGCAGCAAAGAATATGAAAATGAAAGCCAAAGATAAAGCTCTTGAACAGATGAAACAGCGCTGGCAAGACAAACCTCTGCATGGCCAATATCCAGTACGTGCCAATAAATCCAATGTTGACAAAGTTAATACTCATCGATGGTTACGTGCATCTGGATTAAAGTCTGAAACTGAAGGCTTTATTCTTGCAGCACAAGACCAAAGTCTTTTCACGAGAAACTTTCAGGCAAATATTATGCATAATAATATGGATCCAAAATGCAGGTTTTGTGATAAACACCAAGAAACAATAGACCACCTAATCTCAGGCTGTTCTGTGCTTGCCCCAAACGAATATAAAAATCGCCACGATAGAGTTGGGCAATATTTACATTGGGCAATGTGCAAACATTATGGAAAAGCTGTAAACAAACACTGGTATGAACATCATCCAGCACCGGTTACAGAAATAGAAGATGTAACCATTCTATGGGATTACACCATCTACACAGACAGAAAAATTGAAGCAAACAGGCCAGATATTATTGTTAAAAACCAGAAGGAGAAAACTTGTCTATTAATTGATATGGCTTGTCCAGCGGATTGTAACATAGCAATCAAGGAATTTGAAAAACTGTCAAAATATAAAGACCTGGAAATTGAAATAGAAAAAATGTGGAAATTGAAAACAAGAGTTGTGCCAGTGATAGTAGGTGCACTTGGAATGATAAAAAATGGAACAAAACAACACATTGAAAGAATCCCTGGAAACCCCAGCTTAAGAGATATACAAAAAATTGTATTATTAAGTACAGCCCACACACTAAGGAAAACGTTATCTATGTAATGCTGGGGATGATAGGGAGGATAGAAAAACATGAAATGGAGTCATAACAACACGCCACTACCTGCCTTAGGTCTCCCCGCAGACTTGGTTGGTAGTGAGACCAAAGCAGAAATCGAAATATGATGAAAAATGACATAATAATAATAACTAGTTCTAATCAGAGAAAATTACAGGGTTTTTCTAATTTAATATTCTGATGAATTTTAGTTATTCAGTTCGTGATTGAGCAAGCACATGGCTACATTTAAGCAGATAATATATTTATAGTAATTCCCTTATTGCATCGTTAAGTATTTCCATTTATCAAAATATTGGAATAACAGTCATAATTATGAATTCAAGTTGTTATTTTAAGTAAGAAGGTACAAATGAAACATTTAAAATTGACAACTTTTTTCCATTTTATTAAAACAGACGTTAAGAGTTCTATTTTTCCTTTTTTCTGTCTTTTTTATTTCGCTCTCCAACTGAAAACAAACCTGGGAAGTGTTTTGAAAAAGGATGGAAAGTGCGAAATGCAGGTCCAAAGTCGCATTGACATGACCGAAGACGCATTTCAGAAACTAACCAGAGTACTGAAAGACAGGAAAATCTTGCTAGAAACAACAAAAAAAAGAGTGTTGGATTGCTATGTCATATCTGTCTTTCAGTATCGCAGTGAACGTTGGACGATTTCATCAAGGATGAAGGAGAGCCTTGAGGCAGCAGAAATGTAGTTTTACAGAAGGATGCTGAGGAGACCACGGGCGGAGCACGTGTGCAACGATGAGGTTCAGGAAAAGATGCAAACCATACTTAATATCAAGAAGATTTTGGTAACGTTCCTGGAATATGACCTGGAGAATTTAATACTCAGAAGTTGGATAATAGGAAAGAGACACAGAGGAAAACAGCACAAGACGAAAACTATGATAACGATCATTATTTCTCTTGCTATCTCATTTAGCCACAACATATAAGATTGGAACATAAAGGATATGACGGAAACTGATGCAAATATTTGCAAACAAGTGACATGAAATAGAATACATCATCTTATAACACATTCTGGCGTTGTCAGAAATGAGTTAGATTACGGGCATGATTCAAGCGAAATTATTTTAAAAATTCAACAATGGAACTCTGTTTCTTGAAAATTTACAAGATTGGATATTGTAACTCTTAGTAGACAATAAACAAGTCAAAATATTTATATTGTCCCTAAATCAAAGGTAACTGATAAACCCGCAAGATAATTCATGTTAAGTTTGGAAAATAGTGGTGAAGTAGATACGACTGAAACCAGCAAGAAAACCGAAAAAAGAAGCGAAATACTTGGGCAAAAATAGAGTTGAAATCTGGAACCAAAAGCTTTTAGTTAGCTAGTTCCTCCTCTGAAAGAAGCATGCTGAGGTAGATCATGAGGAAGTCAGGAATTACGGGCGTGAATGAAAGGAGTATTCTTGCTGCAAATAACATACATAACAGTATAATCCTAGAATTTTGTATGTTCTGTACGAGTGGCAAATTAATATAAAAATTGTTGGGACAATATTTAGTTTGGAAAAGAGGTTAACAAACACTGGAATGAATATCACTCAGCATGGGTTACAGAAAAAGAAGATATCATAATGGCTTCTTGAAATTTTCCATTGATAAAAAAACAAAAAACAACATAAGATCGCACACATTTTACATAGATAAGTCTCGACGTAATATTTGAGCCGTACATGTGAGTACGGTTTTGTGTATTTCTTAAGGTATGGGCTACCAGAAATACCTCAGCTAAGATTATTAGAACCTTTAAAAATCAATCCAATGTATCCAACTAGAACTGGAATAAGTATGTTCCCATGTGCCACGGTCTAGGTAATGTTTCTTACATTTTCTTTCCCATAAAAATTGCATGTTTTACACTACATATATTGACCCACTCTATCATACAGAGTTTTATATTCAGTGGGCTATATGTAAATAGTCTGAATATATACGACATCTCATGGGAGAAATAAACCGAAGTCTTTCATAAAATAATCTTGTTTGTTTGCGGATAAAAGTTTAAGAAAGAACATTCTCAAGAAAGTTTTCTTTGCAAATTCTAAAAATACGAATCTCTTTTCTCAGATAAATTTACTTTTTATGAGAGGTTTTTATTTCAAAAGCCGCCCACTGCATAAAAGAGGGAAAGTTTATGTCATCTTGGCATCACCTATTAAAACGGATTGAACTCTTCCTTCAACTACATATACTTCTCACAAGAGGAGAGCTGATATCTCAAAAAGAGCAGAGAGAGATCAGCAGATCAACATAAGTCAGAGCAATAGGCAGAGATAGCCAAAACTGCTACCGTACAACCATTGCGAGTCACAATTACTGTATTACTTCCTAACTCGTATTTATTGTTCTACTAACTGAGTTCCAAGTATTTGTATTTTGCTGTTTAATATATATATCGTTATTTCTTATTTTGGTTGCTGTTGTATTATTTTCTTGCTGGACTCTCAACCGGGTCCACGAAAGTTTACATGTAAGCGAGTCAAGATGAGTCTTCACAAAAAAATATATGTGGCGGAAGTAAATAAGCATCGAGGTGTGACAGAATCAAACATATGTTTGTTTGCAATTAAATATTGATTACTAACAACGAACCTTACCGAAAGGCATAGAATCTTTATTAAATCTCAAATACCTAGCCTTTTAGATGCCATTTATATTGTTTAATAAAAATAGGACATCTACTTTATAAAAATTTTATATTTATTTATTCTAATTCACCATGTCCCTCCTTTAGTTTCTTAGTCATTACGTACGTTACGCCCTGTAAATAATTCTTAAATAAACAACTATTCAGTTTTGATAGTGTGGGGGAAAATAACAGGAAATACATATCAGAGACGCGTCGTGGTTTCATAGAATAAATGAGTAAAGAGAGAGCGAAAGAAAAAAAGGAAGTTTTTAGCATTTGTTTCAGTGAAATGGAAAAGCTGTCAATTTAAAATGTCTTTATTTATATCCCGTGATTTCGTATTTTTATTGAAATATGTGTTAAAGTTGTTAAGTTCAAATATTTAATGGATAAAAGACAATATTTGATTTCAGTGAGAATATAAGAAAAAGAAAGAAATAACGAAGGAAAGTAAAAGTCTTTAAAATAAAAATCCAATTACAATATTTAAAATAAAATAAAATAACATCAACAGCTGAATTTTAGTTTAATTATTATCATTAGAAATATCCATAAAATATGGATTTGGCTCGAAAGAAAGAAATACGTCATTATAAAAATGTTTAATACCTACAGGAAAAGAAACTACTTGATTTCAGTGAGAAAAAGAAAGAAAGAAAGAAAGAAAGAAAGACAGCCATACATGCATACATATATACATACATACATACATACATATATACATAATTACATAGAGTTCCAGTGAAATGAAACGCAGTCAGTATATCCCCTCCCGAGAGAACAAAGAATTTAACCGCAGTCACGAATAACAGTCAATCTGTCCGCTCGCCTCACGCATATTTAAAAAAATCACAATTGACTCATTTCTCTTCCCACTAATTAGGCCTTGTGATGGATGCATACGGACAGGTAACGATCTCAGTAGATACACAAAGATAGTAAAAGGCGTAAGACAAGGATATGTCTTTTCACCGGATTTGTTCAACCTATACAGCGAGAATATTTTGAGGACCCTAGATGACACGCCAGGATTTGTTATTGGAGGCCACAACCTGAACAACATAATGCGGACGATAATGCGGACGATACGGTGCTGATTGCGGACACGGAAAGGAAACTACAAGACCTCATACAAAAAGTAGCAGTGGAGAGTGACAAGGAGGGACTACAAATAAACTTTAAGAAAAATGAGTGCATGGTCATCAAAAAAAGGTGCAACCCAAAATGCCAAATACAGGTGGGGGATAACAGAATCAAGCAAGTACAAAAATTTAAGTCCCTAGGAAGTGTTCTAACAGAAGATGGAAAGTGCGACACGGAGATCCGAAGGCGAATTGGCATGGCAAAGGACGCGTTCCAGAAGATGAGCAAAATACTAACACACAGGAAAATCTCAATAGAAACGAAGAAAAGAGTGCTAGACTGTTACGTGATGTCAGTTCTTCAATACGGCAGTGAATGCTGGACAATATCATCGAAAATGAGGACAAAACTAGAGGCGGCCGAAATGTGGTTCTACAGAAGGATGCTATGGATATCGTGGACCGAGCATGCAAGCAACGATGAGGTGTTGGAAAAAATGGTAACAAAAAGGAAATTGATGCTGAGCATCAGGAAGAGACAACTGAAGTTCCTGGGACATGCAATGAGGAAAGAGAGCCCGGAGAACCTGATACTGACTGGTCAGATAGAAGGAAGGATATACAGAGGAAGGCAGCGGATAACATATTTGCAGGGTCTGATTAGGTGGATGACGGAACGGGGGTTGCCAGGAGCAACAGGAGCAAACATACTAAGAGCCACAAGGGATAGGGAGACGTCGAGAACCATGATCGCCTACGTCCTGAAGGGACAGGGCACATAGAAGAAGAAGAAGATGGACGACACACACGGATCTTATTATGATAAAGATTATTGTTATTATAATCATCTAAATCGAGAAAAAGTTTAAGAATACGCAAAAAAAAACATTAATGATAATTTTGAATTTACAAATTCGTAGTAAATCAATAAAATACTATTTTTTTTGTAAATGTTGGATAAATAAGCGCCGTCTTCTCGATGATTACGAATTTTTATTTCTTGGACGATGTAGTCGGTATGTGGGTTTTAATATGGAATTAAATCTCATCCACAGATTAGTGTAAAATAATTAAAAAAGGCAAATTTCAACATAAAAATGAGCTCCGTGATATATAGATATTAGCAGTCATATCAAAGAGTTTATTTAAAATGAATTAATGAAGATTATTCTAATTTATATTCGTTAGGAAATTAATGAACGAAAAGTTTCAATCTTTCTCTTTTGATTTTTTTTTTAAACATCTGAGATCAACAACTATCCATTTTGCCTTTAGTAAGTCAAATTTATGTAGGGCGCTTTCGTTACATTGATGCTTGATGCAAATCATGACAAAACCTTCCAGAAAAGCAGACGGAAATAATATTTATGTTTATTAATATGATCCACGTGTAATCTATAAATGAACAAGATTTTTATGTTTACTATAACTCCCAATATTGTAAGAATGGTGGTCATCTTTTTCATAAATCGTAAATACTTGCCTTGTGCTACCATGATTTTTTGGTCAGAACGCTTGTCTCGCAGCATAAATGTGAGTGCAATACATTCGATGCTTAAATATGCCCTGTGGGTGTCAAAATGCTTGCTAAATAGAAGTTCAAAAAAAGGGAACTACAAGACCTTCGATAGAAGGTAATGAATGAAAGTGAGAAGAAAGAAAGAAATATCAAGACAAAACAGCCCCAGAGAAATAAAGGGACAATTTAGATATCCGAAGGAGTAGTGGGATAGTAAACGATGCCCCTATAAAGGTAAGCAAGGTAATAAGAATCAGAAAAAAGCATTAGAAACTAAGAAGCGAGTACTGAACTTGCACGAAATACCAATCCTTTTATATGGCAGTAAATTCTAGACAATGTCATCAAAGATAAAATAGAAGCATGAAGCTACAAATGCGTGGTTCCTACAGAAAAATGCTGAGAATTCCATGAGCAACGATTAATTTTTTAGAGAAAATAGACACAAAAAGCACGCTTACATGTAACATCAGAAAGATGCAGTAGAAATTTCTACAGTATATAAAGGAAAAAGATTGCTTAGAAAAATTGACACTCACAGGGCATATTGAGTAAAAGAAGGACGGAGATAAACAGCACATATCTTATTGGCAGAATAGTGTTTACGGGCTATGACAAAAAATATAGTAAGAGGTACAAAGACCAGAACTATATGGAGATCTATAATCGTCAACACGGGGTGAGAAGAAGTGACAAAGAAGAAAAAAGATCTATCAAAAGCACACCATTAATTATTCATAGTAAAATAAATTCAGCATATTCTCATATCTGTGTTTAATCCACTTTTTTTTGTATGGCCAATGAGTTCTTTAGCTTTTCAGCAGGGAAGGTTCCGCTTCAATCAATTTATATTACATATATTACTTCACACACGCACACAGACACACAGACACACAGATACACACACACACACACACAGATACGGAGATAGGGTGTGGTCAAAAACTGGTGGACAGTAACTGAGGCAGTGGCATAAAATCTTTCATGAATGCAAGAAATGGTTTGTCTCTTTTATATATATATAATTCCGTTGTTTATAAATTTCAACGTGGTTGCAAATGCGACTACATAGGTAGAACATCTCAGCGTTTAGATCAAAGAATTTAGCAACATTTACCTCCTAAAACTTTGGACTCTACCGCAAATGGCAGTCAACTGGTAAATACATCCGGGTCATCAGTTGGACAGCATATTGTTAATAGCAGGAATTGCATTGCTGGTTTGAGTGTAGACAATTTCTCCAATCAAGGTAGCACTTGTTATATCATCTTAAGGTACTGGAGTCCATTTGCTTCAGGTCACGTGGGCTTTTTCTCTATAAGCAGAGAGAATGCCTTCTGGGATTAAGTATTATTGGTCTCTAATTTTCTTAAAAAATTTTCCCCTCTTCACAGTTCCCATTTCATTTCTTACTTTTATGCCTAAATCCCAGAAATTAAACTTCATGAAGACCTGGGCGAAACCGGTAGTTTTTAGTTCTTAGTAAAATGCAATTCAAAAAAATCTGCTGCTATGAAAGTCGGCTCTCTGTGCAGGGCCCGGAAATTTTTCCCACCTGAAACTATTCTGCACATATACAAATCTACCATCCGCCCGTGTATTGAATATTGCTGCCATATCTGGTCGGGTGCCCCTGCTGCTCTCCTTGGGCTTCTTGACAAAATACAAAGGAGGATCTGTAACGTGGTTGATACTAACTTGGCAGACCGGCTGCAGCCGCTCTCACACCGGCGTGATGTAGCTTCCCTGTGCCTCTTCTACAAGTACTTTCATGGCTTCTGCTCCGATGAGCTTAGATCACTGGTGCCGCCCAAGCACAAATTTACACGAGATACTAGATTAGCAACTAGGTCCCACCCTTTTACAGTTAAACAAATAAGATGTAACCGTAAATTCTACTCCAACAGCTTCTTTTCTCGCGCTTCCCGCCTGTGGAACTCCCTTCCACAAGTCTGCTTTCCCGGCAGTTACAATCTCCAGGTGTTTAAATGTAGGGTCAATAGACACCTCCTATCACACTAACTCCCAACTATTCTCACAACACTCTCATCTACCCAACCCTCATTCTCGGTATCCTCACCCGCCTATCACCCACCCTCTGTTATGTCCTATATTTAACCAGCCTTTCTCCTCTCTACGTAGCCCCCTGCACAGTAGTGGCAGTGACATGCCTTGCTCGGGGTGAAACGCTTATAAAAAAAAAAAAAAAAAAAAAAATGCTATTTATTCCTTACTATCATTAAATGACGCTCTGTTAATATATATATATATATATATATATATATATATATATATTCTTTGGATATTGATATTTGAATAAATGTTCCATTTATTTATTAAGCTATTTTCTTCCACCACCTGAATATTTAAGAAATCTTTTAAAGAAAAATATGCCAGTACTTCTTCTAAAGATTGTGTGTTACAAATTTAGAAAGATATTAAAACGAAATGGGGAATAAGAAACCTGTCCAAGTTCTTTTTTAGGTTTAATGCTGGCAGTTATTTATTTTCATGTAAAATAGATGGTTGATCGATTACTGTTTTTCCCATCGATTTGGACGTACATGGTTTGTTTTAGACTAGAGCCATTATGAGGATCGCTCAAAATTTCTTAGCCTTACCTAGATAGAACCATAATTGAAAATCTTTGTGGTGGCAAGAAAATTACTTCCTATAAAACTCTAAAATCTTCTGTGCAGTTGATGCCCATACAAATGTGAATGATAAGTCTAAAATAGACAAAACAGAACCCTCAGAGTCATAAATTGTCTGCAAAATTAAGGTATGGCGCGCAAAGAAATCTATATGAACAGGACACAAAAAATTGCCGAGGATTCTCTTTTCTATGCAACTGTGAAAAAATAGGTTGCGGATTTCAAGGAGGACAGGGAAGACACAGAAAAATCATTGATCAGTTCGACAAAAAACATCAACCACTGATGAACAAGTCAATGTGATTCACACTATGGTTTTGATGACATACGTCCTACTGTCCAGTAGATAGCTAAGTCCATATTAATTTGTTCTGGTGAGTTTCGTACTGTTTAAACTGAAATATTTGGGTCCCAGGAATGCTGAAACCTAAGATGAAATGTAAGAGTGTTGACATTTCTAGGATATTTCTCACTCAATTCCAGGCTGAACATAATTTCCACAACATATTTGTAAACAAAGATGAAATCTGAATTTAGCACTCCGAATTTGAATCAAAGATCCACAGCAAATAGTAAAGACCCTCTGGTTCTCTATCTCCAAAAAATTAAAGCGTTTGTTGGGTAGGTGAATGTTTCTGTTTTTTTGTTTTGTTTTGTTTTGTTATTATTCTGAAGGTGCAATCATGTATGACTACCTGGAAAAAGGGTAAAACCATTAACCGATAGTATTATGGAATAGAATTAAGAAAACTGATAGAAGCGATCAAGTCAAAAGGCAGAGAAAAGATGAAGGCAAGTAGGCCCTTGTTCCAGGAACACGTGTCTGTTTATACTTCTGAAGCTACAAACTGCTGCTTTGAATTTCCACCGCATCCGCTTTACTTACCAGATTTATATGTAGTAGATGATTTTTTGAAAGACCAGAATGCTACCTTCTTCTGCGAAGGGAGTGAAATACTTAAACGCCATTCGACTATGAGCATTGATCTTCTTATATTGAAAAATATAATGATTTGATTAGTTCTGAAGGCTTGTGTAGAACCATATATATATATATATATATATATGTGTGTGTGTGTGTGTGTGTGTGTGTGTGTTCATATGTTTTGTAATTCATCCGTTTGATCTAAATCCACACTCACGTTTATAAGTTTTTTTTCTTAAATATTATTATTTTTCGAACTGACAATACAAAGGGCCAAACCTTATTGTTAGATAAGCGGTCGCATCCAGTCCACATATGCATATCTCACTCCAACAAACTTCTTTCCACATTTCGTTTTCATGTCCATCTGGGTTCACGAAAAGTCAAAATATACTGCAAAGTATTGGCAGCTATATCTCAACACAATCAACAAATAATAAACAATTTTTTTACTTACGCAATGCAAGTCGTTCTTTCTTTAATTGATTTAAATTTTTATTTCGCTTTTATTGAATGTACATTTTTTCTATGAAACATGCCTATCCCTAAAAGCCTGCACATGTTGACAAGCATCATGGTTCTGTTAGTGGACTCTAAAGAAAAAATAAACTAGATATTCTGTGAGAAATGAAACACAAAAGCCTAAAATAAACGAAACGTAAATATTTTTTTAAATCATTTCATCTCAAGCAGAGCAGTTTTACTGCAACTGTTGTGCAGAGAGTTATATAGGATAAAAGTGATGAGAAAGAGAAACAAGTTATACGGGATGTCGGAGAATGTGTGAGAGAAGGATGAAAATACTAGTGTGATGAGAGTAGAGTGAACGGAAAAAAGAACATAAGGGAAAAGATGCGAGTCAGACAGATAGGAGATGACAATTGACCTTACATTTAAATTCTTGGATATTGTAGCTGTCGGGGAAGTGTGTATTCTGAAGGAAATTCCACAGGTGGTAAATGCGAGAAAAGAAACTGTGGGAGTAAAAGTTGCGGTTACATTATATTGGTTTCACTGTAAACGAGTGGAAACTAGTTGCCAGTCTAGCAGCTCGAGTAATTTCATGCAGAGGGGGCATCAGTGTGCAAAACTCGTCGGAGTAGAAGCCATGAAAATCTTTGTAAAAGAGACATAGGAAGCCACATTACGCCTGTGAGAAAGTAACTGCAACTGAGTTACCAAGTCGGGATTGGTCACATTGCAGATTCTCCGTTGGATTTTGCAAGAACCCCGAGATAAATATCGGGGCCACCAGACCAGATATGAAAGCAGTGTTCAATACACGGGCGAATGGTAGAATTATATCTGTGCAGGATAGATTAAAACAGGAAAAACTTCCTGGTTCTATACAATGAACTGAGTCTCCTAGCAGCAGATTTAGCTATGAATTCTATGTAGCCATTCCACTTGAGGTCTGCTGAGAGAGTTAGGGCGATGAGGCGCAGTGTTTTGCTTACAAGGAAACTAGCCTGAATCATGCTAATGGGGTTAGGAGCGATAGTCTGTGATTGTTAACAAATAGCAGCTTTGTTTTGGAAGCATAAAAATTCACAAATCATTTCTTACCACAGATTGAAGGTCCTTTTTAAGTTCAGCAGAGAGGTTCGCTTTGTCAGCTTCAGTGGATTTCTGATCGAGGAGAGAGTAAATAGTGGGGTCGTCAGCGTATATGCCTATTTGGGATCTGATTACATCGGGGAGATCGTTGATGAAGATCAGAAAAACGTAGGACCTAAAATAGGGCCTTGAGCGACAATGTATGCGAGTCAGAGAGATGCGAGTCAGAGAGATAGGAGATGACAATTGACCTTACATTTAAATTTTTGGATATTGTAGCTGTCGGGGAAACGAGTATACGGAAGGAAATTCCACAGGTGGTAAATGCGAGAAAAGAAACTGTGGGAGTAAAAGTTGCGGTTACATTATATTGGTTTCACTGTAAACGAGTGGGAACTAGTTGCCAGTCTAGCAGCTCGAGTAATTTCATGCAGAGGGGGCATCAGTTTGTATGAGAGTATTGGGAGGCATGTCCGTGCAATACTACCTTCATTACGCAAAAGGAATGACTGGATTATATTAAACAATCGTCCAGTTATACCATAGCCCCGTAGCGTGCGTAGGAGACCAGCATGACAGTCACAGTCTAGCTTTGGAGATATCCAGGGTTTCAGATCGAAATTAAGTAATTTATTCTTCTATATAGCGTGCCTCTTCAGGACGTTGGTGATCATGGTTTTCCACAATGTCCTGTTTTTTGTAGCTCTTAGTAAATGTTGTATTTTTGCTGTCTCTCCTTAAACTTATTCCACCATATATTTACTTCTCTAGGTTGGTTATGCGTTGATTTTCTTTGTTCATCTTGACATCGACATTTTCTGTGAGAATCAAATTCTCCGAGCCCTCCTTACTTATTTTGTGCCTTGGAAATTGCAGCTGTCTTGTCCTGATGAAATGTCCTCACGCTTTCCATATTCTCTAAAACTGCATTGTTAACATATTCACTCTATTGTATTCTCAGAATCCTTCTATAGAATCATATTTCGATTTTTTCAAGTTTAGTTTTTATCTGGGAGGAGGTAGACTAGCATTTACCACCATATAGATGAATTGATGCTTTCTAACAATCATTTTTTTTAATATTGTGCATAAAATTTGGAAGGCATCTTTTGCTATCCTAATGCGATTTCGGATACTGGATATTTAAATTAGTATGATTGTTTGAGGTGGTATCTTCATATATTGAATAAAACTATTTGAAATGTTCGTAATACTCATACAATATTTTCCAAAAAAAAGAATTTTAAACAAATTGTTAAATAATTCTGGTCTTCGCAGGAGTTAACGGAGTAATTTTAAAGAAACTCCAGATGCAAGAAAAAGGGTGCCATTGAAATATGACAGGTACATTTGACATTCGTTTTGTTTTTCTATACGTACGGACGCTAACGTAAATATTGAAGCTGATTCTGTTCTCTTTCAGTTTCTCTTCTTCATAACGGAAATAAATTTAAGAATTAATCAACAGAGGCTATTGAGAATGACAGAGGCGCGTTTTAAAGTCACCCTTTGAATGATATTGGCGCTTTTTACCGTCTATTTCCTCCTGTTGTGAAAAATATTATTGCGGGTTACTGTCTGTGAAATTACTTGTATTGATGTGTGCGAAGTGGATTCGACCCCCTTATTATAAATTCCGACCTAGTTTTCTTCGTTCTATTTTTAATGTCCCTTTTTTTCTTTCTACCATTCTGGGCAAAATAGAGTTGTCTTGACTTCCAATACTTCTGTAAGATATATTCAAGAAAGATAACCTCGGAACTAAACACGTAAACAACAACGAAGTTTCAGAGAAAATGGAAACAAAATGGACACTTATGATACTATTGGAAAAATAGAGTTAAATTTCAAGTGTACATTGAGTTCATGCCTTCAGTGACAGCACTTTCCTTGTGAGTAATTAATAAAAAACTGGCAAACAATAATCCCGAATTATTTTTTCAAGTAGATCGGCACTACGTTACCTTAGACTTCAAATCTAAAGATGGACATTGCATTTAAATGTTGCGGTGAAGGTACTTTCATCGAACACTGAATGTTGCTAGAAAACAAAGAGTATTAACCTAAACACTCGAATCATGTTATTAAATATTCTAGTCAGATCAAGATTTTCATACATGTGTCACGAATGACCGCAAACACATTCATAAATATCTGTCAGTTGTATACAAATGTATTCTCAGAATTCCTCTTAAAATAGCTTCGAGTGAGTGAAGTATGCAGATCTTAGGAAGATTCATTCTTTTTTCGAACGTGACTGGCACTACCACATCATAAATGTGAAACACAGATCAGTCAGTTAAGTGTCATACGTGATACACGCTTGGGCGATCATGTCTCGAAAGAGACATGACTGACTGGGCAGAAGATTATCCCGCAGTAGGTTGCCATTGCTTTCTGCGGTAGACTGGTTGCCGACCAAGGCTATAGAACCCAATCTGTCCTGCTATTTAACCCATAACTGGAAGGAAGAGACGGATTAATACCTTTCCCAAGGGTATTTGCGCGTAGTTGAATACAATGGATTCAACTGGAATTCGAACTCGGCTCCCCGGTTTCTCGTTCCGAGCCGATATCCACTGTACCACAACGCACATCCACAGATAAGTAACAGAAACCAAACGAATTTATCTAAACTTATTTATAAATGGAACGTTGTCTGTGTTTGTCTGTGTGTGTCCTTTACCTATAGACTCCGAAACGGCTGAACCGATTTTCTTGAAAATTTACACAGTTGTACTATAAGCGTCTGCGAGTGTTCTTAGCTAGGTTTTGTGTCGAAGTAACCCCGATAAACATCGGAATCGATAATCAAAAAATCGGGTTATAAAAGGAGTAGTCCGATTTTAATCAAATTTGATACACTCATAGACAAAGACATAAAAACGATATTCAGAAGTTTCAAGGTTGCAGTTCTTACAATAGTGCAGAAAATCGATTATATAAATATATAAAAGGCAAGTTGTTTGTGTGTGTCTCTGTTTATCTGCCTGTATGTCTGTATTTTTTCAGCCCTTCTATTTTAGTTTTTGCTTCGGGTTTGGCTCTAAGTAGGTATAATTGTAGTTCTTAGTCTCAGCCATGATACTAATTACTCAGAGGACTTATTTAGCCTTCAAAATTCAGTTTACAACGAAAAGAAACTTATTCGATATCAATACCAGGAAATCAAAATTTGACTTACATCCATTCATTTTTCTTTCAGTCTACGGTTTCGCTTTAACTGGAAACAACTATTGCTTTTTGGTCTTTCGTGCCAACGCCCAAAGAGTCTGAGTTCCAGGACCATGGATTAGTTTTAAAGGTTTCATTACACCCGAGCAACGCCGGGCTATACTGCTAGTAAATTATAACCGACAGTAGCACTGACTGTTTGGACAATGAATGAACAATTAATTATTTGGCAACAGTTAATATTACCATTGCCACCAAGACAATGTTTTCTTTGTGAGGTGTAAACCGGTAGAAGTTAAAGCAGAGATAAAAAAAAAGTCTTGTTTACACAGGACACAAAATCAAGTTTTATGCCAAATTGTTGAGGAAGTTATGAAAGGCTATAAAAACCAAACATCCAGCTAATCTAACGAAAAGAGATCTCGTTTCATCAGGATCATGCTCCAGCACACAAGAACTTGATTTCTATGTCTGCTGTGCCTGACTGTGGCTTCGAACTAGTTTATTTATTTTACTATTCTCCTTGGCAACCTAAAATACTAGGCTGTGAACCAGCATCGCAGTAATGATGAAATCATATCTGCTGTTGGTAACTTTTTAACAAGCTAGCTGAACAATTATCATTGAACAGTCTGATGTAATTTTACCTGGAAAAACAATGCAACTGTTAATAAATAGAGATGAAATTAATGATTTCTCAACTCTATTCTCACTCCTTCGTCGTCAGCATATGAACTATTCAGCACACTATCGTATTTAAATATCTGATACAACGGTTTAACTACATAAAAATATCATCTATATGCCAATTTACACCGCAAAAAATAAAGTCCTTAGCAGAAACTACAACTCTTGTATTAAATTGAAGCATAGTGAGATGGTTAATGTTTCTTTGATTCGGCGTTGTGTCAGACATAACCGAACTCCCTACGGCTTACAGGATTTATGCAAAATTATCAGGTCTTCATAATGATGAGAATGTTGGTTGTCTGCTGGTTGGAATATGTGGAATAGTGTAAGATTAATAATATACATTTTGTATTTTCAAATAGAAATTTATTAAAAGAAAACAATAACACTTGTTGTAGAATTTAATGTGCAGTTAGAAAATTTAGGGTATTAATAGTTCGTAAAAATGTTCGTAATATTAATTGTTGAAAGAGATAAGAAGAAAGACAAAGAGGTCAATGTCCGAGTCGCTTGAAGTTGAAGTTACATTTTTGGATGTTTCGTCTCGCGGCTCCCATCTGACTCTCTGTCTGGATGCTGCCTTTTAAAGTATTTAAATTTTTGCACTTGCGAGCAAAGTTCTCAAGACTTGCAAGTCGCTCCCATTTGTCAAAATTCACTTTAACGCCATTTTGTGAAATCTGGTTTCGACTTTTTCTTTAAGCAGATGGTCAATCCTTTTTCTGTCTTGGAAAAACTACGATTTCACACTTCATTGTGAATTTTTGTAAAAGTAATGAAGGTTGATTTTAATTAATTTCTTATTCGCTACAAGATTAATTATTCAATAAAAGCTTGAATTTCTTTAAATCATTTATTCAATTCTATATCTTACATAGCGTAAAACTAATTTTCTACTAAATGTTGTTTGTGAAGTGGTTAATATAAATGGTCGAGTTGAAAAACTGAATATGGACTTAATATACCGATGGAACAGGTGTTATTTTTCATAATTTACGCGCGTGCAACTTGTACTCAAGTAGTTGCCATTCAGTGTAAAAAAAGAAAATATTTACAAATATCTTTTGAAAATAATGACATATTTCGGAATTTATGTTGATAGCATTTTGTTTCAATTTGACAATAAATTATTTAAAGATAAATAGGAAATGTTTCTATTAATATTCAGAACATACCTCATGAGATTTTTACTTTGCAGTGATATCCAGAAATATCTTTATTTAGATTAATAATTAAGAAAGACATTTATGCAGATTGCAGTTCAATAGAATATTTATTCAGATTAATATTTAGAAAGAAATTTATTCTGGTTATTTTACAAAGAAAATAATTATTTAGACTGATCGTCAGAAAGACTTTTATTCAGATTAATTTCCGGAAAAATCATTAAACATAGTTTCCGGAAATAAAAAAAAATGTATTCTTACTGGTTTTCAGAAAATAATATTTATTAACATTCATATTCAGAAAATTCATTTATTCAGTATTATTTCAAAAATATATTTCTTCAGTTCGATATTCAGAAAATGTTTTAGTTTTATGTTAAAGTGATATTTAAAAGAATTTTTATTCATCTTAATTTTCAGAAAAATCAATACCTAAAATGATATTCAGAAAAAATAATTATGGAGATTTATGAAGAAAAATACTTATCCAGAGAAATATTACGAGAAAGAGGTGTAAGAAGGATGTGTCTTCTCACCGAATCTATTCTGCTTGTACTGCGAAATTCTGAGATATCTAATAGTCTAACCAGGTTTCGTTAATGGCAGATGCAATTTCAACAGTATAAGATATGGAGATGTTGCATTGCTGTTAGCAGACACAGAAAATAAAATTCAGGACCTCCTACAGAATGTACCAAGGGAAAGCGTGAAGAAAGGACTAAAAGGACTTCAAAAAACTGACTGCATGCTCACCAGCAAAAAGAGAACCTCAAATTGCCAACTACAAGTAAACGAATCTAATAAAACTGTCGCAGAAATAACAATAACCAGGAAGTTTTTTCAAAGAGAATGAAAATTAGGACACTGAGATCCAAAGACGCATTGGCGTAGCCTAAGATGCATTTTAAAAGCTGAAGGGAGCATTGAGAGACAGGAAAATTTTCTTGAAAACAAAGAAAAGAGTATTTGTCTATACTTCTGAGATGAGGTAAGATTGCAATCTTTAAAGTTAATGATTTTGTCTAGCACGCCGTATTACTGGTTCCCATATTGTATTCATTTCTATGCTTGGCTGGCTTAAGAGACTTCTGTTTACTTAACATATACGTTGATTCCTTATGTTTTCGTAACTTCTATTAGTTTTCTCTATCTCCTTTTTGAACTTCATCTCATTTCCCTTTCTTCCTCAATATGTGACCAGATATGCCTGATTTTTCTATTTTCTCTCGTGTCACTGCCTGGCGATAATGTTGCGCTCTTAACTTATGGAGGCAGGCTGTTTCTCCTTTATATTTCTATCCCCAGCTAGATGGAATGGCGTACACAGTCCTGGGTCATATTCTCCTGTATTATAGGTCTTACTCGGGAGGGATATCTGAAAAGCGTAGAACCACTTTTGAAGCTCATCCTATACGTTATATAGACCACAGATCTTTTGGATTTTCTTCATCGGCGATTCAGTTGAGAAAGGCTTAGATCATTTGATACATATCGAACTGTAATTTGTATTTCTTCAAACGGTTGTATTAGATTCGTTCTCGGACGAGGGCGAGATTCACTTTTTCTGCAACCAGAATGTCTTTCCGTGAATTCACAGCAAATCTCGGTACCTGCAGGGATGAGTCATAAGTCTCTGCATCGGAGTAGAAATATTAGGTGGTTACATATTCGTACCAGCTTTAAGTAAGACTTTTCTATATTTCTCCATATTTTTGGTATATATCTTTCATAGAGATCTTTCAGTATATGTCTATACTTCCGAGATGAGTTAGTATTTATACTATTTACATTGTTTAGACTATTGTCTTTATCTTTATTGTCATGGTTATGACATTTACAGGATAAATGCCATGTACTTATCTCCCTTTAACTCAACCACTAAAATCACATCCCTTCAAGTTAATTTACAGGTTCACGTGTCCTTGATGACATCAGTGTATGAATTTTTGGGTCTTATTCACTTAATATTTTAGTATTTCTCTTTTTTTAGCAGAGCTCATATTGCAATCGTTGAAGCTAATGATTTTACCACAAGAAGGTGAACAAAAACCCAAGTAATTGCATTAGTATGGTATACGGGAGTGGAAGGGCGCAGAGCCGGTAAAGAAGAGTTTGGTAGAAAGACATACTTCCACCTGGTACTAGGACAATTACGTACGGACATTTGCGTCCCAGACAAATGCGTATTTCAGATAATTTTTAAGCCTTTAATGGTGGTTTGTATAAATTTTTTTCGGCTACGTTGTATTTTTTGTTTTTCTAATTTTTGAAGAGTTCATGTGACACTATTTGGTTGCTGGTAATTAATAATAAATTGGGTTATTTAAGTATGCAGAGAGGTATACTGATACTCGTTTCATGAAAAGAGTAAACCAGTATAAAAATGTTCTCAGTGATTGAAACTCTGTTACATGTCGTATGTCTGGCTAGGAACAAATAGTAGGTGTACGTAGGGAGGTGAAAAGTTTACTTAAAAAAAAATTAAATGTTCGGAGTCCGAAAACCATATGAAGAGAATTTAGCTGAAATTTCTTAAAAATAAAAACAAATTACGAGTGCTGAATGATTCGCCAATTAGCTTTTATCGAGGTGATAAAAGCTAAGTAAAATTTGAAAGAAGAAACTAAAAACACTTAACAAATCTAAACTAAAATAAATTTGAACACTGTTGCCAGTGAGAGAATCAAAGTGCCACTCTAAATCGGCACCTCTTACTCGACACAGACGCGCAAGATACACCAATCTTTTGCACAATTCTAATATAGACAGCCTACTCCTTTTCGTCATAATCTTGACTTTAATGCTTAAAGAACCATATCAGTCGGGAAGAGGTGAACCTTTCTCCCTAACAGATTTTTTCTGGTGTGTCTTTCATGTCATGACATTCATAATACCTCGCAGTGTTCAGTCATCGTCAACGGCAGAACCAAATTGCTACAGACAGAACGGCTCGTAGACGAAAAATCTAACGCGGAGCATGTTAACCATATCTTCAACAAACATTCTGAATGGGACTACAACACCGCAATTAAGGAGCGATGTAATGCAGGTTTTCATCGCCCCATCACAGCAACGCACTTTGAAGAATTTTCCAAGCAAACTGAAAAAAACCTTTACGACGTAGATGTCTTTTCCTATCACCAGCCAGGTGAGTAATATCTCATCATTAGATTGACATTTGACTGGCGCGCCAAGGCCATATAGAATAGTTTTCTTAGGACAAAGCCTGAGCATCAGAAAGGCTATCCCTGGCTTGTAAATGCTGCTTGAGAGCAATCCGATATTCACGGTAGAAAGAGCACTCTCTGCGGAGTAAATAGCTGGAACGAGCGCACACTTCTCAGGGATGGGAAGTTCTTACGGGCGTCTTCCTTCTATCATAAGTCTTTATCATCCGATTGCTGACACATTTGATCTAGCAAAGCTATGCAATGAGTAGGCTGAGGAACGTCAACGCTAGTCATACCCCGACCAAATTCAGAAGGGTAGACGTGATTGATCCCCGGTCAGTTTTTTTCTCATATTTTCTTACATTCATAAACCCTTTGCAAGTTGGTGGTTTTCTTTCTTTGGTAGGGAATCATTATATATATATATATATATATATATATATATATATATTTGTGTGTGTGTGGGTTTGAGATTAAAAAAGGAAAAGTGAGGAAACTGTTATGAATATTACATATTTTAACATTACCAGACAATTTAATTAATCAGTTGCGTAAATGAATATAGAAAGATATTAGTCTCATAAATAAATAATGAAAACGTATTAATCTGTCGCTTCTCTCTTCAGCTCAGGGTTAAATGAGAACATTTTTAATTCTATAGTTTTGATTGGTAACCAGTGTACTGTAAACAAATGGTAACCTACCACGGCAAAATATTCTGCCCAGTGATGTCTCTTTGGAGAGATAATCGCCTGTATCAAGTATGTAAATTAACTGACTGCGTTATATCTATGGTCTGAGGATTCTTAATAAAGAAAACGTGAGGGAACAGCATACCCATTAATAAGAGAAAACACCGTTAATCCGGCCTGCTTTACTGCTCGCCTAAGAAGAACGTGACTGCATAGCTAGACATTTTTTTCATTTCGTGCACCTTCAGAAAAGTTTTCTCGAAACCCCATATTTATTCAGTTTTGTATCTGGAACGTAAACAAAGCAATTTCTAAAGAATCAATTGAATCATGTTCTTCTTCAGGTATTTTAAAAATAAACCTTTTATTTTAAAAATACCACCTGAAGAAGAAAAATGTTGTTCTGAAACATGAATTTTTTATGTAGTGATATAACACTTTTATAAACCATTGTAATGGCAAAATTAAAATATATATATATATATATATATATATATATATATATATATATATATATATATATAGTAGCCCAAAAAATACGTAGATCGTAAATGATAATACTTTTTGACATTATAGGTAATAATGTTCTTTTCCCAAGAAGCTTTTCTGATTAACGTTTTGATACTGTGAACAAATGTTTCGGGTTCGACCAGTTTTCTTAATATTAAGAATAGAATTGAGCCAGTGACATCAAATTTGGTAAATTGTTTGTCTCTTTGGAGCTTGAGTAACAAATGTTTCAAGTCATAAACTTTTCGGTATTTTACGATTTCCAGTGCTCTTTTAACACGCATTTTCTTTCATCGGTATTTAAATTATTTGCCACTATGTGTTCTTTAAATTACTTGAAACGAAATCAGATTAGATTGAGATAAATTTAGCTATCGAATTTAAAATAATATAATACAAACACTACAGTTCTAATGAACACTATTATAATAATATAAGCGATACACAAACCTATTCTACTTACTGTCAACCTATTTTGGCCAAACCTGTATAAAATGTGTATTGAGACAGCAATCCCACTTTTGTGCAAGTTTCGTTAAAAATGACAAAGAAGGTGATGTAGTTAAGGTTTTATATATCTATATTTTTATTATATTTTATACATTTTTCCCTTCAATACATAAATTATATAAAAATTGTCCGAATATTTTAATAATCCAAGCGTTTTCGATTATACTTTCAGCCATGATCAAGTATGAAATCAGTTTTAGTTTTGTCAATACATAGATTGTTTTATGTATGAACTAGCAGTATAGCCCGGCGTTGCTCGAGTGTAATGAAACCTTTAAAACTAATCCATGGTCCTGGAGCTCAGACTCTTTGAACGTTGGCAGGAAAGACTAAAAAGCAATCGTTGTTTCCAGTTAAAGCGAAACCGTAGACTGAAAGAAAAATGAATGGATGTAAGTCAAATTTTGATTTCCTGGTATCGATATCAAATTTTCTGCACTATTGTAAGAACTGCAACCTTGAAACCTCTGAATATCGTTTCTTATGTCTTTGTCTATGAGTGTAACAAATTTGATTAAAATCAGACCACTCCTCCTATAACCCGAATTTTTCGATTATCGATTTTCAATATTTATCGGGGGTAACTCGACACAAAACCTAGCTAAGAACACTGGCAGACGCCTATAGTACAACTGTGTAAATTCTCAAGAAAATCGGTTCAGCCGTTTCGGAGTCTATAGGTAACGGATATACACACAGACACACACGCACACATAGACAAAGTTCCATTTATAAATAAGTTTAGATCTATGAATGTTTTATTTGGAATCTAATCTACAATGGATAATTTCAAAGTTCTAATAATTTCTGCTCTCAGTTCTTCGCTGCGTTAAGATTAGCTGTGTTTGAGATTTTTAAGAAGGTTTTGAGAGTTTATGTCAAAGTTTAAATTATAAAGCTGCTTATCTGATAAGTATCGTATGATTATTAAGTTAAATAGGTTTATTGATGTGTAATGGTTATCGACTCACAAGAAATAAGTGAAGAGTTTTAATTTCAGTAGGATTTGTTGCATTCACTTAGGTGCAAATTCTCTTGGGAAGAGTATGACTCTGTATCTCCACTCAGCTATATAGTGAGTTGCAAGACAGACTGTGCTGTATGATGGTGGTTGGCAACCAGTCTACTACAGACAGAAGTGGCAATCTAATGCAAATCAATCTCCGCCTAGTCAGTTATAAATCAAAGGTGACTAGATCGCCCAAGATTTGTATCACATAAAACATTTAACTGACTAATTAATATCGAAATATGCAGCTCTTTGTTTAAATTGATTAACATGAATTTTACCAACAAAATAAACATTAATACTTTATATAACAGTAAACATATTCAATATTATGATGGGAAATTGTATTCGCGGTTTACAGAATGTTTTTATTCGACAAATGGAACACGGTTTCGTGTATACATTCAGCCCCAGTTAGCTGATTTGTAGTTATTTTTCAGGGGCTTAATATAAATTAAGATTCAAACTTTTAAAAGTTTATACAAAAAAGGTAATGTTCATACATTCTTCTCCACTGACTAAAATGATTGTACATTTTGGGACTAGGTAGGACTATCTAACTGAAGCATGGTAACATGTTTACATTAGATGGAATGGGAAGCATAAATGTACTGTTCTCGTGTAAGAAACAATCTCTAAAATTGTCATTAAGTTAAACGAATGGAACAGTGAAGACATATACTTTCTCTCTCTCTTTTAGCATTATACATCAATAAGTATTATTAATTTTCAGAGTTTGTAATAAAGTAAATTATTAAAACATTTCCATAGCTAAAGTGATGAGCTCAAACTATCAATTTTACATCGCGGGCTTTTACTTATAGAATATATTAATAATGAAATCATGTCCAAATTTTGTATTATATATTCTCTTTCTCCCAAAGTGATATTGGCATTTAACACTTTTATGATGCAAATTTTTGTTTCATTAGAAGCTATTATGATCCATTCATTGGAGGGGGAAATTTTTAATCACTGGTAAGTATTTAAAATAATAAATTAGAAAAAAGATCAACTTATGGCAGGTTTTGTTGTTTGGTTGCTTTTTAAGCGTAGAATCTAGATATCGTTGATAATCAGAAATATTATAGGAAATCAATACAGCTTATATTCTGGATTGATATCTATGTTCATTAAGTACCTAATTTCAAGTGAGCATGCTTGAAGATAATTAAACTTATCAATCTATCTTTTATAAGATATAAAAATTAAGAAAATATGTAAAAATACACCTTTAGCTTAATTGGACAGAACAATTATTTGTGCATTTAGCTTGAACCGTTTGAAAAAAGCTTACTTTCTCATCGATAGGGTTTTGATGTTGTCGGTTTATAATAGCAAATTATTTAAAAACTTTTTTTAATTAGTTGTAAAACCTGACAGGCATTTGTAATTAAAGAATCTTAAATTCCAGAAGCCAATACAATCTCTACAAAATTTATTTCAGACTCTTGCGATAACAAATAAAATCAAACTTTAATTTTCTGGTCTAGACGTTTGGATATAAACAGATGATTGTAAATGACAGATACTATTGAGCAAATGATATCCAGAATGAACAACTTACTCCTATTGCTATACATTACATACAGTCTTCTTTAAAACGTGACTGAAAGCTAAATTACATCATAAAATATTTTACAGGATAGTCTAAAATAATATTTCCGCTACAAATAACTCACAAAAGTTAATAAACCGTATAAAGCTACACATCACTATAATAATACATATAGCGTAGTAGTTAACGGCATTTTTTGGCATCTGAGTATATTGTCTTATTTATTAACACTTTATTTTCGCTAAGACATATTTCACTTTTTATGACTCTGTGGGATATTTGACGATTGTTCTTTACATGGTGCTCCATACATTTGCACTTGTGCCATACCAAATGTACACATTAAAAAACACATTTGATCACTTCTACGTAATGTGGGCTTATCTCGCTAGATCAATTACGACTAAAACGCGAGTTCGGTCGTCGTTGCGTGATCCACACTTCTGGCCTTGGGCCACACCTAAATTATTGGTTGTTTCAATTGAAATCTGTCTTCTTATAATTAACCGTTCCACCTTTTATTTTCTTTTAGTATTTTATAAATAAGATGTTAAATGACATTTCCGAGCTTGGCATCATCATATGCGTAACCTTTGGTCTTTTCTAAATCATTTCATTATAAGATTTTAGCATTTTTCTGTGAAAAGACTGAATTGGCGTTAAAATTCATTTTTTTCTTGAAATGTAAGTAATATTTATGTATGTTTTTCTCTCCCTCCTTCTTTCCCTGTCTCTTCATATTTATTTATTTTTTAAAGATATTCCTAAAGGAACGTTTCTTCTCACGTAGGTATTTATCTTTAAAATTCTCTTGTAGTAAGGAATATTTTTTCTTTTTTGATATATATAATCTTCTCACTTCGTGTTGAATGTCACCCCATTTTAGCCTGCATCTCATATATAGGGTAGTTTTGATTAAATTTAATCATTTAGCTCGATTTTTTGCCAAAATAGTGAATTTTGACTAAAACAAATCATCTCTACTTTACTGATAATCTGTAATACTGATCTGTATCTTTAGTTTTCTTAGTAACTCCGCAGTCAGTCAGTTAAGTGCCATACGTGATACACGCTTTCCCTATCATGTCTCAAAAGAGACATGACTGACTGGGCAGTGGATTATCCCGCAGTAGCTTGTCATTACTTTCTGCGGCAGAATGGTTGCCAACCAAGACTATAGAACCTATCCTGTTCTTTAACCCATAGCTGGAGGGAAGAAACGGATTAATACCTTTCCCAACCGCATTTGTGCGTAAGGGAATGCAAAGAATTCAACTGGAATTCGAACTTAAAACCTCTACTGAACCAATCGCTCTCTTAACTTTAACTAAGTTAAAACTTAGTAAATTTTTATCTTTACTTTTTAAATTGGAGTACATAGATTCTACAGTGATCCGGTTTATACTCGTACCCTTTCTTTTGAACAGGAGTAAAGGCTCATATCTTGTTTCTTGTTCAGGAAGATCTTTTCGGTTTGTTTTCTCTCCTCAAGTCTTAATAGTGGTGCTGTCACAAGTTTCTTGTAATGAGTATGGATGATGACAACGTCTCATCATACTGAGAGTAACGAATTGACAGTTTTCTGGGGGCTTCTTCCAACTGAAAATTAGAAGCCCGAACTATTGCAAAGCGTCTTGAGAGGCCACTTTGAGCAACGGTTAAATAATATCGGGGTTTCTTGCAGTGCCTTGTCGCGCATGCATTGGTGTTCCCACATTGTGCTGCAGTCTGCTCCAGTTCCCTTCTAACATATGTTGCATTTTACGACCGACTGCTACTGCTACTACTCTATGCCTCTCCTTACCAAAATAGCTCTATATTATGACAGCATACTATCAAAGATATAAAACTAAAAACGACACACACCTAAAACTCTCAACATCTCTTTCTCGAACGTTCATGGTATCCGTACAAACTCTGTAGCTTTGAATCCTTTTCTCATCCTTTCTCTCTTTGAAACTAAACTTAACCCTTCAATTTCTTCCTCTGATTTGTATATCCCTGGTTACCTTTCCCTCTTTAGAAGGACCCCAATGTTCACATGTATGGCCTAAGCGTTTATGTCAGTGAGCATCTCCCTCTTGATAGGATGAAAGACCATTTTCTCTCATTCGTTAGCAAATATATTTTTATCAGTGACTTTAAAGCCCAACATGTAAAGTGTCTCGAAAACTGTGTCCCATATCTTGCTAGTGTTTCTACTAGGAATTTCTCAATCACTCAATTTCTCACACAAGTGGTGGATTTCTCCACGCGTTTCTTCAATAACCCTAATGAACTACGCTCACTGCTAGATCTTTGTTTCACTTCATCCCTAACTATTTTTATGGCATGCAGCTCTGCTTCGTGGCAATTCTAATCATTCTATGGTTTTTGTTAATATCTTATTCCAATCCCCCTTCTTTCAGGAACCTTCTACCAGTAGAATATCTTACTGCTATTAAATAGAGGACCGGAAGGTATTCCGCAACTTCTTTTGTGATGCCACTTGATACAAAGTTTTTAATCTCCATGATGAAGACTGTGCATGTAGCATCGATACTTTCATACCATTCAGGAAATTCTAACTTAAGCCTCACTTTTTCCCTTGGCTCTCTCATGCTTGCCCGACTGTCACTGCTCACAGAACTACTTCTTATTTAATAAGCAACTTTTCGTCTCTGATTTCATTGAATGCAAGTGAGTTTTAAATGATGCTAAGCCGTTGTTTTTTAATAGTAGTAGGCAGTGTATAGTATCCCACAAATTTGGCTTTAAGGACTACTAGCGGCCCTTTCAAAGTATCCTAAACAAAAGCAAACGGTCGATCTCTCTTCTACTCAATAATTTTGAGGTTCTCAAATCCACAGAGGAGAAGGCTGCGTACTTTGTTCACAGATTCTCTTCCAACTCCACACTTGACTCAATGGAGTACTCACACCCGACTTCTTTCCTAGAACTGAGACACAACTGAGTGATATATACATATTATCCTCTCTGATCTCTAATATTATATTTAAGCTTGACTCTCTTAAAGCAAATGAATGTGATGGTATTCCAGTCATCGTTTTTAAGAAATGTGCCCCTGTTCTCTCCAAACTCTATAACCATCTCTTGACTGCTTCTTGCTTCCCTGCTTATTGGAAGTTATCTACTGTAGTTCCCGTCTATAAAAACATTGGAGAGAGTCTTCCGTCTTTTCTAACAATTGTCTATCAGCTTCTTACCGCTTTTTACCAAAGTGTCCGAGGCTATTATCGATGATGAAATGATTCAACATCTCACATCCAACAAATTATTTTTTGACAAGCAGTGAACTTCCGCTTTGTCAAGTTTACTGATGATGCACCAATAGCCAACACCGAATACATATATCAAGACCTCGATAAAAACGGCGAAACCCAGGCTGTTGGATATCTTGAGAGTGTTTGACAGTGTTCAGAATTCCTTCATTCTGCGCAAGCTACAAAGCTATGATATAACTATACGATTGTTCGGTTTAATTGAATTGTTTGTGTTAAATCGTAAAATGATAATCGTTCTGAATGGGCATACTTCCAAATCTTTTCACATGTACGTGGGTTTCTATTAAAGTTCTACGCTCATAGGTTCTACGCTCTTTCTAATATTCATCAATAATCTTCTAGATGTAGTTACTACCCAAGTTAGCATCTATGCAGGTGACACTTCCATCTACTGCCGTCGCAATATGGAATCTTCCAGGGCTGACAAAGTAGATCTCGCTTCTGCTCTTGGAAAGGAGCTCTAATCTGTGATGAATTAGACTAAGAAATGGCTCGTAAATTTTAATGCTTCCAAAAAGAAGCTGCTTTCCTTTAACAACCCTAAAGAAGCTTTCCTAGCTTTCAATAGGTTCTCGACAAAATCCAAAGGTGAATCTGCAATGTATTCGGTCCAGATTTGGCTGCTCATCTTCAGCCACATTCAGCCACTTTCTGACCGACGGAATGTGGTTTTCCTCTTTCTTCTCTACACGTATTAACACGGCTTCTGCTTTGACGAGATTTATTCCCAAGTACCCCAACTTCTTGAATTACCCGTGCAACTAGATTAGCAACTACTTTCCACTATCTTACCCTCAAAATATGCAAATATATTTGCCTTTTCTACTCTATAAGTTTTTCTTTCTTCGCACAGGCAGAGGGTTAATGACTGCAAACTAATATAAGAAAAAAGGTAAAGGAGCGAGAAAAATAAAATAACTTAAATTAAAAAGACATAATATAGCATTTGTGAATTTCAAACATGACTGGAAAGCAAGAAGACGAAAAAGGATTCTACGTGTGAAAATGCAAAAAAAGGGAATATCAGCATAGAACTTACGCTTACATCTAGCCATTTCAACTGTAAAATGCTAAGATCTTTCTCTCACTCTAGTGCTGCATTTAAATGAGTCTTGATAGCCTAGGGTAAGGTTCATTTTGATAATTATGTATAATCGAAAAAAGATAACGATGTTTTTTTTTTCATTTCACCCCAAGCAAGGCATTCCATTGCCACTATTGCGCATGGGGCTACATAGGGGAAGGTAAAGAGGAGGAATGGTTAGGTGTAGGAAATATCAGAATGAAGGTGATAGATGGGTAAGGATACGGAGGATGAGGGATGGGCAGATGGGAAGAGTGTTTGAAAGAATGGATACGAGTTAGTGTGTTAGGAGGTGTCTATTGACCTTACATTTAAACTCCTGGAGATTGTAGCCCTCGGGAAAGCGATCATGTGGAAGGGAATGCCACAGTCGGGAAGTGCGAGAAAAAAACTGTTGGAGTAGAAGTTGCGGTTGCATTTTATCGGTTTCACTGTAAAAGGGTGGAATCTAGTTGCTAATCTAGTTTCTCGTGCCAATTCGTATCTAGGGGGAAGCAGTGATCCAAGTTCATTGGAGCAGAAGCCGTGAAAGTATTTATAGAAGAGACACGGGGAAGCCACGTCGCGCCGGTGAGAGAGAGACTGCAGACGGTCTGCCAAGTTGGTATCGATCACATTACAGACCCTCCGATACTTTATGACCATCTCCAATTTTAACTCCTGAATAGTATATTTCAGCATGAAAATTTAAATAATCATAACAAATTCATCACAGACATAAGTACGACATTTAGGATAATTGTTTAGAATATTAAATAAAAAAATATAATCTTAAATATAATTTAGCATGTTGTGAAGCAGTGGATATCGGCTTGGAAAGGAGAAAACGGAGAGCCGCGTTCAAATTCTAGTTGAATTTGTTGCATCTACTTATGGGTAAATAATCTTAGGAAAGGTGCAAACTGCAGGGGTTATGGATTAGGAGTACAGATTAGATTCTATTACTTTGAGTAGCAACAATTCTTCTGTAGAAAGTAATAGAAATCTACTTGGGGAAATCGTCCATTTACTTATATCGCTTTCGAAACATGATTGCCCAAGCATCTATCTCGTATGTCACGTAGCTGGCTGATGTGGAATGTAAAAGTTAGAAGGAACGTTAACGCATTTCTCTGACTTCTGATTTATAAGACTCGGGATGGTTTTTAGAGATACTTTGTAGAAAATTTTTTTCATTTCAGTTTATTCCTTGTATTTTGTCAAGGATCTGTAAATATATAACATGAGTTAGTTAAGTGCCATACGTGATACATGCTTTGGGCGATCATGTATCGAGACATGTCTGACTGGGCAGAAGATTATCCCGCAGTAGGTTGTCATTGCTTTCTGCGGTAGACTGGTTGCCAGCCAAGACTATAGAACCCGTTCTGTTCTATTATTTAACCCATAACTGATAGGAAGGAACGGATTAATAGCTTTCCCAAGGGTATCTGTGCGTAAGTGAATGCAAGGAATTCAACTGGAATTCTAACTCGGCTCCCCGATTTGTCGTTCCGAGTCAAATCGGGCAGCCGAGTACCAGACCATATATGGCATTAATATTCTCAGTATAGACAAATGGTAGAATTGTAATACCTCAGGCAAATTTAGTATAGAAAAAAGCCAAGCATGACAGAAGACACAGCAACTGATTCACTATAATATTTCCACTTCATGTCAGCATTAACCGAGGAAGGCTCAACAAGTTACTCTTCTGGAGATGAGCATCGGCCATGCTGTTGGAAAGCAGAAATTTGCTCACTTAGATGATTAGACGCTAAAGAACAATTTCGTTTTAGAAACGTTGAAATGGCACATGCTTTTCTTTGGCTTTTCTTTGCCCCAGTTAAAAACAGACTGTAGGTATTTTTTACATTATCGAACTAATCAGAATCACTATTAAGACAAAAGCAAATAGTTGGGTCATCAGTATAGATACAAGGTTGAAAACTGATGCCATCATCATTGGTATGGACAACGTAAGTACAAAGATAGAGTTAAGGGGAAAACAGCATGGGTGGCCGTTTAAGAAACAATCATTTCGGGATCTGATAAGAAAACTTAATTAGTTTGAAAATTTCTCTAAAAATACCATAACATTATGCTAAGACGAAGTCTGTAACTAATAAACCTAGTAGGTTGCCCTACAATTATGTTGCTTTTTGTATCTAGTAAGTTACAGATTACATGATTCTAATGAGTGGTCAATGGACTTAATAATATTGCTGGCAGTAAGCGTTTGATTACATTGTCAATGGCTATAATGAAAGGCGTTCGATGTATTTTTTCATGGTTGGGCATTTTTCATTTCTATTGTTCGATCACATGCTAATAGCATAAACTAAATTCTGTATCTTGTAAAATACAGATTGTGCTATATAATAAATGCATTTAAGTATTACGGCGTCATTAGAAATACAGGTAATGCGTAGTGTGCAAGGAAAATGATGAAATCTTTAGCATTAACTATATTATTGTATATAATTTCTGAAATATGTTTGATTCAGTAAAATCAAAGAAAAACTCATGACAGCGTAGCCAAATCAAAATACCAAATTCTAACACTATTATAAAAGAATGATTAGATTAAAATGTGATGAGTTATCAAGTATACAGATTTAGTTATTCAGAGAATCAGGGTATTGACATAAAGGATGCAAGAAATCTACTTTATTTGGTTGATATTTATCGAGTAATTAAATCCAGTTTTCTATATCTTTTGTCTACATAACCAGTTACATATTCTATGCATACAAATGCACACACACACATACACATATACATTTACATAAGTATATTTATTTCAATCACAATATCACACATAACTTCCTTGAAAATAGTCAATGAAGTGGATGAAAGCGCTTGAAAATTATTAAATATGGAAGATTGTTAAACTCCTGATCGCCATTAAAAAGAAATATGCAAGAATACTGAAAAAATTAAAATTAATTTAAAATTTTCTTGCCGCTCGTTTTTTTTTTTTTTACGAAATATGTTTAGAAAAAAGTTTCCTGTTCAAATATCTATATATATATATATAGGTGGAAGAGCGAGAAAATAGAAGTGGGTTTTACTTCAATTTGAGTGATTTCTGGAAATTAAAGGCATTGCATACATTTTGCAACATGTATAGAAGTTATTAAAATGTATGTTATAATATGAACTCAGAATTATAGTGAATGTGAAATCAAAACTGGATAGAGTGACACTAACGGTCCTGATCATGGGACTGGTGAAGGTGATTCAGATGAATTTTATTAAATAACTGTGTTGAATATTGCGCAATGTCTGGAGGTAAAATCGATATCCATTATCTTTACCCAATGCATGCATAGGAAGAAATTATACATATATATATATATATATATATATATATATATATATATATATGCACGCCGGTGTGATCTACGTTTTTTTTTTGTGTGTGTGTGTGTGTGTGTGTGTATGCGCGTTAACGTATATAAAATTAATCGTTGACTAAATGCAAATATCTGACTGAATTTTATTGTTTTTTTTATTAAATGTATTATTGTCTCTTCTTTGATTCCTGTTTTTTCCTGTGAAAGTTTCTATGATCTCAAGATTATCTTTGGAAAAAATCACCGATGTGTATGTATCATCTACCTTCCGACAACTATTCATGCATTTCCATATATATATATATATATATATATATATATGTGTGTGTGTGTGTGTGTGTGTGTGTGTGTGTGTGTGGGTATATATAAATATATCCATATACACACATAAACACACACACAAATAAATATTCTAAAGATACATTTGGATATTTAAAGCGCACTGCTTAAACTTTCCAAATCGTTTATGTATTGCATACTTTAATACGTCTTGAGTAATTTAAAAAAATAGTCAGTATTTTATATATTGTTTCATCTAGCACACTGAATGTCATCGGAAAGTAGGCAATTTTGTCATAAAAATGAAAAAAATAAAATCTAAATATTTTCGTAAAAGAATTGATATTATTCTTCGTGTAAGTAATCTATTCATTTCAGTATATTCCTTGTAGCTATTTTCTTGAAATTCCAGCATCATTTTTACTGAAGTAAATAGTTCCTTCTGCCGATTTGGATTAGTTAAAGAAAAGTAAAGTGTGTCTACCTTGCGAGCTGTAGACTTGAGGTCAAGAACGTTATACATCTAGAACGTTAATATCTGTATGCATTTCAGTCTTTTCGAAAGGCAAAAATAAATAAATAAATAAATAAATAAAAACTGGGGAATAACAATTAATAAAACTGATTCACATATATCTGCAGCGATATTAGTTTTATGTTACTGCTTAACTTTAGGGAAGTGTCAGTAGTTATCTATCCTGAATATTCTCATAATGTTCTCGGATTTTAGTCAAAACCACGTTAACCAAGTAAATTAAGTAAACTTGATATAGTTGATAAATATTTATCAACTCAACATTTATGAAAATATTAGCAGTATAGCTCGGCCTTGCTCGGGTGTAATGAAACCTTTAAAACTAATCCATAGTCATGGAGCTCAGACTCTTTGAACGTTGGCACGAAAGACTTAAAAGCAATAGATGTTTCCAGTTAAAGCGAAACCGTAGACTGAAAGAAAAATGAATGGATTTAAGTCAGATTTTGATTTCCTGGTATCGATATCAAATTTCTGCACTATTGTAAGAACTGCAACCTTGAAACCTCTGAATATCGATTCTTATGTCTTTGTCTATGAGTGTATCAAATTTGATTAAAATCGGACCACTCCTTCTATAACCCGAATTTTTCGATTATCGATTTTCGATATTTATCGGGGGTAGCTCAACACAAAACCTAGCTAAGAACACTGGCCGACGCCTATAGTACAACTGTGTAAATTCTCAAGAAAATCGGTTCAGCCGTTTCGGAGTCTATAGGTAACGGATATACACACAGACACACACACACACATAGACAAAGTTCCATTTGTAAATAAGTTTAGATCTATGAATGTTTTAGCTGTCACTTTTTATTTGATATCATGGATGACAGACAATTTTTATTCTTTCATTCCATTTTTCTATTTTGATGACAGCCAAAACTTTCGGGTGTAATACCTGGAAATTACGTTGAATAAAATATTTTCGGAGTAAATTTATTCACATGGAAAGGCGAGCATCTAATGCATCTTTTTTTCATACCCAAATCTTAAGTTGAATTCTGTGGTTTTGTTTTACTATTCGTATGTCTTTCCGATTGTAATCGCATAAATAATTTACATGAGTGTGCCAATGTTCGCACTCTGTCTACATCTGAATACTTTCATTATGATTTAGCCTGACTATTTTTTACATATTTCCAATGTTTTAAGTACCACTTATCACAACAAATGCGATTTCCTTAAAAGCATGTGCTGCAAAACCCATTTTTAAGATGTTTAACGGCTCATTAGCGAGATACTGACTTAAATGTTGAGACTAAAACGTTGATCTAATTTCCTCTCATTCATTTTTCAAACAACAAGGACTCCAACACTCTCCCTTACTTCTCTGCAACAAATATATAATTTTGTTTGTTTCGAGGAATCTGTTTATGGATTATATCTGGATGCGTTTTGGTATAAATTCCTGATTCATTACCCCATGGAAAACGTTTTACTTAATATACGTTTTACTTAATGTACTTCTCCGATCTTAGTGAGATGAAATATGCATCTTGTGTTAATTTGGTTTTACTACTTCTACTACTTCTTCTTCCTCCTGTTTTCTTCTTCTTCTATGTTATCTGTCTCTTCAGACTATGTGCAATCAAACTGTCCATAAGATCTTGAGCATCCTAGCTCTTAGTAAGTCCTGTTCTTTTTGCATAAATTCGTTATGTAAGTTATTCGATGCTGAGATCTAATATTTTTCTTCAATATCTTATGTGAGTGTTAAATTCACTATCCCTACTAACATCATTATGTACCCGAGATAATTAAATTCTTACTGTCTTATTCTAATTAAAAGTTTATGTTTTCCTGAAAATGCTTGACACTATGCTTGACGTCGATATGAACGTCTTACTCTGGCGAAGCTAATTAAAATTAGAGACTTATTAGGAAAAAGATAACATTTATACAAATAATAAAAAATTCTAAAGAACAATAGCATGGATATGACTACGCAAAGGAGAGCTCAATAGAAAATATATTTACAGACCTTGCTTTAAAAATGATTTCGGGGCTAATTATAGATTGAATCGGTGGGAATTGGAGACAGAAGTGAAGAAACACCGATGGCTTGTTTTTGCCCTTTTAAATAATATAAACTGATCCACTATGATTAAAGTAGGGCATAACTATCAATAATATTCCTGGTGTGATTCGTAGAGGCGTTGTGTAAGTTGTACACGACAATAATCTGATTAAAATACAGGTATTTAAAATAAATCCCTATTTGAAGCGGTATCACTTAGTGGTTTCTAGAAAAATATTTCTGTAGTTTTAAGTCATATTTTTTTAAGAAAGCAGTCATAATTAAAAATCACTTGCCAGTTATTGCTGAAACCGTTTGAACATGGTAATAGCAACATCCTGAAAAAATATATTCTTAATTTATACTGAAATTTTTAGAAATAAATCCAAGTATTAAAGGATCGGAAAATTTCCTTCTCAACAGAAAAAGATTTCTTAATCAGGTTGTGATATCTAATCTCGTTTATCCATCTATACGACAGTAAATACTGGATGGTTTTCTGTCAGATAAAGAAGTTCCATGAATCTTCAAAGTGGTAGTTGTATCATTACAAATAATGAGAATAACATAGAAAGATCATATTTGAAAAATTATGTTTTAATAATACTAATGTTGAGACAATGGTAAAAAAAATGTCCTAGCGGAAATTTTCACTCTGGTGAAGTGTAACGCGAGGGAAATTAAAAGCCAACAAATGTCGATCAATTTATGACACTTAACATGATATATGGAATCGGCTTAACATTAAAATAATAAAATTATTTTTAGTCAATGAAAAGATTTTTAAAAAATATTTATATAATACACTTTTCTTTTATCATATAAAAACCGACTTGACGGAATAGTTAAACATTGATCGTCCATCCATCCTATTGTTCCGAGTGAAGAAAGTTCTATCCCCGTGGCAATTAAAAATCTGATATCAAAGTTAACCGTTAGAAACCATAATTAATCACAATAAAAGCTTTGTCAATTAGACTTTAATTTTCTCTCTTTTTTAATTAATATTAATCAACTCAATTATTTATATCGATTTCCTGGAATTTAATCATACCAGCCGATTTTATGAAGTGTATCGAAAACTTGAATATATTCTTCTTTATTTTAAATGCTTAAAGATCTATGGCGGAAATATAAATTTAGATTAATAAATTTGATACTATTGAGACTTCCTAAGTCTTTCATGTTACTACTCACTACTCATGGATAGTAGTTCTTTCTCTTTATAATCTGTGTCCTTCAATATTCTGGTTACTTGTATTAGCTAATGTACATATCATTATATCAATATAGAAACGTAAGATATTTATTGGGTTTGTATGTAATATTAAATATGCAAAACACTTTACAGAAAAAAAACTTTGGTTTCACAATTTGCAGACGTACGCAATGAACTGGAAAGCGAATATCATTTTTCAAACTTAGTAAAATATGGTAATCGTCCATCTAATATTGAAATTGCAGGTGTGCGTTGTGGTGTAATGTATATAGGCTCGGAATGAGAAATCAAAAATCACAGTTCAAATTCACTTACATGCAAATACGCTTGGGGAAGTTATTAATCCATCTACTTTTTCTCCAGATATGGATTGAAAGTCTGTAGAGATTGGGTTCTATAGCCTTGATTTACAGCCAGTCTACAACAGAAAGAAATGGTAAACTACGTTTAGAAATTTTTTGCTTTGTCACTGATGAATCGAAAGAGACATGATCGTCCTAACGTGTATCACATATGACACTTAACTGACTGAATATAAGAACTACAGAGAAACTGGTGCTCGCAATCCAAATAAAACAACTAAAATCTCCAGAGCTGTGTAATGAGGAAATAAGGCATGGATAAATTTAACACTCATAGGACATACTGAAGATAGAAAAAACAGACGGGATGAAAGAGAATTTCTTTGAGTGCGAGTGAATTGATGGCAGAACAAGAAGAACAAAATAAATTCTTAAAGTGACATTGATATATTTAAGGAAATCTAAGGCAAAGTAAAAAACAAATCCCCTGAAGTAATGTTTACATTTATACAATTATATATGCGCGAGGAGAGGTGACGTTAATATGTTTTGGTTCATATGCGTAGTCGCATGAATGTAAACGTTAAATCTAATGAATCCTCTGTGGATGAAACACGTCACTCGATAAGTTTTTCCACTTTGCCATTGATTCCTAAAATTATTCTTCATACAAAACTGATATATCATTTTCCTATATATATATAATGGGCTCTCAGGTCAATTTTGACTTATGAGTGTTCAACAATTCGTTTGGTACATACAACATCAAGTTTTATGTTTGTGTTCTATGTGCACCATCAGGTTTCCATGGATTAAAATAAGAAGCTGCAGAAAATGCATTTAAATCGTTCGTTTGGGAATCAGAATCCTCCGATGCAAACCTGGATTTTCGGTGTTTATAGTCAGTTTAGAGCCTTCAAACAAGACTTGAATTTGCAGAACAAACAAAAATTTGAACACTTGAACGTTACTGCAAATGGAGAAATTGTCATTAAAGATCGTGTTTTAGTTACAAACGGAGTGCATCAAGATATTGAAGGCAATCCTGTTCAAAACTTGCAATGCTACGTTGACAAGTTGACCTCCACTCTATTCGATCTGAAGAAGACAATTCAAAGAAGTCAACTGGTATGTTAGCTACTCCGAGATTGTATTTCAGTTTGTCTTTATAACAAAGTAAATGTCTTTCCACGTTTTTAGCACTACAAAAAATATTTTTCAAGGTCTTTATATGCGTGTTTCAGTATAAGGGAAAAATACAAAGCAAACAGAATTAGTGTCATTGCACAAAACTGTTTTGTAGCACTTGTTACATCAAACGGAACCGATGATTAACCGTTAAAAGGGACAGCAGCTTTTATTCCTGGATGAAACAAAATAATGATGTTCAGCATGTTGTTTGGTATACCCAGCTTCGTTAGAACTTTTTAAAGATCATTCTTATTAACAGTAGCAACAGCCCTGGTGAGGTCAACAAACATCGTGTATAGCTCTGGATTTTTCTCACTGACTTTTTCTGTGATATGTCTAAGCAACATGTCAAACGTTCCACGGCCAGCGTGAAATCCACACTGGGACTCTAGATATTAGTCATAAACAAGGCAGGCGATAATTCTGTTGAGAATAATGCAAGCTAAGATCTTGCCTGCAATGGTGATTTTCTAAGCACAGTTTAGATGTGACACGAGGCTGAAAGTATGTAAGAATCGAACTGACTCCTAACTGTAATGCTTCTAGCGAGACGTGATTGCTAACTATTACACCAAGTCAAGGTGTCTAATCTTGTTTGCTATACACAGTAAGAAAATGCCACACTAGTTGGTACAATTGGTTTATATTATTTTCTGCTTAAACAGATGTTAGTTAAAAGCAAATTTAAAATCCCGAAGGACACCTTCTGCTTTTCAGGTAAATACAAATAGCTCAAGAAGCCTTTTGGCCAGCTTCTGCTCCATTGTATTTATAGAATTCTCCTTACCACTTAACCTATTTTTACTTTTACCTCTTTAAGATTTTGCAAATAAGAAACCTAAGGTATTTCGGTATTTTTGTAGGAGAGAATCTATCACATTGCTATCACCTATTGAATTACTTTTAAGTAAGAGCTCTTTCTAACGATGTAGTATTTCTATGTTATCTCTGTGCACGGTGTTTTCATCAGTGGACAGGACACAAGATGTTCCACACTTTTCAGGACCATACAAATGATTTTGAACATCACAGAATCTTTTTTCATCATTCTTGTTGGCGGCATTCTGGATTTTAGCAGCTTTAGAAGACCTCCAGAAGTCTTTAACTGCTTTAGAGACATCTAAACCAATCCCTTGCACTTCTTGTAAGCGAGCTTTTTAACAAAGTGTCATTCATCCCTAAGCAATTGCTTGTGCGTTATTTGCATCTGGTTGATCATAACCTAGATCTCAGTGTTATTTTCGTCAAACCAGATCTGGTGCTTCCTTTTTGGAAGGCCAAAAGCTTTAATAGATGATGAGTAATTAGTATCCTATAGAGACTTCCACGATTTTTCTACATTATTACCGATTTCAACAGTATCAAAACTGGAGTCGAGTGTTACAGACATATTACTTCTCTTAACTTCAGCGTTAAAAGCAAGAACATTAATTCACTATATTCAGGTATATCTTAACTAACCAAACGTTTTTTCTTATGAGAGAGTTAAACAGAGGTTCTTCTTTGGAGCGGATTGTGATTTGAAAGATATTTTGCGATGTGGACAGGGTGATTTCTGAATCAGACATGTCTTACTTCTTAGTTGTGATATGGTCACTCTGATGCCAGTTTTTAAATCTAGAGTACATCTAGATAGCTTCTGGATGATTCACCTGTTGAAATATACTTTTCTTATACAAAGTTTAAATTCCTTACACACGTAAAGAAGACGTAAACTATTTGAATTCATTTTACTTACACCATGCGTGTCAATGACACCAGGTTATGTAAGATAGTTCCTTCCAACCCGTTCATTGAAATCACCTAAAAGAACAAGTTTACTGTGAAAATGATATTTGGAGAAAACAGAACGCGATTTGTTATAATAAGTCTCAATTTCTTGCTCAGAAAATGGCTTGATGGGCGTGTAGCAACTTAAAAGGGCAGAATTGTGGTCAATAATTGTGCAGCATAGAATCTAATAGCAAAGCTCAGACCTGACTGACGATGCTCCTTTTCAGGTTTCACTGCAATAAAATAGATAACCACCATCAACCTCTTTGCGCTGAGTTGTAGCCGGAAAACCGAGTTTCAGTAAGAGCACAGATGGAAACATTGTACATTCTTATTGTACATGATATGATAGTAGCTCTGTGTTCTCGGTCGGTATCATTATTTTGTGGTGTTCTGATATTCTAAGAATCAGGACCAAAATTTCTACTTTTCCTTCTTGCATTTTTCTTTTTTCTGTAGACCGCCTTACTGGATAAACAGACAGCTGCAGTACACTGTTAATGTAGAAAGGTTTCTAGTGTTCGTTTTCTCTCCCCTCCCCCCCAGATTGGGAAAACGGTGCTGCATCTAAATAGATCTGCTTTGTCACTATCAGGTAACACAAATTGCATAATTTGCATGGATTTTTGCAAGAAAAGCCATCACCTAATAGTCACCATTGTGTAGAGTACACGTTAAGAAGTTCCAGTAGTATCATCTAACTGTTCCCGGCACCATTGCTTCATCGCCAATGGGCTTAAGATAGCGAGATGGAAATACAAGATCAAAGAAACAAATTATCCACCTAAATGATTTGATTATAATGATGAAAGCTTGTGTGAAACCAGCTACACTTTTGGGGACTGGTGATAAAGAGACGTTGGTGCAAGTATTTTCCACGGACTCAATGAACAACACCCCTCTAGTTTTATTACATCGGAGTGATCACTCCAGTACTTCCAGTATACACAAATGCACACTTATATATATATATATATATATATATATATATATATATATATATATATATATATCCCTATGTAGGCATCTACATACATACATGATGTTTACAGTGTATTTACATAACAAACACACACACACTCATATATACACGCAAATTATCAATTATCAATTATGTTGCCCTAAAATGTATTAACACTTGAGGTCAGATTAGTAATGGTATTTAAGGGGTAATTTTACATTTACAAATACACCAAATAGTAAATTTATAATCACACCACCGGTTACACATATATATATATATATATATATATATATATATATATATATATATATAACAACAATACAAATTTTATTTTAAAAGTTACAAAGCAGGACCTTATCCGAAATGTTAATAAAACTGGAATTCGCCCTTTGCAATCTGTAATAATATTATGAGCTCGTGCGGAATTAGTAACATAGGTGTGTTTGTAACAGTATATATATATATATACTGTTACAAACAATAATATTATGAGCTCGTGCTCATAATATTATTACAGATTGCAAAGGGCGAATTCCAGTTTTATTAACATCCCGGATAAGGTCCTGCTTTTGTAACTTTTAAAATAAAATTTGTATTGTTGTTATATATATATATATATAACAACAATACAAATTTTATTTTAAAAGTTACAAAATAAAATTTGTATTGTTGTTATATATATATATATATAACAACAATACAAATTTTATTTTAAAAGTTACAAAGCAGGACCTTATCCGGGATGTTAATAAAACTGGAATTCGCCCTTTGCAATCTGTAATAATATTATGAGCACGAGCTCATAATATTATTGTTTGTAACAGTATATATATATATACTGTTACAAACACACCTATGTTACTAATTCCGCACGAGCTCATAATATTATTACAGATTGCAAAGGGCGAATTCCAGTTTTATTAACATTTCGGATAAGGTCCTGCTTTGTAACTTTTAAAATAAAATTTGTATTGTTGTTCGGATTGACTCAGCTTCTATTAACTGCATTTTGATGTCGACAAGTAGAGGAATGTATGAGGAGAAAAATGAAACATTATCAACATCGGAATGATTGAACTACCGAAAAATTAAACAACAAAATTATTTTTAATATATTCAAAAGTACAAGCATTATTAGATGGCGGGAAAAGAAAATATTATGTGTGTATGCGATGTGTGTTTACAGAAAAAAGTTCATACAAGGAAGATATAGACTGTCCAATGATGATTGCCTTATATGAAATATGAATGTTCATATATATATTTCACAAATAAAACAATATTTTTACTTATGTTGAATTGACGCTGAACTTCAAGTAAAAAAATCAATATTTTTAAGAGAGAAGATTACTCATGCAAAAGCCTACATTTTTGCTTAAAGTCAGTGAAGCTGAGATTAAAAAACTTTACCTTTTTAGCAAGGCTTCATTTGAACATACGTTCTGTTTTTACCGTGTTATAGTCATTCACCCATGTACACATGCATTCTTCCAACTATAAATAAGCAGCAGACTCCGCTTTGTGGCAGAAGTCTATTCCAGCAGATAACTCTGACAGCCGGACTAAGCAGTCACACTGGTGAGCTTCTCATTTTGTATATGTTTTGTAGTACTGTTCTTTGTTAATATATTTCTTTAACTTTACTTCTTCTTTGTGTCTTTATTTCTGGCCCCTAATAAGGCCACAGCACATTTCTTACCTTTCACACCTTTTTTCCATCATATGGGTTGTCTTCCAAGATAAATGAATTTTGTTTTCTAAACCATGGGTGAGCGAGTATTCTAAAAAACGGCTCTTTGTTTTTTAACCCACGAGCGAGCGCGTTTTCTACTTATATTGCAAAATGATGGTCAGTTAACTATTGCTGATATTATTTATTTAGAGTGGAAAAGAGAGCAATTTCTTTTCTCTACCTATACATAATTTCCCCTATTTTTGCGCGTCTTCCATCTAGTTATATGTGTCTTCTTCTTATCAATACGTGTAAACATAACACTCCCATAATTAAGAAAGAAAATTCATTCAAACATAAAAAATTCCTTTTTTTAAGGTGGTTTGAATATTTCTATTATATACACAACTCATCTGCAGTCACATTTCTGTTTTTCAAACTCTGATTAATTTCCAGATTGAGTTACTGTATTAACTGGCTCCAAGATAATAGTATGCGGTTTTTGTTTTTATCTTGTTAAGTAACACTAACGACTTTTAAGATGAATATATAATAGTTTTCTCTACTGCAACGAATACATATATCTCAAAATATTTCAAACTCTTTATCATAGCTAAGGTTTATTTGTTTAATGTGGAATATGATCTTTAGTGGCAATTTAATTTAATTTTCTGGAGAGATTGCTCGCGGGGATTAATATTTCTTGATTGTCTTTCTGTAATAATGTAGCTTTGATACCTGCATCACTGCCATCTACTAATTTAAAGTATTTCGTAAAATTTGAAGCTTGTAATACTGGTTCCGAGCTTAAAATTTCTTTAATCAAATGCTATATTGCACTACATTGTCCAGCTGAATTTAATTTTCTGCTTGAGTAGGTGGGGTAACGGATTTACAATACCCGAAAAGTTTTCACAGAATCTTCTATAGTACCCGGTTCTACCTAGGAAGCGTCGTATTTCCTTAGTATCCCGTGGAGTTGAATAACTTTTCATCATTTTCACTTTTACATCTATGGGTTATCTCTTTCCATATTCAATCATATATTTTAAATAATAAACTTCTAGGCAGAATTCGATCTTAACCAAATTTATTGTCAGCTTCGCCTTGTCCATGCTGGCAAATATATTTTGAAACGTGCCTATATAGTCTTTCAAGGAATCATTATAAATTACAACGTCATCCACGTAAGTATCGACTTCTTTAATGTCTTCTAGTTACTGATTCATCATTCGTACAAATATTGCTTGTGAATGACTCTGGATACTACTATACCAGAGATTATTTCCGACTGCATCTTTACTTTATGGATAGCAATCATTCTTGGTGTATTTTCTATACCTTTGATATGTACCCGTTTCCCTGTTGTTAAGTTTGTCCTACAGGTAGGCATCTTATTGTTATGAATGCTTGGGAAGCTCTTGCATCTCTCGATATTCGTAGCTCTCTATATTCCTTATTGTCTCTCAATTTGAACAGTTTATATCCATGTGTTGTGTGCTTCTTGGAAATTGCATTTTGTGGTTTGTTAAATAACGTATTGTTAAGTTCATTATATTGCACTCCTTACAACTAGTAGATATGTGTCAGTTCTGTGACATTGGCAACATTTAATATAATCATTAATATCTCACTTATGGTGTGGAAGGCTGGTCATTTTCTCTCATATACATCTAGGTGTCCATGCTTTCTGCACTATTCGCTTTCTTCCCTGAGGTAATGCATATTGGTCTACTAGTGTTGCTAATTCATAGGCATTTTCTACTTTCTTTGCATTTAGTTATAATTTCAGTTGTTCCAATAAGCCGTTTTTGAATTCTTCTATCAATATAAGTTGCTTCAATTTATCATAATTTTCCTTATCACGTTCGCCTGGCTCCATCATTTGAAGTATGTCTCTGTTTAGTTTACATTGTCAGTATAACTTTGTTATTCTGTTTTCTTGTATTTTCTAAATTTCTGTCTATATGTTAACGGCACTAGTTTCTCTTTTTGCTACCACGTAATTCGTATATTCTTACATTAATAAATTTGCGTAAACTTTTTGCACTTTCTCACTCAGGCTTGTCTGCAATAGTTCAGACCATGAATCACTCGACCATTTTAGACTAATAGCGGTTTTCTTGAAATATGAGAAATAATCGTTAATTTATTCCTCTCTGAATTTCCTGTCAAGGGTTTTTCTTCTCCCCTCTTTCCTCGGAACATTTATGGCTATTTTTACATCTTAGTCAAATTTAGCTATTGCTCTCGATTAAAGTGCACGTTGCCAACAACCCATAGGCTTTTTATACTCTTACACTCTTCTGGGTTTCAAATGTTCCACAACTGTTTAAACTGGCATTCCGGTGGCATGATGATTGCACATACAGCATAACTCGATTCGTGGCTGGTTGCAGGTTTTCGGCAACGACTAAATATTATATATATAAGAAGAATAACAATTGATCTACACTTAAAAAAAACGCTCAAGACTTCTCTAACTTTTTTCACCTATAACCTTTTTTTCTCGTGAAAACAACGCCTACTTTCATTTTTATTATGTATATTTATATATGTATAGACTATTATGGCCTTCCATATCTCCCTATTATAATTACTAACTTTTTTGCTTTTTGTATAATACATTAAGCGTTCATAATGGCTGTTATATTGCTACATGTGTTTCGAGTCCAAAGTTGTCTCTATTCAGGCGGATAAATTTGTTAGCATATATATATATATATGTGTGTGTGTGTGTGTGTGTGTGTGTGTGTGTGTATTGCGCTTGGGGCTACATAGGAGAAGGTAAATAGAGAGAGTGGTTAGATATAGGAAATGTCAGAAGGGGGATGATAGGTAGAAGGGGGATGATAGGTAGATGGGAAGAGTGTTTGAAAGAATGGAAGCGAGTTATTGTGTTAGGAGGTGTCTATTGACCTTATATTTAAACTCCTGGAGATTGTAGCCGTCGGGGAAGCAATCGTGTGGAAGGGAAGTCCAAACTGTTGGAGTAGAAGTTGCGGTTGCATTTTATCAGTTTCACTATAAAAGGATGGGATCTAGTTGCTAATCTAGTATCTCGTGCAAATTCAAACCTAGGGGGCACCAGTGATCTAAGTTCATCGGAGCAGAAGCCATGGGAGTATTTATAGAAGAGACACAGGGAAGCCACGTCGCGCCGGTGAGAGAGAGACTGCAGGCGGTCTGCCAAGTCAGTATCGATCACATTACAGACCCCTCGCTGTACCTTGTCGAGAAGCCCAAGGAGAATAGCAGGGGTACCCGACCTGATATGTCAACAGTATTCAATGCACGGGCGGATGGTAGATTTATAAATGTGCAGCATAGATTCAGACGGAAAAAACTTCCGGGCCCTGCCCAGAGAACCGACTTTCATAGCAGCGGATTTAGCAATGGATTCGATATAGTCATTCCACTTGAGGTCCGCTGAAAGTGTGAGACCAAGGAGGCGCAGTGCTTTACTCTCTGGGAGGCAAGCCTGGTCGATGCTAATGGGAGGTAGGTGCGGTTGTCTATGATGGTTAATTGATAATAGCTTCGTTTTAGAAGCATTAAAATTTACAAACCATTTCTTACCCCAGTCCACTACGGATTGGAGGTCCTTTCCAAACTCGTCTGCAAAAGTTAGCTTTGTCGCCCACACCAGATTTTTGATCGAGGCGAGACTAAACTGTGGTGTCATCGGCATACATACCTACTTGGGATATTATGGTATCGGGGAGATCATTAATATAGATCAGAAAGGGCGTAGGACCTAGGATAGAGCCTTGAGGGACACCCGCGTTCGTTTGGTAGCTCTGGGAGGCATGTCTGTTTAATACCACTTTCAATGTGCGGTTAGATAGGAATGACTGGATTAGTTCAAACAAGTGTCCAGCTATACCATAGCTCCGCAGTTTGCATAGAAGGCCAGCATGCCAAACTCTGTCGAACGCTTTAGAGATATGCGACGGTTCGGGCTTCGCCATTCCTGTCGAGTGCCTGGTATATATACTCGGTGATGGTCGTTAGCATATCCGCAGTAGACCTGGTGAAGCGGAAACCATACTGCTTGTCCGAGAGCAGCCTGTGTTCTGTGAGGTGCTGAACGAGCTCGGAGTTGATAATGGCCTCGAACACTTTGCCAAAGATCGGAAGAAGGCTGATAGGGAGGTAATTTGCGGGTTCCGAGGGTTCTCCAGAGTTTTTGAATATAGGAACTACAGAGGAAGATTTACAACAGGCAAGAAAGCAGGAAGCAGAGAGGCAGAAGAGAGGCAGAAGTTGTAGAGCTTAGAAAGGACAGAGGAGAGTTCAGGGGCACATTTCTTTAAGACTATAATTGGGATTCCGTCCCCTCCGCTCGCTTTGTGGGGGTCAAGTTTTGAGATTATCTTAGAGACAAGCGAGAGTGTAATGTGGACGTCATTCAGTTGAGCCTCAGTTCTAGGTGTGAAGTCGGGTGTAAAAACACCAGACGAGTCCAGACTCGAATTGTTCGAGAATCTCCGTGCAAAGCATTCAGCCTTGTCCGCTGGGGAGGTGATGACGTCAGAATTATTGATTAATGGGGGTATTGTGGACTTGCTCTTGTTGAGTACTCTTTTATAGAGTCGCCAGTAGTCTTTGGCGCCGAACTTAGCGGATGCTATGCGTTGTTTCATTCTGGCAGCAAACAACGTCTTAGCTTCGTTAAGTATTTTTTACACTTATTAAGAGCTGAAGTGAAAAGACGCCTGTTTTGGTCCGACGAGTAGCTACGGTAGAGTCGGAAGAAATGATTCCGGTGGGCAATGGCGGCCGAGCAAGCAGACGATAACCATGGAGACGAATGAGACTTAAGCAGAAATTTCCTGCCTTAACCCAGGAGGAGACCTCGGATATACATATGTATATCTGAATCTTATTTATATATATATATTAGTCATCCACATACAAGCCTGTTTCGCTGTATCACAGCTCATCAGTGTGGCTAGACGCATCCACTTGCTTCTGGTCGGGATCGAAACTCAACCGAGTTGGTGTCAGTCAGAGTCGCTACTCCCTAAGCCATCGACGCATGGAATCAGAGAAGGGAAATTTTAACGTGTTGTGTATAAGCTGTATATACACACGCCAGTCACCGAGAGAACTCAATTCATTTCTGAAGAGTCACGCATATATATATATATATATATGTGTGTTTATTTATAAATTTTGTTTACGTATTGCATTGGAAAAGTGTTTCTGTTTTACACAATGGTATATAATCAAGTAGAACCATTCTGTTATGCAATTGCAACTGCTTCTCGCATCTTTTGTATAAAACGTAACTTACTATATGATTTAGAATTATTTGTATTGAAGTTAACGAAACCTACAAAAACAGCATAATCATTTGCACATTAGCTGAATCAAAGACAAAATCTTAAGAAACTTGGCAATTAATAATATTTAAGCATAAGAAAATAAAAAAGACAATGAAAAAAGTAAACAAAAAATTTATATCGAAAAATTTCTTCCAATAAATATTTGAAGTTCAAATATGATGTCACGATATGTAAGAATTTAAACAAGTCGCATTGTTACTTCTCTGTTGCTTGTCTTGTTTAACGACATTCATCTTAGCAATTTAAACAAATTTTCGTATTTGTGTGAATTATAAAAATCGTTTGTTATTTATTTTCAAACTGTCAATTCTTTTAAAAAAAATTCATTTCTTTCTTTCTTCCTTTTGCAAATTTCTTTATTATATTAAGTTGTCTATGAATGTGTGTTTACCATCGTTCATTGTGAATTTAGGACACTTCTTTTGATAATTACAAGAAATAAAAAATAGCAATTATTTTATTCATTCATCTGCTTTCCTTAACGCGATTCAAATAAATTGTCACTATTTTATAAATCTAAATAGAACTGTTCAAGTATTAATCCTGTATACTTTATTTTTATTTCGTACATTTTCGTTTTCTTATATTTTTTCATTTTATTTTGGCAACATATTTTTTCATTGAACTATATAAACGATATTACAAATGCAATTTCCCGAAATTGCAAGATGTGAAAAACTAATTAAATTAAAGAAAGAAAGTAAAAAGAAGAAAAATGTCACAGGTGATCGTGGTATTAATAAAGTGAATGCATACCTTTGAAAACAAACATATGGTGTGCCAGACAGTTTTGTTTGCAAATATAGTAGCTAGAACCACGACTAGCTATTATGACAAACACGATTGACTCTACCACCTGAAAAGAATAGCATGATGTAAAAGGCTCAAACTTAATAAAAAATTTCATCAAAATGTTTATGTTATTATAATGATGAAAGATCAAATTTCGTTGTCATTGTTTTTTAAAGATTTTTAATCTTTTCTAACATGTTCAAAGTTTCATTTCTAGTTCCTTTTATGTTTTCCTTCAGTGATTCACACCATGTTTACGTAATGTTACTACTATGGAAAACGGAATATTACACGTTGAAAGATTCTTTAATTTGAAAATTCTTGCAAAAATCACCTGATTGTCTGATTTTAATGAAATTTCAGGATTTATTCACAAATAAACAAAGTTATTTATGCAATCATTATTTATAGAAAATCTCAGTAAAATATTTTTTACCTCAGTTATCTTCCTCTAGGTTTCTAGGATGTTAGTCATATCATTTTTTATTTGAAAGATCTTTGTTTTTTGAAAATCTGCACCAAATATCAAAATAAGAAATGCAATAAACTACGCTATTTTTAATTCATATAAAATTTTATTTGATTTTATAAATAATATAACTTAAGCATATCATATTCTGAAGAAGGAAAAAAGAATTTTCATTTTTCTTTGATAATTAAAATTTCAACCATCTTTTAAATTGCTTCTTCTTATTCAGTGTCTTCGGTTGTTAATTTATTATATAAAAACTTTATTTACATATCAAAAATTCAAAAGCGTAATACAAATTATAAGAGATTTATTAAAATGTCACATGTTTCAAGGGTTGATCGCCTTACGAAATGTTAAATTGTGTTATGTCAGTTTTTGGTCAACACACAACCAGATGTGTAATCTGATTTACGACAGGGGTTATCATCGCCTAATTGCAATGTAAACGAGTCATACATTTCTAATTAGGAAATACTTTATTCTAAATTTCAATCCATAAACAAGTAATATTTGTTTCAAATCAGATCAATTTAACTTTAAATTTGCAAATATTTCAAAAATAACGAGTGAGATATATATAGTTTTGCAAGATTTTTAGAACAGAGAATTAACTTTTGTTTCCAAATGTGTCAATCGCTCAAAGATGGCAGAAAAAATAATTTTTTATTTTTAAATTTTGAAATGTTATATTTCAACTAATATAATTTTTGTTTGAAACACACCTGAGTATTTTACTAACTGGAAATAACATTTTAATCATTTAGCTTTCAATTAAGCTGAAATGAAAGTTTCAAGAAGTTTTTTATTTTTAAAAATTCAATTTATAACTTAGATATTGGAAATGAGTGGAGGTACCTACTCTACCAATATTATTACTTTCAAGTTTCAATATTTTCCTTTTTTCATTACGAACCTATTTTTAATATTCTTTTATTGCTTTCCCCCTGATATTTGTTTCTGAGTATCCGCTACTTCCTACCTTTAAATAAAATTAATAAAAAATAAACGTAGATATCTTTTTCTTTTTCATTGGCGTCCGGTAATTTATTTTGCTTTTATTTATCTAATGTTCTGGAAAAAAACACGCAGCAGTTCAATATTTCATGTTAACTGATTATTTTGTGTTATTTAAATTGCTCTCAACTTTTTAAAATGAAAGCTTTCTAACGACCATCATTCACGACTGTTGAGGTTATTTGGTATAACACATTTACATAAAACAAGCAAGCAATTTATGTAGTTAACTAATTTTGGATGATACCATTTAAACGTTATTAAGATGAGAATATTACTAAGAAATTTTGATTTTATAACAGAGGTGTTTAGAACAATACTTTTAGAATTGAAAAGTTTATCAGAGTATTTCTTCTTACTGATCGTACAGATTTTATGGATTAAGAGCAAGTAAGCTAACATTTGAAATTCTAAAGGTCTCTTTTGTTTTTCGTTTTGTTTAATTCATAATAAAAGTACATGATAGATTGATAAACATTTTGTTCTTTATCTTATCATTCTGTCGGATTTTGATCCATATTTGATCCGTATTCATAGTATTTGGCCTTAAGTCAAGGCATTTCAGTTGATTTACTGTATTAGTAGAATTAGCTATAAATAAATTCCAATAGTTGATGAAAACCAGTAAAATCATTCTGACAAACGAAGGATCTTCTGCAAGAAATTTACCGGAATATATATTTGGGAAATTTATTTATAATCTGTTTATTATCTATAAGAGGAAAACTCGGCCATATCAAAAATTTTATTAAAAAAGTCAGGAATTTTTTTATTTTGGAAAGAGAGTCGAGACAAGTACATTTTAGCAAATAGTTGTGCAAAAGTTTATTAAACAGTATTATGTTTCAATTTAAGATAAAAATTCATTGCACAAAAATAAACTGATCACGCTTAATGAATGTATAATATTTTGAAATCTCTTACACGAAATGCATCACAGTAACATCTTATAGAAGATTACCTCATTTTAACCTCTAATAAATTCGATTGAATCATTCTTTACTGCCTATCAACAAATTGCAGGTTATTGAAAGACAAATATAATTTTAAATTATAAGAATGTTTGTTTTTATAATAAAGATATAATGATAAAAATCTTATTACTTAATCCATAGCTGGAAGAATAGACGGATTCATAATCCCCCAGGCGTATTTGCACATATGAAATTAACAAGTTTAACTGAAATTAAAACTTTGTTTAACCAATTAACCATTATACCAATCATGCATACATTAGCTGATAATCTTAAGTTGTCGCTAATCTAGGCACTCACCAACGCACACAGACACACACACAGACATATTGCTTTGAAAATAATAGAACGCATTCATTAAATTGGAAATTTTTAAAACGGTGAAACTGAAAAAGGTAGAAACAGGTGTGGTGAATTAAGGAAGCACGACTAAAATAAATTTATTGATATAAAAATAAACAACAATCGAAAGATAAATTCCGTGTAGATAAGATCCAAGTTAGTATAAAATATAAAACAAATTAATCACTACACACTACATGAGAAAAAACGAAAACGTTCTCGTTCTGGCTGCACGAAGTCATTCGGTGAAGCTTGATGTAAACAGCCTTTAAAAAATGTAACTGTTTAACCGTCCGAGCTAAACAAGTCGTCAACATACTTGAAAGGGCAAATGAAATCTAATTGATCTAACTGGACATTTATTGTTTAGGTTCCACCAATTTATGCACTGGCGAAAGGGTAAGTAGGAAGAGTCTGGTCGACGCTATCCTAGACATAACTAATCACAAGCTATTACAATTTGCTCTTTTACCATAATATCTTATTCATCCCCGTTCAATCCGATATATGCCAAAATAAAACATACTCACAGAAATGCTACAAAAACACCGATAACATGCCGATTTCACAATAAAGTAAATATTCATTTTTATCATTTTTATGTAAGTTTATTTTCATAAAATGAGAGCAAAAGGGATTAAACTGAAACCGAAAATAAAGAAAATAAACATTCAAACAATATATATATATATGTTTGTCTGACTTGTTCCTCTTTGCCCGTCCGTACTTAAGCTTGTTCTCTTTGGCTAATCTCATATCTTTGTCTCGCCCCAAGTTGTATTGATTTTTCGTAAGATTGGCTTGGACCGAATTGTAGACTTGAATCGATGACTTGTTTTCATCCGGTCAGAGTAGAGTCACACGAAAAAATAACTTGCATAAAAGAAAAGGTTTCCATACAATTCTTAGATATAAAGTTGTTAGAACGGTTATTGATGGCTTAAGCAGGCCTATATTTTCCATGCGGTAACTCTAGGTCCTAACCGATTATCATGACACAATGTTTGCTGTTTTGGTATTAAACGACTTTTGGAACAAGGCTTTGAGCTGAAAACTTCTTTCTTTTGGCTGGAAAATCAAATCAGATCAAAGCGGTGGTCTCGTGTTTTATCTTCAGTTTGCCTCTCTCCTCTTGCACTAGTCTCTGTCTTGACTGCGTTCTCTGGTCTTTGATATGTGGCTCTTCATGTCTGACGTTGAATCGCTTTTTGTGTTATGTTTTCGCTAGATCTCTCCACATTGGCCTCCGCGGTGTGCCTCCGGTCGTGTCTCCTCATGATTGTGATCGATAGCACTTCTACACAAATCTGCACACCTTCTGCACTTTTTTGTCGACTCCCCGGTCGGAAAAAAAGAACCATTCTTGGTTGCCGCTAGAACTGACTTTCCTCAGCGTTCTGTCCTTTTTATGAACTCCTGTGCAAAGGTAGGGCATGATGTGCTTAGGGAAGGCCAGTCTTTCCTAAACAAACAACCAGGGCTCTTCCTTCAAATGTTGAAGTAAGGGTAATTCTTCCTCCTTCCTTGGAATTCTACCAAAGTTCTCTTCATCTTATGATTACCTGATCAAACCTGTCTCTTCCCAACCATCACTGCCCGAGGAGCATAGTAAATCCTCTGCCTTCATTAAAATATCACGACTTACTCGTCTTCGATTATCTGGCCAAACCCGTCTCCTAAGGAGTTTGCGTGGTCTAGCCCAAACTGCCAAATCGTAACTATCGCTTCCAAAATTCTTGTGCCCTCGTTTGTGGTTGCTTTTGAACCTCAGATATCTCATTTCAACCCTTTTACTAACAAGTGACAAAGCGGAAAAATCTCTTGATTTGAGACGTTTTATCACATTTCGGCAGACGAAAAATTTCATTACCCTTCTGTTCTATTTTCGTTTGAATACCTGTCTGTTTTTAAAAGTTAGTTTTTCTCAATCGATTGAATTTAACTCCCAGGGAACGCTCTGTATTCAATAGTCGTAAAAATATTATCTAATCTCTCTTCTCTTTTACAATGATTACAAAAATATTATCTATTTTTCCTTCGGAGTTCTTAAGAATATTACTTATCTCAGTCCTGACCAAATTCAAATGGTGCCTTTTATTTAGCTTTCGTTTGTTTTTCTCTCCGGCAGATTAAAACCTTACTTATAATTTTCTTCTGTTTTGTTTTTGTCTGATCATCAGTATATCACCAGTTCATTGAAAGTAAATGTTTTTCTGTCTTCTAGGTTTTTTTTTAAATTTACTAACAACTTTTCCAATAGTGTTACATCTTTCCATTACCTTGCTGTCATTTACTCGTAAATGACACAAAAAGAAAAATCAAGTTTCAGTAATGACTACCAATGTACTCGGCATGTATCATGCAACATTTCCAGAAGTTATCTTTTTCTGTATATCATACAACGTTTCAAATTTCTCTCTTCTTTGCTGTTTATATCATACATCGTTTTAAATGTCTTTTCTCTACTTCTGCTGACATCAGGCATTGTTTTAAATATTTTCTTTTCCTTTTGTTTATGTCATTCATTTTGTATATATGGGGCTCGCAGCATCTCTTAAAATTGTATTTATCTTATTATCATGCATTGAATATATATGCGGTTCGCTGTACCCTTAATTTTTTTTAATATCATGCATCGTTTTAAATATCTTTCCTTCTCTTCTATTTATATAATGTATTGCCTATATATAGGGTTCACAGCACCCCTTAAAAATTGTTTTTTTATAGTCTGCTCTGTTTAGTTACATTCCTATTTTCCAAAATTAGAGGGTTTAGTCTCTATTAATTAGGTGTCGGCTACGGGTCTACGTGGTTGAGCCTTGTTTCTTTTTTGGCTCAATCTGTTTGGGTAAGAAAAGCAGTAAGGTACTCCCTCCTCGACACATCCAAGACAGATCAATTTGTTTTTGGGTATCAATTGCCCAGATCTCTTTAGAAATACTAACCGTCTGAGTCAGCACAGCGTTTGTGAGTATATATACTTGACAGCTCTCATTAATTTTTTTCTAATATGCTTTACGAAAGTCTAGTACACACAGTTTTTGATTGTCCGTAACATAAGTGAGATTTAAATGCCCAACGCGTCCGCCTGATACTCTATTGCCTCTTCGGCTCTCAGTATCATAGATTTTGTCCTAGATGAGTTCATTGCCATACACGCTATTTCAACTCTGTACCTAAGAGTAAGTCGTCACCCGACTACTCTCTTCCGCATTGGTCTTTCACACAGGACATTCTTCAAGCCTATTCGAGTAAATCATTTTAATTTAATAGAGCCTATTATCTCCACCCGTTTTCATCTTCACAGATTTCGCCTTTAGTTGCTTTGATATTGACAACAGATCTGCATATGCGTTGTCTCTGCCGAACAAATATTCCATCTTGCAGTTGTACCAACTCAGTTTCAGCGCATCCAAGAAATACTGGAGAGGACTTAATGGTAGATACTGCCCATTCAATTAATAATCCAACTTCTGCAGCGCGTGCATAATAGCATATGTCTCCTTCCCTTACATCCGCCATTTCTGCTGGGTCTCTGAGAGCCTATGTGATAAGAAATATAGCAGCATACTTGGAACTGGACGATCCCCGTATGAGAATGTTTGGGTAAGGACTGTCCCTATACATTGCTTACTAGCGTCCTCGTAGAGGACTATTGACTTGCTAAGGTTTGAACAGATCAGTAAAAGAATAGCCGTTAATTGCTTTTTTAGGCAGTCAGAAGCACTCTGACAGTTCTTTTCCAGTTATAGCATACTTATTTTAAAGACTATCAGAGGGATTCCCAGTCTAAAAAGCGCCGGGATTAATTGTCAATAATAACATATAATTCCTGTGAACCCCCTCACATGATTTACTGCCTTTGCGTCAAGCATTTTTTTATTATCTCTACTTGTCCAGTTTAGGTTTGATTTCTTTTTCTAGGCACTTTGTTTACTCTCTCAGTAATTGAGACTTCGACAGCTTTAATTGTAGTCCGTGAACCCCTCCTCAATTGCCCCAGCACATGACTCAAGAAGTAAAAATTCTGTTGTAGCTTTTCTGAGAACACCAGAATGTCATCCAGATAAACCATAGCGAAACATTCGATCCCGCTCAGGACTGGTAAAAAATGCCCGGGGTATTGGCCAATGAGGCACACAAAAGCGGCTGTCTCTGTGTATCCCTTATCGAGGACTACCTGTCAATATTCCGATCCCAGGTCGACCGTGAAGGATGATGGTGAATGGTTTCAGGTCGATGGTGTTATCGATCAGTGGCAAGGGTACTTCTACTTCTAAAGGCTTCAAGATGGCGTTCAGCTTCCTCAAATCAACACAGAATCTGCGTCCACCTATCTCATTTATCAACCACTGCTATTGAGAAGCTTCACGATATCTTTAACTATCTTTTTTGCCAGGGAGCTGTTGTGAGCGTCATGTACTGTCCTAATTTGATCAGCGCTTCATCACCGGTATCTATCTTCATCTTGACCGTTCACGTAAGCTCTAACTTTCTTGTCCGAATTAGCCACCACTATACGGTGGACCCTTAACAGACGTCCTATTCTGGCCCTAAAGACTCCTGTACGTTCTCGTCCCTTACTATTTTAGCTTCATCTTGGATGTTTCTTAACTGTATATCCAATTTCATCTATTGTATCGACTTGTGGTAATTCTCTTCATACTTATTCTTTTGTTATTTTAATTGTTTAATTATAGGCACAACGTCTGACATTTTCGCCACATCCTCACATAGAACCACATCGTTCTCTCCAGGACTACACATCTTTATCATCGGTGTTAATTGGATGATTCTTTTCATCCCACTTCTTTCAGTGGTCAATATCGCTTTACTTGACACTACTGTTCTAGAGAACAACGTAATATCTTCGTCAGCAACTACTTCTAGTTGAGTTCTTTTCCCAAGAACGTCTCTACGCCGTCTACCCAAATACAGTTGGGTGGAATCCAGTCCCCTCCTACTATAACTTTCCCACACAACTCTGGTTTCGGGTAAAATTGGTGGACACTCTCTGTGCCTCGTACCTTTACTGGAAGCCTCGCTATGCTTCTTATGACCATAAACCTCCCATGCGCTTGATTAACGGCTATGTCAGGTCTTTTCATCCACCCACTCTTCCTGCAATCAAGGCTACTGATGCCCCTGTATCGATCAGGGCCACCGCCACCATCGACCGACCTACCACTGCATTACAGGCCAGTTCTTCCCACTGGCTCAACAGTGAGAACACCTCAACCGTCTCCTTCTAGAGCAACGATCTTCTATCCACCCACATGCGTGTTGACTCAATGGTTTTTGACATCTCATATATGAGCTGGCCTTTTCTTATCGACACTAGCCAGATCTTTACTTTCCTTGACCCCCACCAAAAGTCAGAACTCTGGGTCTCCCCAACAGACCTCTCAGTCCAGTTGTAACCCGATGTCTTGTCATCCCACTCTCTTCTACCCCGTTACTCGTTCCTGCTTGATTAACAACTGAAACTGTGAAAGTAAAAATATATGGTCACTTTTAGCAAAAATCCGAAAAGCGAAAACCTGAAAAGTATCCAACTTGTTTCTTGTTGCGCAGTCACTGACGGACTCTAGATTGGTTTCTATGAATTTTTTTCTTTATAATGGAAATCAATAGAACCGTACGGTAAAAACAAATTGATCAAAAGTCTCTTAGTTCTATTTCACTCTGTTGCTTTCCTTGTAATGGATTTGGTTATTCACGGGTCGATACTGTTCAGAGCACAAATTATAACGTCTACCTCGCGGCCAGTCCTTTACTCAAGATCGGTCCCCTTAGCTGATCGTGGAGTCGATGGTTTGGATTCAAGCTTTATATATATATATATATATATATATATATATAAAATAAAAAGTGTGAAAATTCCTACATAGCAAAGACGCATCTAAGATAAACTTAACGTGATAATGTAAAAAAAAAAACAATCACTTCAAATTGATGGTCAGCACTTAGTTCATTCATTTATTTATTTGTTTATCCATTTATACATGTGTTCATGTGTAAAATCGCCAATCCCACAAGCATTTCGACAGGGTGGCAACCACTTGATTTACTTACTTATTTATAAACAAGACCATGACTATCAGAAACAAAAAAGAAACTTGATATGTAAAGTCACAAATTTATCCACCTGTAGCGTCACAAATACCATTATGGAAACTTAATGTATTATAACATGTATAATAAAAACAACAATAAATATTAACTTTAAACAAAGCGTTCACGGCCTCTCACACTTTTTATTCTATACCAATTTCTCTCGTTGGAACAACCTTATTTCTGTTTATATATGTATATAGAGTCATCCACATACATTAGTTTCGCTGTATCAGTACGGCTAATTGCTGAATAAACGATGCGTAGAAGCCAGAGTAGCTACTGTTTTTTCAAAGTCTACCATTCTTCCAGAGTGCTCAATCAGGGTGTGAGAGCGTAAATAGTTATCCGCAGACGGATCTGTTTTGCTGTATCACAGCTCTTCAGTACGGTTAGACAGCCGATTGCTTTTTACCCAGGTTTGAAACCCAACCGAATTGGCGTCTGTCGGCGATTCTACCTCTGAGCTATGGGCGCTCGGTAGAAAGAGGAAGAGGTTTTAGCATGTATATTATCATTATACACGCCCAATAGCTGACAGTGTTCTAATTCATTGCTGAATGAGCGATGCGTCCACAATGTCTAATTAATATATATATATATATATATATATATATATTAATTAGACATTGTGGACAAATATGACTGGTTCTAAGTGTACAATGTGACATCTTGTAAAGATTCAGAGACATAACCATATCGAAGGAAAACATGATTATTTATCATATATTCAATTTGTCTTTAATGTAAATAAACTAAATAACTCTATGAAAAAAAGTTTAAATCCCGGAGGAGGTCCCGGAGGAGGTCCCGGAAAGTCCACGTGGATTTTAAAGATACGAATCAATTTTGGCACTTAAAGAAGTCTAAAGACATCATTAATTAAATGAGTTAAAAATACACAAGAAATATAAGGTTATTTGTAAGAGAAATTTGGAAATTAAATAGGTTCATCTCTTATTTAAATATTTACAAAATGTTGAACTTGCAATGAAAGTTGGGATTACAGCCATATCACCTTGAAATACCGGTTTCATACGGGCACAAAAGTTAAGCAATATCCAGTCTGGTCAACAAACACCTACATGGGTGACCGATTTGAAATACCAGGTGCTGCAAGCTTAAAAGATCAGGTGAGGTAAGTGATAACGCTAGGAATCTTTAATCACAGATTCAAGTCCAAATTCAAATTCGGTTCGTTATATTTGCTTACGTCAAAAATACACATAGGAAAAGTTTAAATTTAACTTTTCTACGCCTAGCTATGGGTTAATTAGTAAAAGTAAATCATTATTATCTTTAAAAAAGGAGTGAGAGTCTAAAACATAATCTGGATTTAAATAATCCACAAGCAAATCAATCAATCAATCAATCAATCAATCAAAGCAAATGGACTTTGATGTGATAGCAGTTCTAGCAAGACAAAAATTAAATGAAGTATAATCTGTGTAACAAGATGATATTATGGCACTATACTTTATCTTCGTTACATTTTGCATAGGATGTCGTAATAAACAAATTTATTTTCCTAATTAAGGATTTCAGTTTCGCTAGTTAAAAGATTTCCAAATAAACACTGCATTATCGGATTTATCTTCATTGAATCCTTTTCTCATAGAAAAAAACAGATTGATAGTTTCAGCTATGTCCTATTCACTTACCTTACATGATACATGAAACTGCTCATCTGGTTTTTAAGTTTCTTGAGGAAATCCATAGTAATAGATTGAAGGTTCTGAGCGCCAATTCCAAATTTCAGTTGAGTTCATTGTCGTCACTGATATATTGATACCCTTGGGAAACCACATGCTGCCTTGTAAGTCAGCTCTCTAATATCTGAGAGGGGAAGAATGAGTAACCTTAACATCTACAGTACAGATGGAACTGGCAAGTTATTGCGTTATTCTGTTTGAACATTAGTCATAAAAAATATTGCTTTATTCTGTTTGAACATTAGTCATAAAAAATTGACGGGGGTTATGACCACAGCGACGCTAAAGCTATAAATTAAAAGTTCTAATTATGATATGATAAAAATGATTAAAATCACTAATAAATTATATATAAATATATATTTAACCATTTTTATTCAAACTTTGGCTAAGAAAGTTTGATCTCGGAGATTGCACTAATTTTTGACGTAATGGTGGACTTGACTATTTCATTATAACTGGTCTTTAATTTTGTGTTTTCAAACTTAAATTCGTTTTGTTTTATTCACTTACAAATCAGATTTGTCTGTGAAGGAAAAAGTAAACTTTTGCAATATGCAATTTTTTATCTTTGCCTAAATTTTTAACACACTATAAGCTACATGGCTTTTTATAATTATTTTTAAATTTATTTCTTTGGCTTTTCAGTTTTAACGTTGTCATGTTTTAATTAAAGAATAAATTCTTAATTTATCGGATATACTTTTATCTTGATCCTTTATTGTTTTTTTTAAATTTTTGCAAATGTTGAAAATTATAAATATTCCATTTGAAAATGTCCTGACCACCACTTTATTTAATTTTATGTCCCCGATCCGTTTCTTTATTGTACCAGGCTCCCAATAGGATGTGTTGCTTTTTTAACATTTGTAAAAAATAAACTTTCTCCCCTGGGTTAAATTTTCTTTTCGGTACGAACGATGTTGCTGATTGCTTTGTCTTTTTTCACAGTAACTTGTCGAATACCGATCTAATTTTTCGGGCAAACATTAATTCCGCCGGCGATAGTGCCGATGTCGTATTACTGTTCAGTGTAATTCTATTCATTTGCAAGAATTGTTGTAATACTTTTTTCTGTTAGTACGCTATAAACTTTTCTTAGTGCTCTTTTTAGTGTATCTACAAACCGCTCCGCTTGACAGCATAACCTTGGGTGATATGGCGGAGATTTGATGTGTTTTACCTGAAATCACAAAATTCTTGAAAGTCCGTAGATGTAAGTTGTGTCCCATTATCGGTAACGAGACAATCCAACACTCTAAAGCGAGCAAACTGCTTGTGGAGGCAATTTATTGTCGTCTCAGAAGTAGGTTTTCTACAACGAAATACTTCTAGCCATTTACCGTAACTGTCTATTATAATCAAGTAATAGAAGCCATCTAATGGACCGACAAAATCTGCATGAATTCTCGACCACGGTCGACCTGTCTTAGGCCATGGCTTATGGGTGATTGGAGGTGCCTTCGCTGCTAAGAAACAGCTTTTTCTTGATCCATGTTTTGCCAGTATACAAAACTTCGCATTAATGATTTCATCCTGTTCTTTCCTGGGTGGCCCCTGTGGAAATCAGTAAGGATTCTCCTTTGTAGCGTTTTCGGGATTACTACTCTTTCATTATATAGCAGAACATTGTCACATAACTAAAAACTGTCTGAGATATGCTTATCTTTTCCTGCAAATTTTGTTTTCGTTTCTTTTATAAATTCGTCATTCACTGCTTCGTTTCTTATTTACTGTAATGTAATGGGGCGGTCTCGAATTGTACTGCATAATGATGTTCTACTGTCTCCCTCATATCGTAAAGCTGCAATTACGGAATCTTCTAATGGCTCCGCTTTCTTTGATACTAGTCTCGAAAGACCGTCTGCATGCCCGATTTTGTTTGATGGTAGAGACTCTAATTTGAAGTTATAATTTGATAGAATCGTCCCCCATTTTAGTAATATATTAGCAGTGTAGACGTAGGCCTTTTTTTATCAAAATATTGTCAGTAACGGTTTGTAGTCCGTCTTTAAGGTAAATAATCTGCCATAAATATATGTGGAATCTAGTAAATATAATCCCTAACGCTTCCTTTTCTATTTGCGAGTAATTTTTCTCGGCTGGTAGTAACGTTCTCGACGCATGCGCGATTGGTTTTAGTGTCTCATCCGACATTTTATGAAGTATACATACCCGAACACCATAGGAACGCGCGTCACTCGCGACTATTATTTCCAATTTTGAATCATAATTCGTTAAAATAAAATTGCTGTTAGAGTCTTAAAGATTTTTTCGAAAGTTTTCTGAAAATCGGATGACCATTCCCAAACTTTTTACTTCTTCAACAGTTCGTTTAGAGGTTCAAGTAATTTGTGCATGTTAGGCGTAAACTCTTGATAATTTACTAAGGCTTTGTAACTCGGCTATATGTTTTGGAGCCGGCATGTTTTTATTGCCTTGGCTCTTTCTGGGTCTAGTTTCTTCCTTCATTGACAATAATTAATCTCCTTCATAAAGAAGTCACATTTATTTACCTTTACTTTAAGCCGTAATTTTGTATCCGCGTGAAGAGATCTTGCACGTGTTCCCTGTGTTGTTCAATATTTTGCTACTTATCAGGATGTCATCAAGTTATGCGATCGAGAAATCTAGTCCGTCTAGCATAGTGTCCATTATTTACTGAAATACCACCGGCGCGACCTTGATCCCGAATGCTAATCTCTGGAATTTATATAACCCTCTATGAGTGTTTATGCATAACAACCTCGAGCTTTCCTCGTCTATTAGTATTTGTAGGTATGCTTTGCTCAAGTCTGTCCATGAGAAAAATTTTCCTCCGTTTAACTTTGTGGATACCTCCTCTGAACTAGGGAGAGGATAGCGATAATCTTTAATGCATTAATCCTGCCGAGAAGTCAGCGCATACGCGTATCTTTCCGGATTTCTTTTTCACGTAAACCGTAGCTGCGGCCCATTGACTATATTCTACATTTGACAATATACCGGTTTCCACGAGTCTATCCAACTCTTTGTATATCTTTTCTAAGAATGCAAAAGGTACATTTCTTTTCTTCTTGAAAATGGGTTGTACATTTTCTTTTAGTTCGATTTTGGCCGCCATTTTTTACACCTGCCGTTGCCGGCTGAAAATATGTCGGGAAAACTCTCCTTTAATTTCTCCTTCAATTTTTCTGCCTCGGTCGATAAACTTTTTACTTTTTGGCAGAACGTATTTATCGGTAAATCCCAGAGGTCAAATTTCTGCATCAAGTCATTTCCAAATAAATTTTCCGTATTTTTTAGAACAAACATCTTTAATTTCTTAGCCATCCCGTTGAACGTCACATTTGTGATAATCTCCTCCTCAAATTTGATTTTTCTTTCTGTTACCGATCTGGCTATATTATCTATTCTAAACATGGTCGGTTTGTTTAATTTCTTCCATGTCTGTAGGCTAATAATAGTTAAATCGGATCCAGAATTCAATTGCAATCTGATTTTTTTGTTTAACATTTCTACTTGTATGTGTTTTCGTATATTTATCCCGTCCGTTTGGTCAGGTCTAGTGGTTCTCACTCGGCTTTTGGTTTACTTTCTTTGTTTTACAGTGCGAAATTTTATGTCCCACTTTATTCGACGACAGACAAGTCTTATAGCGGTATGGACAATCATTGTACGAATGCAGAGTTTCACAGCGATAGCATGGACTGGGTGGTAGTTTCTTCTGGGGTTTCATGTGACTTTTTGTAGTAAAGTAATTAATTTGGTTTGTTTATTTTTGGCGGTGGGGTGAAAAACGTGTTTTTCGTTGTACTTTTCGTATGTGAGCGACGTTAGACTCTTCGATATCTTTCGAGTCCTTTTTTACGCTCATACATCTCTGAGACTCCTCAGATAATTTTTGTAGCGTCAATTCTGGTTGTTAACAATTCTTTGTTAGAATTATCTACTGATCTTCATGTCTTTAGTCTAAACCAGGCCTTAGACGAATATCAAACATTTCAAATTGTCAGCGCTGAGTTCAGATAACTTAAAGTCATCGCAGTGTTTGTTTACTACGAAAGCGAATGCTATATAGTCTTCGCTATCCTTTTTTGTTATCATTTCCACCTTTTGTCGAATAGCAAAGTTATCGGACTGAATAATTCTGTTAAAAGTTTCACGGCTTCCCCGAAAGTCAACTCATTCGTCTTCCTCGGTAGAATGTAGTCTATGAATTTAGTGTGTTTGATTGATCCTAGTTTCCTAAGTAGTAGATGCACTTTTTTCGCGTCTGATCAATTCCCGCAATCAATCTCATATAAATCTTCATATCTTCTGAAGTAAGCCGCGAAGGTTTTGTCTTTGTCCGGTGCATAAGTGAAGTCTTCGATTGAGTTCCATATAGCATTTTATGAGAATGCCGATTCATTTTCAGAATTTTGCCCTTTATTTGTCACTGCTCGTAGTAGTAATTCTTGTAGTTCGAGTTGCTTTTCTTCGTTTTTCTGTTGTATTTTTAATTGTTTCTCTTCGAGCCTAATCTGTTTTTTCTCATTTTTTTGTTGCTGCTCGAATTGCATTTTCATAAGTTCAAACATGGTTGTCTTAAAGTCCTCCATGTTTACAACGTAAAGATGGAGGATTTTAAGAAAAGCTATCTGTTGCCACGAGGAAAGGAGAAAAAATCTTTTTTTTTCCTTTCTTTTTTTTTTTTTTTCACAATACGTTATTCACGTACATAAGGTTTATAGTTAGGGCGGTCAAAAAAATTTTTTTTCTTTTCTTGTTCGGAAAAAATTATGACTTATTTATTTCTTCTTTGCACAAGGAAGAAAATCAAAAGAACATTTTGGTTAAAGAAAAATCCACTTACATATTTTTCCTTTCTTGTTATGTCAATTACACTGTTTTAGCACCTCTGTGTTTTGTGTTTACGGTTTTCGAAAACCACTGTTGTGAATACTGGTCGCTTTTATGTGTGACAAATCGTTCCTTAAGAACTTTTCAGCTAGACTTGTGTACTTGAGTAAAAGAATTTTCCTTTTCTCACAGTGCAGATTTCAGGTCTTTTTCGCCCGTTGATCTGGAAACTTAGTGAGAAAAATTATTTTTTCTTGTGTAGAATTTGATAACTCTTATGGTCGACAGGTAGAATCCGTTTCTTTATATCTTCGTCACCGCTGTTATGGCTGGTGTTCAAAATGCTTTTTCTTTCATCTTCGCGTAGAATCCGTTTCTTCAGTATCTTAGTCACCACTGTTATGGGCGGCCGATTGCCAAAAGGTTTTTTTTTTTTGTCCTTCGCGTAGAATCCGTTTTTTTCAATATCTTCGTCACCGCTGTTATGAACCAGGTGATGGTCCGAAAGGAACAACACGACCACAAGGGTAGAAATAGTCTGTATTACAAAGTACTCGATTAAAACTAAAATGGTTTCCCCGTGAGAAATCACGGACACTATTTTGCAATTTTAAATGGTAATTTCTTTTTCAGAAAAGCGCATCCAGGGAACAATGCTATTACAATAAAACAGCAAAAAAACTAACATCATTTTTTTCTTTTTTTATAACCACGCTCGTTTGTCTTACTAACCTAATGCATATGTTCAATTTCGCTTTCACTCCCAGCGTCATTTACCAGTTGGCTACTTAAAGAGTATAAAATAATAAGGAATGAGACGTAATAAATTGTTTTCGTTTTACTAGCTTGTATTCGAGTCCTCATGCAACATAAGTTTCGTGTTATTGATATTGAACCAACCAAATTCGTCTCGCCATACACTGAACAGTCAGTCAAACCCCAAATAGCCTATTATTAAGCAATTAGGCAAACATCCATATGCTCAGCAATCCAATACTAAGTTTTATGTAAGAAAAGTCTGATTTATATTTCTTCGAGGTAGATTAGGCAAATTTTCTGAATCATATGTCAAAACGGACTTGCAAACAAATGAATATTAGGAATTACTTTCCTAGAAAGTCAATATAGTTTCCATGTTCAGATTTCATTTTAAAGCTTGCGTGAACGAGTTATAGATTCTAAAATGCAGGTGGTGAGAAAGTCTTGAATATTAGATTAGTCCGTTTTCTGTCCAATGTCCTGAAACTAATTAAGGAAAGGGTGCTACATTGAGAAATGGATTTTGATCCGAGTGTGAAGTGTGGAGGAACATTGCTTCAAGTTAGATACTGGTTATGTGTCGGCTGCCTTCTACATTGTCGAGTGCCACAAGATTCAGATAATTTGAACAATATTACAGATTAATGAAGGTAGCATGTGAGAGGTTTGTGTCAGGATATGATAACTAATTGCATTCTGGTTTATCTTTGACTGGTCATTCTCTGGGGAGAGTAAACTTCGATTGCCAATATATTTGCAAACAGAGAAAATAAAATTGATGACATGTAACTATAAAATTTGCCAAAATTGGTTTTTAATAGTCGTTGTTCTCAATGGTGAGAACTTGTAAATGTTGTAGTCATCTGTTCTATGCACCATGTCTCTTCAGGATCGTGGGCCACCAAAATATATTGCCCTATCGGTTGTGGCTGCGGAATACGCCAACTACACCTTTGAAAAAGAATGATTCCTCTCACCAAAGCGGCTACAACTAAAAGCAAGCATAAAAATTAGTTAAAACGAAAAATTTGTAAGAAAGACATATTTAAAATTCAACCTAGAAAACGAAAAGAAAGTATTAAGGCACACAATTCTCTCAGTAAGGAAACCCTGCAAAAAGAAAATCACTTAAAAATAACCCAGAAGAAATGCAAAGTAAAAATTTCAACAGAAATATCACGGCTAATAAAATCATTCAATGGAATGCAAGATAAATAAAAAAATCGAAACTAATTGCATTTTCCTTATTGCCGACTTATATCCGGCGATCATTTGCCTTCAGGAAACGTTCTTAAAGGAAAATGAAAATAAAGATAGTAAAAACTATACAACAAAACATTTTATTTGTAACAGTGAAAACAGACTCTTGGGTAGTACTTCTATATCAGTAAAAATATTTTCCAGAACAAAATAGACTAAAGCCAGTGACCATAAGAGCTTCACTACATAAAACATCATCATATGATCGGTTGACATTCTTTTTAATAATAGTATAGATGAAACCGAATTAGCTAAACAACTGAATCAGCTCCAAAAAATCTTTTTTAATGGGAGATCTTAATAGCCATAACATATGATCTTGCAAAAATATAGAACAGATGAAAAGATTAATAGAATATGTTATAAACAGAACAGAAACAATATATATCTATATAATGACCAGTCATATATCTATTCCACCCATCAAGTAATACATATACATTAATAGACCTAACCTTAAGTTATTATACAATATACGGAGACTATAGATGGAAAATACATTATGATACATGCGGAAGTGATAAATTCCCTTTTGTTGAACATCTCTAGATGTTTTTCGTATGAAATAATACCATACTGTAAATTTAAAAAAAAAGCTGGACGGAATTTAAAAATACATGTGTCCTAAACAATACATCAGAAGCCAATGTAGAAATTGTAGAGAAAATCACTTCTACAAAAGCACTTCTTAGTCTTGCAGAAAAAAATCTAAACCTATCAAACATGATAGACCTGGGTTTAACGACGAGTGCAAAAAAATAATCAGATGGCTTCGAGCGGCTCTTCCTCTGCTCAAATGACATTCAACCAAAGAAAATATGAATATCTACAAAATAGTACCGAATCATACAGTACAGTTAAAGAATCTAAGCGATACCCATCGGTGAACTGTGTGTCCAATATTAATTCCAATACCAAAATCAAAAGAGTATGAAATATGAGTCGTAAAATAGCTGAGAAAAATAAAATCACTCCATCAAGAAATTTATGTCAAAGCAATAAAACAGCAAATAATAAAGAGGATATCGCAAATTTATTAGCACAACATTTCTCTCAAAATTCTTCTTCAAATAATCCTAGTAAAATATTTGGAAATATCAAAATAAACAGAAGAAAATATAAAATTTCTACTCTAGTAATAAATAAAATTACAAACAGGATCTTACTTTACCAGAATTATGAGCTTCTATTAAAAAATCACAACTCAGTAGTTGGTCCAGACAAAACTCACTATGACTTTCTTAAACAACCTACCAAATATTTTCTTGAACTACGTATTCAAAATTTTCAAAATATATGGCTCGGTTGCAACTTGCTGAGGCAAAACGTTTGACAGAATTGTTAAGAATAAGCTTATATGATTTGTTGAAGTTAGCAATAAAATTAAAAATTTCTAATCTGGCTTCAGAAAAAAAAAAAGCACAATCTATCACCTAGTTTAGATATTTTTTCATTAAAAGTAATATTTTATGATCATTTCCTTTGAATTGGAAAATTTTTGATACCTCATCAAGATATAGTATCATTAAAGACTTAAATGAAATCGGCATTAAAGGGAGATTTAAAAGTAAAATTTTTTATCAATAACTTCTTTACAGAACGAATCTTTAATGTTCGTGTCGGTACCACATTCTCAGATCTATATGTGCAAGAAAGGGGTATTTTTCAAGGAAGCATAATGTCAGTAACTTCCTTTAAGATCAAAGTAAACTGTATTATTAGATTCTTGGATTCTGTAGTTGACAGTTTCCTGTATGTATATTACTGTTGTTATGTTACGGATTAAAGAATATCCATGAAATTGAACAGCAATTCCATCAGTGGCTCAATCAAGTAAACGAGTGGGCAAGAGAAAATTGATTCAGATTCTACAAACAGAAAAACTCTATGTATTCATGTTTGCCATCTTTGAAAACAACACCATAATCCTGAATTAAGACACAAAGTTACAAAAATGCCTGTAGTAGATCAATACAAACACCTAGGAATAATCTTTAGCAAAAAATTTCCTTCATACCATACAGAAAGTATCTTTAAAAGAAGATTATTAATAAAGCCATACAACTACTTGGTAGTCTCTTAAAAAGGCTAGAAAGCAAACAGACATATGCTACCCAAAATCATCGGGAACTGGTTAGATCTAAATTAGATTATGTACACTTTATCAAGTGTGCGTCAAGAAAATCATACTTGAAAACTTATACGCTGAGGCACCAAAAATGTGTTCATTCCCAATTAATTCAGCCTAAAACCGTGTTCTTTAAACTGAATGTGAAGACTTAAATAATTTAAGAAAAATGGCAATAAACCTCTTACTACTAGCATAGAAAACAATTTCAACGAACTTGCAATAAACACTTTTTTAATACAGAAATATATTCTCTCAAAAACTCTTTCATGGTCAATAAAAAAGCCAACTGTAATATTAAAACACTCCAAAACTGAAACGTATGAATCTGTATTCATGGAATATATTCATAATACCTTACAAAAACATACACATTGTAAGCATATATACCCTGATGGCTCTAAAAATATTAATAGTTGGATGATCATCTATACTGAACGAAACCATATTTAAAAAAACGCCTACCTGACAAATCCTCAGGATTGATAGTGAGTCAAACAGACGCACACATACAAGTAACTCGAAAAGAAAGAATTGGCATAATTAAGATGTCAAAGTTCCACATTTTTCCAAGCAAAAGTTTAGAATAGTCTTGAGAAAACCTACTTTTTGAAATATTCCTAACTTTCAACCGACATCAGCAGTTGGTCTGAATGATAAGATACTCGATGTTTGATCTGATCTTTCTTTTAAAGATAGAACTTAGCAGGACGTGGAAGGTACAAAAGGTCAAATGTTTTCAGCAATGGTTCTTAAATAAGAATTCCACTTGAGGTCTGGCCTACGCTAGAGTCCGAAGAGGCATTCGATGGCTAAGGTCCTTTTTGAAAAAATACCCATCCATTATGACTTCAAGGTATTTTCTAGTTTGATTTTAGAATCATTGATATTGGAATCAGTATTCCACTATTGAGCAACTAGGGCAAAGCCAGCAGGAGATTAGCTGCTTCTTATTTATACAATATATATTTCGTTCTCCAGAGTAAATTGTTATAATTTCACGAGTCATGCTGCTTTCACCCTGTTGGCTGGGCTTCAGAATAACCGACTGCACATCTGCAAGGAATAAAAGTCTGTTTGTCGTAGGTGACGACCATGATGCTTGAGAATGTGATTTGATGGTGAAGGGTTTTAAGAATTGTGCTATACATATACTCCTAAACTCCAACACACAAGTTTGACCTCTACTTGAGCTACACGGGCAGTTGAAGAGGCTTGAGCTAATCAACTGGCTAGTCATAAGAAGCCTTAGTCAGACTAAAGCCAAACAAAATTCGCTTACATTTACCGTATCAAACATTAAACTGAATAAGACTGGGAACAAAAGAATCCGACATAGATTTTTCAACCTCTGAAGCAACCCCATATTTTGGTGGACGATCACGGAGGTAATAAATGCTTGAAAACATCTCCGTGTTTGAGTATACCAATCATGTAGCCCTATAATAATAATACGAATGGGGTTTACTCTTCATCATTTCCCATATATAGGGCACTGAGGTGAATGGGGCGCATGGCTGATAAATAATAATAAAATGTAATCACAAAGATTCAGCAGAATACATAGGTATAGACACAGAAAATGACACAGAATGACAATGAAGAAAACATTTTCGAAATTCATTTTAATAGAATCAATAGGAGACAAATTAATGACAAAGTTATCACTTTTTGTCATAAAAAAGATAGCATCTGTGATGACTCCAAAAACACTAAAAAGTACAGGAAATAATACGCCAAAGGAAAACATGAACCTGAGATTCTACTAAGGCTAAGCAAATTTCATAATATAAAGGTAAGGTTGTACACACACCAATTTTAAAATTTCTCCAAAGGCGTGGTGAGAATAACTTAACTTTTACTGACAATAACTATATCAAAATAAAACGTTAAAGATATAAATAAAATGCCCATTAAAAACTGATATAATTATAGATGCCAATACTTTTTCTTTTTAATCATATCACCCCGAGCAAGACGGTAACGCCAGTGAAGCGCAGGTGGCTACGTAAGAGTGAAAAGATTGGAAAAGAGAAAGCCAGAAACCACATACTAAACAAGGAACAAGGGATGAGCCTCTTCACCTGTTCAATAGACGTGGGTGGAGTGTGAACCGGGCGATAGTTTAGTCTATCTACTCCAATTAAAAAAAAAAGAAAAGAGTGAAAAGATTGGAAAAGAGAAAGTCGAAAACCACATCCTAAATACGGAACAAGTGATGAGCCTCTTCACCTGTTCAATAGACGTGGGTGGAGTGTGAACCGGGCGATAGTTTAGTCTATCTACTCTAATTAAAAAATTATATATCATTTGTTTGATGCACCATCATAAGAAATAAAAATTTGGTATACAGTTTCCGAAGTAGAAACATTTGTTTCGAATCTATTAAGTTGCTTCAGCTGCCTAAAGATATGGATATTGTAAAAGTAAAAGGAAGGTGGTATGTGTAATATTAAGCGAGAATAATTCTAACTACAGAGATCACGTTCCCATATGAAACGATACACTAAGTGTAAAAAAAATAATAGGAAAACTGGCAGGAACTGCGAAATCTGTCAAAAAAAAAACAAACTATTAAATAGGTACCTCCACTTTTTCAGGGGAAAAAACGCATAGCGTAATGCAAAACGCCACAAACTTAACGAAAATAAAGTTTTATCGTCAAAATGTTGATATTATTATCAAGACGAAAAATCAAATAATTTTTTAATCATTTTAAAATTTTTTAAATCCTTTCTAACACGTTCGAAATGTTGGTTAGAATGCTTGTTTTGTTTACGTCATCGTCTTCTACAGATTTTATCATTGATTTTCTTTTGTGCTTTTTTCTGTTGAAAACACATTAATTTGAAAATTCTTGTACAAATCAAATAATTGTTCGATTTTAATAAAATTTTCAGAACTTATTCACAAATAAATTATATTATTTTTGAAATGTGTTTTAGAAAATATTGGTAAAAAAAAAATTTAAAATGTTTTTCCTCCACTTACTTAATTTCATAAAATTTCGCACAAAACCTTCCCATTTATGGAAATTGTTTTTTTTTTTTGTTAAAAGTAGAAGTCATTAGAAATTGCAAATCACCTACCTTTTTTTCAAACTTGTACCATTTAACTGGAAATCTGCTCTGAATTGAAAAATAAAGAATCTAATAAAACTATGACACTAGTTAATTAGAAAAGCTTTTAATTGTTTTTGTAAATAAGAAATATTAAGGACATTATTGTCTGAGGAAATAAACTTTTTCTGACGAATAATAACTTTTTACAAGAATGTTTTCATTTTTTTCATTTTCTTTTTACATTTTAATTATAATAATTTATAATAGTTTAGAATTGTGTAAAATTCTGTATTAACATGTTTATGGAATGTGATATAGTAATTAATTGGAAACGAAATTTATGAGTCCAAAATTGCAAAGATTAATAAACATAGTAACGGTATTTTTTTAAAAAGTAATTTAAATTTATTATATTTTGACCTTATTATCATGTATGGTTGACTGAAAGTGCCATTATTACGTAGTTTAAGAGTTTTGTCCCTTCATTTAGATTTATGAAAATTGTTGGCTTTGGGCATGCGTACAACCTGTCATCACCAAATCACTCACGAATCCGTCAAACCTTCGATCAGATGAACACGACCAATCGTTAATAATTGATTGTATATTACTTTTTTATGCTATAAGTAAGTAATATTTCTTTTTAAATCAGCTAAATTTAACTTTCAATTTTCTAATTTTACTAAAATAAAGTGTCAAAAATCTTTTGAAATATTTTTAAAATCGATAAATTTTTGTTTGTATACAAATTAAATGTGATTTCAAATATATATAATTTCTATCTGAAATACACTAGAAATTTTTACTGAATGGAAATAATAAATTTCATCATTAGGTTTTGAATTAAATCTAAAATGAAATCTTCAAGAATGTTTTTAAAATCAGGTATCGAAAATGTATAATGAAAAGTGGAGGTACCTATATTAAAAATTAAACACACAGAAAGAATCCCTTACTTAGAAGTAATGAACTACATCGAAACAAATCCAAATACATCATCATATTCAAAAATTACCCAAGCAACATCAAGCAGTACCTATGAAAATCTAATATCAAACAAATTGCATGAAACACCAGAAGTAACATTTTTAATTCTAGAATCAAAAACATATTGAAAACATTCAAATCAATTGTAAACTTGGAAACAACCCATACAGCTGAAACAAATATATCCACAAACAATGTAAATCCAACACAAAATTTGCTGACAACGACGCTTCAAAGACAAAGCATTCAAAAGTTGTCAAAAGAAAAATTCTGCAAAGAGATAATTGACAGAAAAAATCATCCAAATGGAAAAATGGAACACGTGCATCGTACAGTGGAACTGTACAGGTTTTATACCAAATTATGAGGCATCTCACAGATTTAATCCAAATACCGTATGCTTGCAGGAGACGAACTTTCTAAAAAACAAACTATCGTCTACTTTAACGAATATGAAACTTATAAAATAAATGTATCATCAATAGTGGATAGACCAAGTAGGGGTACTTCAATATTGGTCAAAAAATCAGTAACATGAAAAACAGAGAATAAACACAAATCTACATAACATAGCAGTAAAAGCTTCAATTAACCGAACAATACGTTCCATTTATATTCCTGCAAAACACAAACTGAATAAGACTAAATTAAACGGCTACTTAGCCATTTTCTCACTTTATTTCTAATAATAAGAGATTTTAATTCACACAGCAAAATGTGGCACTGCAAAATCAAACTGGTAAAATTATAGAATCTCTACTAAAATTAGCTGATTTATAGATTTTTAAGCCATTCTGATCCGATGTTGCGGGTGACAATTTTACTTTTTGTATTTCAGTTAATTGTTGGATGATATACGATTTGTATCATATATATCTATTGAAAATCTTATCAAACTGTAAATCTAAAAAATGAAATGAAAACAGAGCATCAGACACAAAGAAGTACGTGGCAAGAGTACCTGAATGTAGCATTCTACCAGTTACATTATGCATTTTCGAAAAAAATAGTATTATTAAAACCATTAATACAGGAATTGAAAAATCCTTATATGTAGATGATATCTTAATATACCCAACAAGCATGAATTGATTTGAATGACATGTGCAAACATGATTAAACGAGATAGAAAAATCTACAAATAAAAATGGATTCTGTTTCTCCAAAGAAAAGCTGTTTGTATGCATTTCTACCACCTCGATCCAGCATTAAAATTAAATGGACCCTTATATCCCATAGTTTAACAATTAAAACATCTGAAAATCATACTAGACAGTAAGTTTAACTTCAAAGTGCACAATGATTACCTTAAATACGACAAAAAGTTTTGAATCATTTTTAAGTAGTATCGAAATTAAATTGGAATGCCGACTAAACTGTAATATATACAGAATATATAGACCACACATCAGATAAAAAGCAGACTATAGATGCATCATTTACAGTATTTCCCGTAAATCCTATCTCAAAAAAACTACAAACAATACAAAATCAAGGACTGTGATTAAGCATCGGTCCCTTCCAGACCTCACCAATGCATAATTTCTATATACAAGTCTATATCTCTGAGATAAATTTTATTGCAACATTCCATTGTAATTGACAAGCACACATGACGTCTGATCTTACAATCTGTAAAAATATATTTTAAATTTTCGGGGATACATAAGAAAAGTTGGGTTGATGAATTAGAATGAAATCTCATTCTTTGATTTCTTTTTACGATGCGGATTACAAACACACACACAGACACACAAACACAAACACACACACACACACACACACGCACATATATATATATATATATATATATATATATATATATAACTAAAGAGTTGGAGGCTTTCGAGAAAGATTTAATTACCATTATTAGAAAAATTAAGTATAGAAAGTTAGGACAAAACTCTTTTCAAAAGCAATTAAAGGATACGTTAAAAGCATGTAAAAATACCAGTAAAATTTACGTTAAAAGCGATAAATCTACAAACATATATTCTATACCTAAGGAACAATTCAACAAAGAAGTTAAGAATTCGGTAATTAGGCACTATAGAAAAATAGCGCCAAATGTTATGACTAGCATAAATAATGAAGCTACATCATTAGTAGGCAAATTTAACTTGCATAACAGAGTGGAAAAAATAGAATTAAAGAATTGCTTCCTCACGATTAAGGATCACAAAAATTCATTTCCAAACCATCCCGAATTTAGGCTTATAAATCCAACGAAAACAGAACTTGGTAGGATAAGTAAAATTATCATTCAAAATATTTGTAACAATCTGCGCATGTATCTGAACATTAACCAGTGGAAATCTACTGGTGATTGTATCAAATGGTTTAATGCTATAAATCCCAATAAAAGATCTGCATTCATAAAATACGACATTAAGGAGTTTTATCCATCGATAACAGCTAATTTACTTTCAGAAGCATTAGAATTAGCGAAGGAATATAACGAAATAAAAGAGGAGGAGCTAGAAATAATTTGGCACTGCCGCAAAACGTTATTATGGTTTAATGATGAAATTTGGATAAAAAAGACTGATGCCCAAGGGTTTGATAACCCAATAGGGGCGTATGATGGGGCGGAAGTGGCGGAACTGATAGGGTGCCTATTACTTCATAGACTAAACGAAATAATAGACTTCCATAACCACGGCCTATACCGAGACGATGGATTGATAGTAATAGAAAATTGCACACCTAGATTAGGAGACAAAATGAGAAAAGAAGTACAAAAGTTTTTTAAGTCTCATAAACTAGAAATAGAAATAGAGCATAACGTTAAAATTGTCAATTACTTAGACATAACGTTAAACATTAATAACGGAATAATAACACCATACATTAAAAGGAATTACGCTCCAAATTATGTTAATAAAAAGTCTAACCACCCTAGACACATCCTTAAATGTATTCCTAGAGGTATAGAGGTTAGATTGTCCACAAATTCGTCTAATAGGGAAGTTTTCGAAAAACACAAAAAAATTTATCAAATTGCGTTAAAAAAAAGTGGACACCAAGAAATGCTAGAATTTTCGGATCAAAGTGCAAACAAAAATGCCCGTAAGAATAGATCAAGAAAAATTATATGGTTCAACCCCCCTACAATAATGAAGTCAAATCCAAAATAGGAAAAATGTTTTTTAAGTTAATAGATAAACATTTCAATTCAGATAATAGACTTAAAAAAATATTTAACAGGAATACTATTAAATTGAGCTATTCCTGCTTACCTAATATCGGTAAAATCATTAACAATACCAACAAAAGTAAATTAAAAGATAATATTACGGCCCCTAGTAATAATAACGTTAATAAACATAAGTGTAATTGTAGAACTAAAAAGGACTGCCCGATTAGAGGTAATTGCAATCAGACAAGCGTAGTTTATAAAGTTAAAGTTTATGTTAACGAAAATGACAAAAGCCCCAAGACATACATAGGATCAACACATGATAATTTTAAAAGTAGGTTTTATAACCATAAATCTTCTTTTAAAAACGAGAAATATAAGCATAGCACAGCATTAACTACCTATGTATGGGAAATAAAAGCCAAAATTAAAAAGGATCCCATTCTGAAATGGGAAATAATAAAAAAGTGCCCTAACGATAATAAAAATAATAAATTTTGTAGGGTATGTGACGAGGAGAAGCTAGCAATAGCTAAATTTGAACCTGCCAACAAACTTATTAACGCTAGAACAGAAATATTAAATAAGTGTAGAATGCACAAAATAAAGTTTCTTGCTTAGTGTATCGGACCTTAATGTGAACCCCCCCCCCCCCCAATTTTTTTTTTTTTTTTTCCTCAAACAACCCCTTCCCCCAAATGGGTTAGTCTTTAATAGGTGTCTATTTATTTGATTAGTCCTTGGTCTGCCTTTGCCCTGACGAGCCGTTGTGCGAAACCGCGGTAGGTCTTGGCGATCTTGCGATTTTTTTCGTATATATATATATATATATATATATATATATATATATTGTGTGTATTTAGGCACCATTTTTACATTGATGCATGTTTCATTAAATATTATCGACAAGTTTTTCTAATTATTTTATTCTATGTAAACTTTTTCATATTCTCTGATAAGCTTAATAGCTGTATCATTAAATGAAGAAGAAAATTACAATATTGATACATAATGCTTTTAATAATCCAGTCTAAGATTTCAAATTACATTATATATTATAAACACGGACACCCGATAATGACAAACTGTTTTTGTTTACATCAAATTTCATTATAATATAGCTGTATTTAGGTCTTTGTGTGTCTCTCTCTATATATATTTTTGTCTCGGTTTCTGTGTGTGTGTTTCTCTCACTATGTGATTATATCTCTGCTAGTGTATCTCTCTATTCCGTGTATCTATGTGTGTCTCTATCTCACTGGTTTTATATCTCTATCTTTCCTTGTGTGTTTATTTCTCTCTCTGTCTTTGTGTATGTTGGCCTTTCTCTCTTTATTTGTGTCTCTATTTGTGTATGAGTGTTTCACTCTCTTTGCATAAGTGCACGTGTCAACTTCTTTTTGTGTCCCTCCGCCTCTTTTTCCCTTTTCTCAATTTTTGTGTTTGTTTCTCCCTTTTCATGTGTATGACTCTGTATATATATATGTCTATTTCTCTGTGTGACTCTTTCTTATGTGAGTGAGTCTCCCTCTCGTGTGTATGTGCCTATCTCTTTTTATGTTGCGCGCATGTGTGTGTTTCTCTCCCAAATATCATTTTATCTTTATATCTATTTCTCTTTGCGCCTCTACATCTCTTCTTTCTTTATATCTCTCTTTATATCTGTCTCTCTCACTCACTCTCTTTAAGAATGCACTGAAGATTTTACTGTATTTAATTTTGACAAATAATGAATATTAACCCTATAATGACTTCACCCCTTAAGTTCCCGCAAGGCAGAAAGTAAGTTTGAGAAGTGTTGTATTTATTTTTATGTGAGTGCGTAAGTTGAATCTTTTCCAATGGGCAATTAAATGGTCCTCTGTTTTAATTCACTGCGAAACATACAGGCTATTGGTATCGTAGCTAACGCGTATTAGTGCAGATGCAAAGTGTCTCAGATTCGCGTGCGGGTATGTCTTTCGAAACTAATTAGTCTCATCTGAATTTTCCGTTAACAACAGAAGAACTTGGCATATCCACAAACAAATCCCTCTGCGACTTGTTCAGCTTCGGATCTTGTCAATCGTTACATGTCAACGAATGCGACGGGAAACACCGCAGTCTGCTTTTGGGGTGACTCGCTTTTCTATAATCTCTGATTCGGTTTCTCATGAAGACAATCTTATGGCGCATTCTATTGCTCATGCTATCATGTTATAAATGTATTTGTATATGTTCATGCAATCACATACTTAAACGAAATGTTGTGAAATATTTTTCAATGAATGGCTTTATTTCATTTTATCTTAACTTAGTGTTTTACTTAAAATAACATCTCGTACGTTTGATCATTTTTCGGCAAATAAATCCTACGTCGAGTACAAGAGAAAGAGTAGTACAGATAATGTACAGTTATGAATCAACATTGCAGAGGTATTTGATCATTTCAACCACGAAAAAGGTAATACAGCCACTATGATGCAAGTGGTTACCAAATGAAATAATGAGAAAAACATTAAGAGAGACTCATAAACTGGAATGGACACGGCATATATCTATCAACACTGCATTTAAATGTTTTAAGAACAAACTTTACACGAAAGTAAGAAGTAAGAAGATTTCAAAAGCGAGAAGTACGAGAGAAAAGGATTTGGTCTCGAACTTACGATTACGTGAAGTCTTTTCAACTGTAAAATGGAAAAAAGCTGCCAGTCTAGTACTGCGCTTAAATCTATGAACTCGTGGTACGAAAGAGGAAAGATAAAAAAAATTGCCATGAAAATATTTATAAAAAAAAAAAAGACGCGGGAAAGCTACATAAAGACAGTGGTGACTTGAAGTAAAGTTGTAACTTGATGACATTGCGAAGTCTTTGGATTTTATCAAGAATCTCTAAACACACTGTAGAAGCATCGAATCAAATCTAGCAGCAGTATTCAATGAATAGACGAATCGTAGACTTATAAATATCTAAGATTCTGGGTATAAAATTGATCTCGTACGACTCAATGAATCTTACTCCAAGGAAGTGATTTATTATCTTCTCTTCAGTCAGTTAAGTGTCATACGTGATATACGCTTGGGCGACCATGTCTCGAAAAAGACATAACTGACTGGGTTGAAGATTATCCCGCAGTAGGTTGCCATTGCTTTCTGTGGTAGACTGGTTGTCAAACAAGGCTATAGAACCCAATCTCTCCTATTATTTAACCCATAACTGGAGGGAAGAGATGGATTAATACCTTTTCCAAGGGTATTTGTGCGTAAGTGAATGCAACGAATTTAACTGAGATTCGAACTCGGTTCCCCAACTTATCGTTCCGAGTCGATATCTAATGCACCACAACGTACATCCTGGACCACAATGGCGCAATGAATTATTCTTCTAGGGATTAGCATCAGCCATGTTGATAGAAGCAAATATGTTCTCTAAGACCATTAAAAGATAACCGTTTCGTTTTGGAAAGCGTGTAAATTCCAAGCCCTTTCTTGCCAAATTTAACAGATTAGAAACAGAATGTTTGTCAGCGTACTCACTAGAGCAATAAGTATCAAAAATGAAAAAGTTCAGCATATTTATCACATGTTTCTCGATGTTACGCCTGTCTTTGTCTGAACTACAATATTGTATTAATTATTAAAAAAATGTTTTTTGGAAGCTCCAAAAACTATTTTAGTTTAAATGAGTAAAATGTAATTTACGTTTCTATTTCTTTTAATTCATTTATTGCGTATATTTTATTGTTATATTGAAGCTACGTATGTATTTTTGTTTCTCAAAACTTTTTTCCGTAGTTACGGGTAGTTCTGAATTAATATGTTTTGTACAACTAACCTGATAACAGTGTTTTTAACTTTGATTTTCTTTACGTAAAATTATGTTTATTTACATTTTTCGTTCTTTTTTCTCTTGATCCTATAAACGTGTTAGTAGTGTCAAAAAAGGTAGTATAAATTATTACATTGCTTGTTATAAACTTTGTGGGTTTTAGACTCAGGTACAGATTTATATTTTCAATTTTTTTCATTTTTTTTTTCCAAAATGAACATGTTTCGGTGTTTGTTTGTTCGTTTGTTTGTGAAGATCTATTTTGCAATTTATCTTGAATAAAACTGAAAATAAAATTGGTTATTCTAAATCGAGTAATATATATCTTTATATAAGCATATTAATTTCGAAACCAAAGTGAAAATCTGTCTTAATGACTAAGTATTTCATCTTCGTCAGAATAAAAAATATGACATATTAAATCGTCACTGTTAGGCTAGAATCCTCAGGTTTAAATGAAATATCTGAGATCTTTTTCCATTTTTACAAATCGTCAATCTCTGCTAGGTTTGAAAATAATCTCCATTAAATGCTATCAACTCATATATACTCATAGACCCTCTTTCCCCACTATTGCGTTTCGAGATAGTATATATGAACTTTTTGTGAGATCAGCGCACTCTCAATGCATTTTCTTACGGAATTCTCTTTCTCTCTTGATCAGACTGGTATTAAAGATAGAATTGTTCTTTTTATATATTCTTCGACGTTGAGCCGATGTACATCATTGGGTACTTTGAAGTTATATATTCCTTCTTTTATCTTGTTTCTCTCACATTTGGTGCTAACTATATTTAATATTGTTTTAAAAGTGACCATAGTGAATTTTAGATCAGGGTTAGGTAAGATATTTCTTATACTGGCTGCTATTAGGTTGGAAGATAGATGTAATTTTGTACATTAGCGAAGCCTGTTCGTTATTTGCTAAAATATATTTGGCTCTACAAAAGAGAACCCTACAAAAGTGTACAAAATCTTATTCTCTCGGTAATACCCTAGTTACAAAGGCTTTAGATCTTTCTTGGACAAATTGTATCAAGGGTATTTTCAAAATTTTAATTATGAATACATGTCAGCTACAGGTTGCTCAAATGTAGTAGAATTTATTTTAGGTAATAATATATTTGACGGTTTCATTAGCATTTAATCTAATAATCCCTTTCCCATAACATTTTGAGTGGAAACCTTTGAAAACGAGCATGTAGAATCGCACAGCCTTGATTTAAAACATCTTAAAACAAAATTGATATATATTAACTTCCACTTTCTTACTTTGCACTGCAGAGTTTCACATATCTTTCTGAGTATCATCTATTCAGAATTCATGCAATGGCGAATGTAGTAGAATATATCTATACGTACATATATATGTGTGCGTGCATGATCAGAATTGGCACGACACAGAAATCAAATTTATTGGGTTTTTTCTTTTCCTTTAAAGCTTGACATTATGTTAAAATTGGCTATAATAAACTCAAACTGACAACTTTTTCATGCGATTTTTCAAAATGAAATATTACCAATTCTTCTATTAATTTTCTATAAATCTCAAATATTATAGGAGAAACTTTTATACAGATTATATAAAGTTTGAAAAATAGATTTTATTATAAGGTTCTGACTCAGACTGCAATCAGGAGGTACTAAGTTCTCTGTGCACTCTAGGAAATATTGGTAGAAAATGCGGCCACGGTTTTTCAGAGCAACAACAGATAAATCTCACACATAGTGAAAGGAAATGATGCATAGAGATAGTTAGATGGTCACGATGCTGTCAATTTATATCCAAGCGCTCGTTAAGACAGGTTTCAAATGAATAGAGTAAATTTTAGCTAGATCAGAAATATTGAACTTTCGAAAAGCCAAATGATAAAAAATAGAAATTGCAAGCAATTTTAACAATAAATCCTAAAAGTATTATTAAAAAAATAAATTCAAAAGCATAATTAGTAGATATTATATTTTAAAACTCTATGATAAGCGGTTATCAATTTGTCTTCACATCTTTAGTTACATTTCAATGTTCTATATTCTTCGACTTTTTGTCTACATTCTCCTCTCTGAACACATTCATTCTTTTTATCTTTCTTTCTATCTAACATTACCTCTCACCGCTTCCCCTCCTCTTTCTAGTTTTACTTGCAGTTACCTTTTCTTTCTGCTCCTAATTTTAATGCTTCTTCACAGTAATTTTTCTTTTATTTTCTTTCTCTCTCTTTTCCGTTTGGCCATGTCATTTTCCAATCCACTTTTTATTGCGTCTCAGATTTCCTCTTATTAATCCTCTTTTTACTTTCGATTTTATTTCCATTTTCATAGAGTCCCTTGTCTTTCTTTTCCTTCGTATTTTTCTCTTTTTCTGGATTCTTCTCAATACATTTCCTCTTGTTTTCTCTCATTTTCACAATTTCGGCTTTTCTTTAGTTTCCACGCTCTCGATTTTTATTCTCTTCTCTGCAATAATTCCTGTTTACTTTTATTCTTTGTTGTAGGCAAATTTATTTCCGTTGCAGGATCTTGTATCCTCTAATTCTTTCCTTCTTCTAATAATAAATGTATTTAATAATCTTTATTCTGCAACACAAACAAAAATGATTCTTCTGAATAAGCTGTTGGCTAATTGTCCACCTCATGGTACATCACAGTGCACTTTGGTGAGAAAATAATTAATCAATGTATTTATGATGTAATATCATAATTCTGGGATAATTCAATTGAGACAACTGCTAGCCATTATTCATGATTAGATAGTTCATTCCCAAGAGCCTGATACCATTATGCAAAATTTGATTTGTGTATGCTATAGTGAAGTGATTTAGAAAGCACGAAGGATATAAATCTGAATCAACACACACGTATAAAATCATGTAGACATAGAAAACTGGCAATGTATATTTATATACGCGCGCAAACACACACACGCAAACAGGTGTATATATATATATATATATATATGTGTGTGTGTGTGTGTGTGTGTGTGTATGTATATGTATATATGTATATATATATATATGTATATATATATGTATATATATATGTATATATATATGTATGTGTGTGTGTGTGTGTGTGTGTTATTTGAACAGCATTTTTTTCGTAAGTTTGAATTATCAAGGTATATCACAAATGTTTCCAATAATGCGATGCTTTGAGAATATTTTGAACCTTTCAGAATGACTTTTCTTATGTGAATCGATTTACTTAGCACACACCTTCTTGGTTGTAGCTTGTATCAATTATATTTGTTTAAAAATATAATTGTTTTAGGATCATTGTCAATTTTAAAGAAACCTATAATTCCATCTTCTCTAATTTTAACGAAAACTATCATTCACCCTAATTATTTCTATGAATAACAACGACTTGCCAATAAATCAGCTTTGTACAATGTAGTTAATAAATCACTGAAAATCACAGCTGAGGAAAAATTTCCAAGTACTTTAGTAGTTTTCCGGTCTTTAGCCAATGTTCATCATATTCTCTAACTATGACTGTTGGCATTCGTAATAACGTAATATTTTTTGTTGTTCGATACACTTAAATATTTCCCATTTTCTGTATTTTGGAATCAGTTTTTGGCCATCATTTTTTATGTCTTTATTGATTGTTCTGTTAACTGTTAAACATTTTTGAATTCCATGTGTCGTTTTTTCATCATTCAATTTCCCTTGAAAATTTAAAAACAATACAACTGATGTAACCTTAATTATTTGCCTAACACTAAACATACCTAAATTAAAATACCAACAGTCAGTCAGTTTAGGTGCCATACGTGATACACGCTTGGGCGATCATGTCTCGAAAGAGACATGACTGACTGGGCAGAAGATTATCCCGCAGTAGGTTGCCATTGCTTTCTGCGGTAGACTGGTTGCCGACCAAGGCTATAGAACCCAATCTGTCCTGCTATTTAACCCATAACTGGAAGGAAGAGACGGATTAATACCTTTCCCAGGGTTATTTGCGCGTAAGTGAATACAATGGATTCAACTGGAATTCGAACTCGGCTCCCCGGTTTCTCATTCCGAGCCGATATCCACTGTACCACAACGCACATCCTTTATATTTATATCTGATACCAACAGTATCAGATATAAATAAGTGTCCACATTTTCAGATTTTTACACTATTTACATTATTCGGGCTACTGTCGTAATCTTTGTTGCCGTTTGTATTACGTTTCGGCCGTTGTACGCTCCGGCCTTCTTCATATGCTAGGGATTTCGAAGCGAAACCTTTATTACAACTAATTGGGTATATCATTCTCATTTTTTGCGTAGAATGTATGCAAGGGTTCAGTCCAAAATTCCGATCTACTGAGAAAGGCCGGAACGTAAAACGGCAGAAACGTTACACGAATAGCAACAAAAATGAGGACAAAAGTCAAAAAGATTTAAATAGAGTAAATACTACTTCATCTCAGAAATATAGACAAATACTGGAGTTACTGTTTATTTAAATTTAGAACAGCTATTATTTAAAGTGTTATATATATGGAAACTTGTAAACGTAATGTTTTCAAATCTTTGACAACTTAACGTCGAAATAAACTGAAATGAATATATGTCATTAGAGAAGAGATTGCAATGTTTTTTAGAGCAACGACCAAAATAAGTTTTAAATTCAGCTTTTGTTAGTAGACATAACTCATAAGAACAATTTGAATTTTGAGCTTCAAAGAAAAATAAACTAGTATTTGTGATGTTTGGCCAAATTATTACTTTTGAAAGTAACTGTGAGAATCACAATTTCAGAACTGAAACTTATTTTCCAAACCTCTAAAATACCTGACAACATTAAATGCTTGACAACATTAATTTAAATATATTTTACTAAGTATTTTGTAAACTCTTTCTCATAATTAATTTTTTCTTGCAAATATTCATCATTTTCAACTTTCCCTACTTTTATCTTGTGTTTTTTAAATCCAGGAATATTATTTACGTTTATAATTCTTTGTCAATGTTAAAGAATTTCATCTAGAAATTCATCCTTTAAAGAATATAAAAATTACCTTATTCTGAAAGAAACTATCAGATTCTTGGAAAAAGGTTTAAGAGAGAAAGTTATAATATAAACCATTAATCTAATATATATATATATACACGAGAAAAAATCGCAAGAGGGTTTTTTTCTTTGTTGTGAAGTACTGTATGTATTGTCGGTGCTCCGCAGTTTTCTTTTTTTTTCCCTCATTGTCCAAAGCTTTAAAGCGGCGGACAATAACGGAGTTAGATTCTGCCGGTTATTCGTGGTCCTAAAAAATTACTTGTGTAAGATTTTAAGATTTGGATACGTACAGAGTCGATTTTATTATTATTATTATTATTATATATATATATATATATATATATATATATATAAATGTATATGTCTGTTTGTGTGTGTGTTTGTATGTCTCCATTCTAATGAACCTTACTTCTCGAAATCTCTTGGTTCTATCTGAATCAAGATTTGGTCACTTGTTGATCATTACATAAACCTTTGAATTACGGAAATATTTTTGAAATCGATTTAAAGGGTGCAGCAAAAATTACCGAAATGCTTAGAATTTAGGAACTCATCTCCTCTAATACGTCTTATGCAAATTAAACCAAGTTCGGGTCACTTGTAGTTTGGCGTCCAAACCTATGATGTACAAAAAATGCATTTTGAACTTATGTACAACATTTCGAGTCGTCTTTTTCACACTTTTATGCGTTTCTCCAAGACGCTTAACTCAAACTCAACTAAAACCTAGTCAATGGTAAATCAAGGCCTGATGCATGTATACGCAAACAAAAAGTTCATTTGATACACAGGGTGTGACAAAAATAAAAGGGAAAATATTGCTTTTTGCGATCGTTTATATTTCCGAAACGCTTAGTTGTATTACACCAAACTTTTGTAACTTCTAACTTATCATATGCTTTCACAATTTTACGTTTTCTACAAGGTGCTAATCCACCCCCGACCAGACATTGAAGAGACAATGAATTCATCTCTTCCGTGTAAAAATGATATCGTATCAGATCACAGTCTCCCGTAACGCTAACCTCCCTTCTTTCGAGTGTACATACATCATTTCCGTTTTTTGGCGAAATTGACCAAGCATGCATCTTGTTTTACAAATACAACAAAAACAAATACTTACGTCACAGCAACCAAATAATACAGCTTTCTAAAGAAGCACTTGACCTTACTATTTCCACATAACCACTAAAAACACCGGAGCAGCGCTGGGCTATACAACTAGTATTAAAAATAACAAATAAAATAAAATGATCCAGTATTAAATATAATCTTATAAAAACACCCGATATTATTAATTTTACAAAAATCGGTTATTACAGGTTTTTTCTCATAATCTCTTAAATCTCAACGTGCAACTGCGATAATAAAAAGGATAAGAATTTAGTCACTTAACAAACATTAGGTTATGGTTTTAATTAAAAGTTGTCAAAGTTGTGAATTCTATTTCAATAGCATAATTCAAGTAAATATTACCAACTTTATTGAAGAGAATCTAAATATAGGTGATTATATAACAGGAATATAACTCAGAATGTTTTTTTTATCTAAACCCTGTTACTTTTTGAGTCATATTTTGACATCTTCATTGTATCAGTTGTTTCACTGAGTTTATCTTCGTTTTTATTCATTGCGTCATTACCCCTTATCGTTATTTTTGACCAAGCGGAAAAATACGAAAATCGTCAAAAAGTTTTTTGATTTTCTTCGGTGAGAAATTAATTTAGCTCAGGAAGTTATTCTGTAAATAAATGTAATTTTCGGATGGTTTCAATATACGGTATATTTGGTGGTTGAAGTATTTTTTCTTTTTGTATTCATTACAAGCATCGATAATTGGTGATTGAGCCTTATGAGAAGTTAATTATAGAAATGGATTTTCAAGATTAGTAATTTCTCCCACAAAGAATTTCGACATAAAAATTGATTTAGATTTCGTATCGCAGTAATAGTGGGTGAGAGAAATTTGCAGATTTGTTAACTTAATTTCCATTTTGTTAATACACTCATTCATACAAATATGCTCCATTTTCCTCCAATATATTTTGCTGCATATTGAGTGTAACTTCAAAAAGACAGATTCATGATATCCCTTTCCCAAATATTTGACAAAGTTCTGGCTGGTCAATTGATCCTGAATAGTTTTTACAGACTTCTAGATAATTAAAAACCTTTCCATTAATCGAATTCTGTTTTGATCAAAATAGTTTAATCTTTATCCAAGATCAGGTGAATAAAAAGGTTGGAGAAGGATATATGCTCAAGTTATGCCCATTAATGTCGTGTCTATAAAGAGACGTGAGGTTAGTTGTCCGGAGGAAAGGAGGCACAAATCCGATTGACCCGTTCCGCACGCTTTTCAGTGATTACTACTTTAATCGATCTGAGAACAATCTTCATCTTATGACGTTTCCCTTTAGGACGAAGGCCATGACGACTTTTCACCATTTTCTTTGCGTTCATAGCTCTTTATAATTATTTTAATTTCTTCTAAATTTTTTGAGGCCAGTTATTTACTCAAACTCACCAAATATGTCATGTGTTGTTTTCTATGTCTCCTGCCTTCTATATGTCCCGTGATTATGAATTTTCCCAAATCTTTTTTTTCATTGTACTCTAGAAATTTCAACTTTTTTCCAGATTTTAAATTTCATTTCTTTTAAACCTTCTTCGTTGCTCTCATGTTCGGTCATTGATATTTTCAGCATCCTTCTGTAGAACTATATTTTTTTGTTTCAAATCTCTTTATCTTGTGTCAATTGTCCAGCATTTACTGTTATATGAGGGCATATATCATGAAACAATTCAGTATACTTTTCTTTGTTTCTAACGAAGTATTTTCTATTCCTAGACCAAACAATCATCTTAATGAGCCACATAAAAAACTCATTATCCGACAAATACAAACAGAATCCTGACAAACAGAGGGTGAAGCAGAATCCGGCCAAAGATAGTACAAAAACCGGGCGGCTTCATTCCAGGACACTGGAACTCGGAACGCGAAATTTATGCAAAGAATGGTATCGGAAAGAGCAAAGCAAATACAGAAGGACGCGTACCTGCGTTTTATAGATTACGCAAAAGCGTTCAACGAAGTACGCCACAAAGAATTGATAGAAATCTTCAGCAATCTTGACATATTTGGGAAGAACATTAGAGTAATCAAGAACTTCTACTGGCAACAAACCACCTGCATACGGATAGATAACGGATTCATCAGATATACAAAGGTAGAAATTGATGTAAGACAAAGATGTGTCTTTTCACCGGATCTTCTGAAATTGTACATCAAGATTATACTGAGGGTCCAAGTCATGCCAGGATTCTTCATCACTGGCCGCAGTCTGAACAATATAAGATACGCAGACGATACAGTGCTGATAGCAGACACGGAAAGAAAGCTACAAGAATTCCTACAGAAGAAAGCGGAAAGAAAGGAATACAATTAAACTACAAGAAAACCGAATGCATAATAAACAGCAAAAAATGGGTGTCTAAAATGCCAACTACTGGCGGAGGTTAATAAAATCAAGCAGGTTCAAAAATATTAATACCTGGGAAACATTATAGCAGAAGACGGAAAGTGCGACACTGAGATCCATAGGTGAATTGGCATGGCAATAGAAACATTTCAGTAGCTGAGTAGAGTATTAAAAGACAGGAAAAATTCGATAGAAACATAGAAGAGAGTACTGGATTGCTATGTGATGTCTATACTTCAATATGCCAGTGAATGCTAAAACATTTCATCAAGAATGAAGGAAAACCTTGAAGCAACTGAAGTGTGGTTCTACAAAAGGGTGCTGCGGATATCACGGACCGAGCATGTGAGCACTGATGAGGTTTTGGAAAGAATGTAAACGAAAAGGAAACTAATACTGAATATAAGGAAAAGACAGCTGAAGTTCCTGAGACATATACTGAGGAGGGAAGCATTGAAGAATTTGATACTCGCAGGTAAGAAAGAGAGAAATAGAGACAGGGAAAAACAGCATACAACATGCTAGACGGGCCTCATCAAGTAGTTGTCAGAACAGGGTTTGGGTGGGGTAACAGGAGAAGGTGTGCTATGACCTACCAGAGATAGAGAGACGTGGACGGCCATGATTGCCTATGTCTTGATGGGAGATGGAACATAGAAGAAGATACTCTGCTTAGCTTTTCAAATACTGTCTATCTCAATACATATTCGGACGCCTTTCTCACACTTTCCGTTCTGTTAAACCATTTCACATATTTAATTTGTTTCAAGTTTTTTTGTTGTTTGTTTTTTTAAATCATCTCACCCCAAGTAAGGCATTCCACTGCCACTATTGCGCATGGGGCTACATAGGGGAAGGTAAAGAGAAGGAGTGGTTAGACATAGGGAATGTCAGGAGGAATGAATGTTAGACATAGGGAATGTCAGGAGGAATGGGAGCAGGTTAGTGTGATAGGAGGTGTCTATTGACCTTATATTTAAACTCCTGGAGATTGTATCCGTCGGGGAAGCAATCTTGTGGAAGGGAATTCCACAGTCGGGAAGTGCGAGGAAAAAAACTGTTGGAGTATAAGTTGCGGTTGCATTTTATCGGTTTCACTGTAAAAGGGTGGGATCTAGTTGCTAATCTAGTATCTCGTTCAAATTCGTATTTAGTGGGCACCAGTGACCTAAGTTCATCGGAGCAGAAGCCGTGAAAGTATTTATAGGAGAGACACAGGGTAGCCACGTCGCGCCGGTGGGAGAGAGACTGCAGGCGGTCTGCCAAGTCGGTATCTATCACATTACAGACCCTCTTCTGAACCTTATCGAGAATTCCGAGGAGAATAGCAGGGGCACCCGACCAGATATGGCTGCAGTATGCAATGCACGGGCGGATGGTAGATTTATATATGTGCAGGATAGATTTAGACGAAAAAAAACTTCCGGGCCCTACACAGAGAACCGACTTTCATAGCAGCGGATTTAGCAATGGATTCGATATAGTCATTTCATTTGAGGTCCGCTGAAAGTGTGAGACCAAGGAGGCGTAGTGTTTTACTCTCTGGGAGGCAAGCCTGGTCCATGCTAATGGGAGGTAGGTGAGATTGTCGATGATGGTTAATTGAGAGTAGCTTCGTTTTTCAATTTGTAATTTCCATGTTGGGCTCATCCTTTTGCTTACAACCATGCTATCTATCTTCTTGCAATTGATGTTTAATCCTTTTTTTTAGCTGTCCTTTATTACCTTCTGCAGGATTTTTTAATGGTTTTCTTTCTGTGTATGCTATAAACCCTGTCATCTATGTCTCTTATGTTAAGATTGTGACCGTCAATAATGAATTTTAACAGGTTTTTTAAAAATTTTCTTTGGTTCACCTTGCTTTATAGGTTCAGTCGAGGAAGGAGCTTGTAAAGCTACATACTCTTCCAATCGCACGAAATACATAGCATCACCTTTCGCAAATGCTGACCGTCTTCTGCAAAATTTAAAAGTGACTCATTTAATTTTTTCACGACCTTTTTATCACCACACTGTTGTAACCAATCCATCTTTCATTAGCATTTAATTCGTTAACTGGGGTTGACAATGGATCGCAGCTAGAAATGCTGTTGATTTCGGGCTGAAACCTAGTATTTGTGCGCTTTCGAGAATAATTGAACGAGCAAGTAATTCTTAACAATAAAGAAAACCTTGCGGGTTTGTGACCAAGTAGACTACAGAATGCAGAGTCAATCAACGTTTTCTCCTACGAGGCGGGACGCAGGTTCGAATTTTATCGAAGTGCACATTTCCTTCTAATTTTCCCGAGTGAGCACTCCGATAAGTGTAATAAAGCTTTTATTGCAAATACGAGTATCCAAAAAACAAGGTTTCAAATTATAATAGCATAAACATTCTTTGCTCATATTACGTAATATGAGCAAAGTATGTTTATGCTATTATAATTTGAATTTATGTAAAGATTAAAATATTATAAAAATATTTTTTAAATTCTTTCAAATCAACGACACAGGTTTCGATACAATAGATAAATGTTTTTCAGTTTTATAATTGATGCCTAACTAGGTATTTTCATGAGAAATATGTGCAAAATGTACACATTTTTTAAAAATCTGTATTTTTTGTATATTTTTCTTTAGTTTTCAAAAAGTGTTGAGCTAGAAAGTTTTGCACAAACTTTTATATAAATATATATAAAATTTTCAAAACCGAGCCTCATTATTACAATTTTTAATGTAAATGTCTGGAATGTGTCCAAATGTTGACGTCTTGAATGTGTTCAAATGTCGACGCTTAGGATGTGTCCAAACATCAACGTCTGGAATGTTTCCAAATGTCGACACCGGGAATGTGTCTAAATGTTGACGTCTGGAATGTATCCAAATATCGACGTCTGGAATGGGTCCAAGTGTCGAGGCCTGTAATGTGTCAAAATGTCGACGTCTGGAATGTGTCCAAATGTCGACGTCTGGAATGTGTCCAAATGTCGACGCCTGGAATTTGTCCAAACGTTAACGTCTGAAATGTATCCAAATGTCGTCGCCTGGAATCTGTTCTATCGTTGACGTGTGGAATGTGTCCAAATATCGACGCCTGGTATGTGTTCAACTGTAAATAATAAATTCTTGTTCTAATATCTTTCTGTAATTTATTATACATTTTCTGCCGATTGTTTAACACGTTACTAGCCAAATGATTTACAGTGTTAAAAGATAACTGAGCTTGCACGTTTTGAAGGGTCCGAAAACCCGTTTTACATCTGCTTTGTAACCTTTTAGATCTATTGTAGCAATTTCCTGTTGAATAGATAGTTGAATAAGGTCAGTCGGTGCAAAAACCCCATTGGCGATGATGTGCTACGTCGTGCTAACACAACAACGGATGGTTTAAACAGTTTAGTCGAGAGATTTTCAATCACTAGTCACGCTTGAAGTCATGATACTGTATTTATGTATTTTGTAAGTGTTTGATATTATCAAGTAGTCACTTATAAAATGAACAGATGCAAAATAGGCGATGGACCACTGACTGGATATCATTAACCGAGAATGTGCAAATGTGATTGGAAGACAGTTACAGATAGAAACGAGTTAGAACTGGGGTGTAATAACATCCTTTTGGATTGATAGCTAAAAGATATAAAAAAAACTGTTCATAGAAAATAATTTAATTTCTTTTTAATTTTTCGTATGTAAAAGTAGACAGTGTTTTTAGGACAAAAACAGACAAAAAACTTAATGGGTAATATTGGAAGTAATAAGATAAAATATCCGAAAACCAAGTGTTAGAAAAAAAACAGATGCATAAAACACTGAATAATTTTAACGCCGCATGCTTAATACGAGCGGTTGTAAATATTTCGTGACTAAAATTCTGCCATAGAGCGATACTATGTAGCGTCATATTAAAAAAAATAGGACTCGCTCTATTAATTAATTCTATGCGATACTAGCTTACCATAGTATTTACAGCCGATTTGTGGCAAATTATATAGATACGAGAAATTGAACTTAGTTTAGTCTCTCACATAGCCATATAACAAGACTAACGAATGATGTTTCAGTCAAGATCATAAATCGTCACCCTTCCATTTGGTATCTTATATGGTTTCTATGTATCTCTTGCATGATAATTTACCATATTTATCTATTAATTTAGTTACTGGAAAATTGTCATCACTGCTACTACAACCAGTACAAAGGCAACGATTTCCACGATGCTCTAGTATACACCTAAGAATGACAAGATAATTTATCTTATTTATATATTCTGGGATTTCTTACTGGAACCTAATTAACTTGGCAGGATAAATTATAACAACTAATAGAGACGGAATCTATACTGACTTCCGGAAACCTTGATTCGGTTATTTACGGTGTCTGTGCGCTGACGTCTTGATATAAATTAAAATGAGGAGACCAGAGACAATGGTTCCTCCACGGACATAATTAATCAGTCTCTTTCCCTGTAAGTGTAACAGCAATACGAGAGTAGAATAGTCAAAATTCGTGTTAATATTTGAATGTCATGGGTGATGAATAATCTTCCACTCTATAACCTCGTTACCCAAAGACAGTTTCTTATATTCCACGCTACTCTATCGCTATTTCTATGGACAATGTTTTCATGAGTTACATTTCTTATTTTTACCACCTGTAACTCTCACATATAAGACCCGCAACGTCACAAAATAGAGGCGGACTACATTTTCTTTCGTATAAAATTAGGGTGAAGTTCTACTCGAATAGCCTCCAATAAACCGGTTCTTTTTACAACTAGCTCTAAGGCAGATGCTTTATCGACAACTAAAATCTTAACCTGTTCAAGTATAGACTTTACTGTTAGTTTTCTTACACAACCATAAACTGCATCTTTTACGCCATATACCTCTTCTATAAACAACAATCGAGTGGTTCTTTATCGTCATATATGTAAATATGTAAATACTTTTCTTTAATTACCTTAATCTTTTATGCGTCGTGTCCTTTCAGGTTGTTGATCATGGGTCTGCACAACTTTATTTCTTTTGAAGCTCTTAATAATTTTTCCATCTCATCTATACATTGTCCTGGCATTAATTCACCCACGCTCGCAAATTAAGTTACGCATTCATTGTTTTCCTGACACACTTGCTTTCAATATATCCCGCGAGTATCAAATTTTTGAAGCCCTCTTTCTTCATTATTTACCTTTGACCGTTCAACTCTGTTTCTAGAATTAAGTAGAAATGTTCTTTCGCTTCAGTTTTCTCGACAACGTTGTTGGTCAATTTTTTCGGTTCATGGTATTCTCAACATACACTCTCATAACATTTTGCTTTACGCTAATATTTTAGGAAAAGATTGTCTACCTTTAAAAATAGTTTGAAATAGATATTCCTGTGTCTTTCGTTATTAATCTCAGCCAATCGTCAATCAACCGTTGTTTCGATGGAAAACGTGAAATATAGAAGCAAAGCGTGTCCACATTGTGCTTTGCGTTCTGTAGCCAGTAGAATTGCGTTGTCTAGTTTCTCATCTCACGTCCAACCTATTTTGAATTCAGGCCTGTCCGCCTGTTTTTCAAGCAGACAAGAGTTAAGGTTGCTCTGTCGTTTAACCCATATATAGTGTGTTTTTCAAAATTATTTGTGCAAAACCGAACGCAACGATGTAGGCAGTAATTTGAACATGGCTAGCTAATGCCATTTTAGTCAGTCAGTTAAGTACCATATATGATACACAAAAGAAATATGACTTACTGGGCAGAAGATTTTCCATTATTTTCTACAGTAGACTAGTCGCCAACCAATATTATAGAATGCAATCTGGCCGGTTATTTAACTCATAGATGGCGAGAGAAGAGATGGATTTATACCTTTTTCAAGGGTATTTGCATGTAAGTGAATGCAACGAATCACCGCGACTTAGGATTCTTACAAAATCTCACAGCTGCACCATAGAATTTCTAAATTTGACACTGAACATATGAAAGCAGGTAAATGAACTTGTTATATGGATCTAAAACATTATTATAACTCCAAATATATATATATATATATATGAAAGAGTGCATATATTTAGTTAAAAGTAAAATGAAATTAATTCCTTATGACTAAAAGTATAGCCGAAAGCGCTTAGATAAATAAAACATTCGAAGATTTTTTATATAATTTACGTACTGAAAAGAGAAACAATTATAAGATCACATTAAAGATTAAACAAATTATTATTTTTAATGAAACTTGCATCAGAGTGATTTCTGTCTACAAATACTATATATATATATATATATATATATATATATATATATAGCTAACTCTGAAAACATAATAGAAACTAATTTGATCTTGATCCACTCCATAATTCTGCCACGAGCTCTCTACTTTTGAAGAGTTATTACTAATTTTGTTATACAAGTCATTAAGCTAATTGTTTGATGGAGTTTGCATACCTTCGCTTCTGATTTCTTTATCTGCGCTATGAGAATAAGTCTTGCTGTATTTTAACTTTCACATATTTTGCTAGTCAGTTCAGTAACTTTGTCAATGCCAACATTGTCTGAGGCCGCCATCATCTCCATTAAAATCTCTTCTGATTATAAGATATCGTTCGTCGTTATGTGCAGTGCTGACTTTACATGAATTATTTCCTACTTTAGACACTACTATAGATATAGCCCGTCACCTCTTCAGTGGTGGCGGGCAGCGGCGGCTGTGTTGGCAGTTGCGACGGCAACAACAAACAAACAGTAATGCATGACGAAAGCGACTGACAGTGCGCACAAAAAACAACAGACGACAACGAAGGCGACGAAAACAGTAAAGACAGCAGATCGTTGCGGCGTTAGCCGTAGGAAAGACGATTGGTGAACGGTAAATGAAAGTTACAGTAACTGCGAGATCAAGTAAGTGAAGAAAGAAAAAACAGAAAAAAAAAGAAAAAATATTTATTAAATGACGCGCACAGTAATGAAAGTATGAAGCATACCAAAATTTTGCGACAACTTACCGATCTCGAGAAGTCAAACGACACAAACAAACTTTCCTACGAATCTTTAGTGAACATCCTAAACTTCGTGAACCATTTCAACTTTGTCCGATTGTCTTGGTGCCGGATGCTGCCCGTCCAATCACACCAATCTCTTCTTTTATGATAATAGAAATGAGATTAATTAATTAATATAGTACATAAATTTTAGAATTATTTTAGAATTTTTAATTATTTAGAATTTTACTTTAGTGTGAAAAGAGTTGTTGGTGTTTTTAATGCGTGCGCGATAGTAGTAAACAGTAGACAGACGATTCGTGGCTCTATATTTGTTCATCCTTTCGCTGATGACGAGACCAGACGAAAAAGAATCAATAAACGCAGCTCGAAAGAGAAAATTAGAGGGTAAGAGAATGCATGTCGCCCGGAAGGCATCCGGGGAATGTTCTGAGACTCTCTTCAAAGAAAAGGCAAATTTAGGCGTATTTATGCATTTTGACAAGCAGGAATAGGATCAATTTTGAATGTATTTTTTGAATTCTGTTTAGTCAATAAAGCAAATTAAGGATGAACTAAGAAGATAGGGAATATATCACAGCAGAATAAGACTTGAGGTTATGCAATTTGCCGATAAAAGATCACTTTTGAAGGGCTGCGTCAAAATTGTAAATAACGTATTATTTTACGTAACAAAATGTTATTTCTTTTTCAGTGTTTTTTTAATGATTTAATTGCAAAGAAAGTGCAATTTTCACAGATTTTTCATGCGTAAGATGAGCCGAGGGAAATTGTTTTTCTTTGCGCTCCTTTTAATTCTGGTGATGATAATAGTACAGACAGTATAATATTCATAGCTATGACTAATCTTGCGAATCTTATTGCATTGCTGGCGTGAAAATCACCGTTGATTACGATTCATGAGATGTTAATTCAAATACTATTTCAGTTGACTATTCATTATCGAAAATCTTGAAAAATAAAAGAATTATTGCTCCGTCACTCATTTTAACAAAGTACAATAAATCTGCTTAGTACAAAAAATAAAACAAACAATAATTAAAATATAATTTACAAGAAAACTACTAGTATTTTTTATGGTTCTTAGTCCGTTATCATATTATTAATCTTGTCAGGAAAGCAGGAACAAAAAAGGTGAAAGCAGTATTAGTAAAGGATTCAAATGAATGAGTGATAATATAAAATGGAAAACAGAAACTAAAGAATGGTAGAATTAATCACCCAGCATAATGAGTTCTAGAATTGCAATTAGCGTTTTAATTCAAATAATGGTTGCATTATTTGGTCGAGTAAAAGTCATTAGTTGTGAAGGTGGGTTAAGCGATCAAATTAAAACTACTGCTTCGATGAGGTTGCCGTGCATGACTCTTTGCGATACTAATGATTAAGGGCGTAACAATAAAAATGCGACAGCGATATCTGAACATTGCAATTTTGATCACGGCCATTGGTAGTTGCATTCTGTCTTCACAATCGAAAATGTTTTCATGAAAATTAAAGTCTTCCGCGTTCCCTGAAGAAGCAGATTATATTGTTGAGTTTCTGATAATGAATGGGTATATAATCCACTCGCAAGAGATCAACAGTTGGGTGTGATTGGCTATCTAGAACACTGTAATATTATAGCGATAAAATTTTAGATTTGAAATTCCGCAAAAATACAAAACTATATATTCTTAAAATTAATAGGAAAATAAGTTTTTGTATATGGTTTGTAAAATGTAAAAAAAGATATTAAAATGTAAAAAGTGGGCTTATAATATATAAACAAAACAGCATTCTTAGAGGGTTTTTCACAACTATAAGTTTTAATAATAATACGTGGAAATTTTTTTCAATATAATTAAAGTTATTCAGATTTTATGTACGTTTATTCAGGTGATGAGTTATATGAGAATATTAAAGATTTAAATTAATTTTAAAAAAAGAAATAAATGCCACTCATGATTTCAGAATCGTACGGCGTTTTTCATTTTATGCGGTCAACAGAAGCCACATGACTAACTTAACACCTTTTGATAGAGTTCCAGTCTCTTCTTGCGGCCTTGTTGTGGGCGTCTTATTTTGGCACCATAAATCTCAATCTCGCATACGCCTCGTCACGAACCTATGACTTATTCTATACATAATTATGTCCATAGAAAATGTGCAAACGAATTATATTTCTTTAGTTTTTCCTGTTTAGAGCTTTACGATGCCCTGTCGGTAGAATTTCAGAATAGACCGACTGCGGGTGGTAAAAGCCTTTCAAGGGAGTCACTTGTTTGTCGTGAGTGGCAACCCGTGATTCCTGTGAAATGGATCCTTGTGGCTGAGGTTGTTAAACGTTAAGACGTACATATACGCCTAAAATCCAACACATATCTTTAGGCCATAACTGAGCTAGACGGACAGTTTGAGAAACCCGATACAATCAACTGGCATGTCATGTCAAGCACTAAGTTAGCCTAACAAAATATACAAAATGTGGTCACATGTACCATATTAAACATTGAATTGACTTAGTAAATGGTAGCTGTAAGGTAAATCAGACTGGGAACAAAGGAATCTGATATGGCTGTTTCAACCTCTGAGGTAAGCCCATACATGGGAATACGATCCTGGATATAACAAATTTTTGGCACCCACCTAACGTTTGAGTACATTACTCATGTAGCCCAGAAGAAATGAGGCGAATGAGATCATCACTCATCTCCCCCATACAGGGCTCAGAAGTGTGTGGAGAGCATGACTGATAAATAATATTAATAAAATATGAGTACAAAAATCCCAAGAGACTACACGTTGATACAGACACAGAAAGTGACAGAGAAAAACAATCAAAGGAATTTTGTTTGAAATTCATAGTAATAGAACCAATAAAAGAAAAATTAATGACGAAATTGTCACGATTTAAAATAGAAAAAAAAATAGTATCTCGGAAAACTCTAAAAAGAGATTTTTAAAACTAGAAATACTAAGTTACTGATATGTTAAAGAAAAACATGACGCGAAAGCTCTAAGGAAGACCAGATTTGATGAGATAATGGTAAGTTTCTACCCACACCAATTTTAAAGATCCTCTAGATGCGTGAAAGAATCGCTGAACTTTCACTGTGTACAGTGGAAAAAAATTAAGAACAGTAAAAAAAACGTTACAGACATAAAAAATATTCATAAAAAAATGATAAAACTACAGATACCAACTCTAATATCATTACTTTTGATGCACCAGAACCACGACAAGAAATAAAACTTAGCTATACGCTTTCCAAAGTAGAAACATATTCCAAATCCATTAAGATATTTTAACTGCCAAAGATACAGAAATGGTCAGAATAAATGTACAAGGACGTCAGTATGTGGAAATGGGAATAGAATGATTTTCATCATACAGAGATAACATGTTCTAAAAAAATCAACTGCCGCAAATTAAGAAATGATAATAGGGCTTTTTACAGAAACTGTTCAATTTGGAAAAATTAAAAATATACTAAAATTAAACACAATGTGTTTCCCTATTCGGAAGCAAAGAAAAAGCCTCGAAACAAACTCCAGTACACCATTACATTATTAAAGCAACATCAAGTTATACCTATGAAGATCATATATAAATCAAATTACATGAAACACAAGAATTTATAAATTCTATCCAGATTGATAACAAAATCCCAGATAGAATAGGCGCAATAGTCACAAAGAAACAAATTAATAAACAAATAAGGCTACCAAACAATACATTTATCTATACAACTAGAATAAAAGCCATTAAAAAGGTACTTCATGGGATCAAATCATGATCTTTTGAATTTCCTAACCTATACTAGAAGAAAGAATCTAAAATGGCAACTACACAAAGCTAAATAGTTACAATTCAATGAACTTCGCTCATCCCAAATCAGCACGAAAATTCACAATTAATCAGAACTGATACATTCCTTTAAAAACATACTAACATAATTAACAAGACAAACGATAACCGAATCTTTAATTAATCCACATTCTAAATTAAAATTCTGGGTTAATGCATAATGAAGATGAAGAGTTAAAATCAAGAAGAAATGCTAAATATATTCTTGCATATTGCAGCCACATTCACTAAACAACACTACAAGAAAACTCGTGCAAAAGCACGTTAATTAAATAATCAATAAATTATAAGTCTTTTTTAATACTTTCACAGATCTTCAATAATATATGGTATTCAGACAAATTTCTAATGTTGTGACTTGAATTTGTCATTGTTCTAATTCCTAAACCCGGCAAAAACAATTCCAACCCAACATACTACCGAGCCATTGCACTAACAAACTGCATTTGCAAGACACTGAAGAGAATGGTAAATGCTTGACTAATGTGGTACCTATAAAGAAAGAATCTCTTATCTACCTATCAAAGTGGATTCAGAAAAAATCAAAGAACCAATTACCAAATTGTACGGCTAGAATCCTTTATTCGTGATAGCTTTGCTCGAGGTAATCAAGTAGTATCAATATTTTTTGATCTTGAAAAAGCCCATGATGCCACTTGAAAGTATGGTATTTTAAAAGACAAGAAAAAACGGGTATATTTCTCCAAAACTTTGCAACAAGCCGAACCTTCAAAGTACAAAATGGAAACACAACATCAGACACACACAAGCAGAAGGCTGGATTACCTCAAAGTTTTTTTTATCAGTTACATTATATATTTTTCAAAATAAATAATATTTTTAAAACCATTTAACCAGGAATTGAAAAACCTATATATGTAGTTGATCTCTTAATATCATGGTCCTCACCAAAAGTGAATTCCCTTAAAAGACATGTACAAATATGTTTAAACAAGATAGAAAATGGAAAAATGAAAATGGATTCCATTCCTCCCAAACAAAACAAAAAATGGTCTAATCACGTCCAGAATGAAAATAAAATGGACATTTAATTTTGATAGTTCAATACATAAAATGTTTAGGAATTATACAACACCTTTCCCCTCTCAAATTAATATCCTACCACTCAAATTAGTCTTTTACCCATAATACAATAATTCTAAATTTATTTTAAAAACAATAAGGAATTTAAAAATCATGATATAGCTACACTTCCAACTGGGAGAGCCTCACCTGTGAGTCACAACATGGTTGTGCTACGCGAGATACTTGGGCATGGTAGCCACCGGAACAGCATCATCAATTGAAATTTTGACATATCTCAGCCTGTGCGCCACCTAGGGTGGTTGCTGTCCCATCTGTTCGAATGTTGACGCATATTGTTTTTTATATGCTCCTTCACAGGTGACCACAGCATCTCAATGAGGTTGAGCACGTAACTATAGGGAGCCAAGTATAGTATAACGACCCCTTCAAGATCAGCAGAACCCCAAGTGTACTGTGATTATAATCATGATAATATAATACGTTGTTAATGCTATGTAATATAAATTCAAAATTCGAAATCAACAAAGTTATGAAAAAAATTGAATTTAATAATGCGACTAGATGGAAGATTAATTTGACTGGGTAGAAGATGATCTTCAGTTGTCGAAAGATTAACTTGATTGGGCAGAAGATTAATTTAAGTAAGCGTAGTATTAATTTTACATGATAAAGGTGTAGATAGAAAACCTAACTTCAAGGCGATTATTGATTACACTGATTAAAGAAGAATCCTAAAAGCTTTGAAGCTTCAAAATATAATGTGAAACATGAATTGGGGCGTCGAGTAAAAAGTAATGCTCAGAATACATAGGTCGCAAATAAGATCACAATTGGACTATAGATGCATCATTTACAGTACCACACATAAATCTTAAGAAAATCTGAAAACCTTGAACAAATAAACAAAGATCCTGATAAAGTAACACCAGTCACAGTAAATAAGGTAGCTTTATGAAGAGTCTCCAAACATCTTATCGAAAGAAATAAAAAATAAACAAAAAATGTAAGGAGAATTCAGTAACAAATACCGTGACTAAGACTGTCCTACACAAATGGATAGCAAATTTCTAGATAGAATAGACACAGCAACTACAAACACACAAATTCATAAACAAATCAGGCAGTCCAATAATACATTAATCCATACAGCCAAACTACAATGGCATTTAAAATAATAAACTCTTTAACTTTTGAATTTTCTAAGATTATATACTTCTTATCTAGTTACGCAATAATTAAAGAAAAGAACACAAATCATACCTATATTCAAGAAATCCTATATACTTGTCATCAGTTAATAATGCTACATTTGATTTATTTGACAGATAATGGGGTTGAACTATAATACTCTTCTTTTTCTATTTCTGTGTTTATTTGTTCAGGTAACTTTGGGAAGTTCTACGTGTTGCAATTCCTGTTTGAAGCCATTTTTAGGGCGATGTTGTAATGGGTTTTATTTTATTTTATTTTCATTGAATATTTTCCTATTAGACGATAATTTATTGATCCTATTATTTACAATGGCAAAGATTTGTGTAATTATATTTAGGGATGGTTAGGGTAAACATATATGTAGGTTGGGGCTCCATTATTTTTGGTAAAGTTTAAATGTGTTGTTCAACAATTTAAGAGACTTATCTAAGAGGTTGACTATTCTTAAATTGGAGGAAATTTTTATCTTGAGTCCAAGCAATTTAAAGGCCCTAATTACTTTCTTTTTTTTTACCTGAGATGATAGTAGACAATTGCTATTAGGGATAATGATGAGTCCGTCATCCATGTATAGACCTATTTGTTTGGAGTCAACTATCCTGCTAAGGGTGTTTAAAATATAAATTCAAATGCACCAATGGGGACATCAAAGTTATCACTGTGGCTTTTTATTAACGTAGAATTATCATTGGATAATACTGATTTTCTAGAGCCAGTATAATTTTGGGTTCTTCATCGGTAATTTTCACAAAATTCTTTGTAAAATGCAGACCATCCAACAATAGATGTTTAGATATGGACGCCTAATATTAATATCAGTAACGTTTTCTAAAACTGATCGACAACCATTTTAAGCAAAACAGCACACTAAATAAAATTTTCAATAAGAAAATATTAAAAATTAGTTATTGCTGCACTAGCATAATTAATAACATCATTAATTCATGCAATAATAGCATACTGAATAAATTTTATAACAATCAAAAGCCAGATAATACGATCTCTTGTAACGTTAGAGCCAAAAACAAATGACCAGTTGGCGATATACGTAGATCCGAAAAAGTAATATGCCAAGCAACCATTTATCCTAGTGAACACAGACACAAAAAAATATATTTAAAAATTCTGCCGGACCATAGAAACAACGCCTATATAATCATAAGCAATCATTTTCTAAACCTTACCTAAAATAACAAACCTCTCTCTCAAAACATGTCTGGGAATTAAAAGAAAGAAATCTACTCCAAAGATTAAATGGAAGATTATAGGGAAATCTCAAACCCAAATAGCTTCAGAAACATTTGAAATTTATGCCTAGATGATTTTCAATCAAGGAAATGAAATAATTTTCATATACTGACATAAAAGTAAATTTAAATTAACACATAAAATCTTAGAATTACACCGTTCCGTCACATTTGTCGATTCATTCATATCTTACGTTGAACATTCAGTGTAGGATTTTACGAACTGAAGAAGAGAAGATAGAAATCTACCATGTAATGGGTAGACATGCCAATATATGTATGCAACGACTCTATATTATTGCTGTTTGAAGTTAAAAATATCTTATCTTGCACTGTGTGATTGTAAATGCATTTTAATATCATTATTTTAATATAAATATTTCATGTGCATAAAAGTGCACCTTACTGTAAGGTTGTATATAGGGTTATTTCGTGTATATGAGTGCATCTAATTATGTGTATGTTCACAAGTATAATTATGATTACATGTATGAGTATATGTATTATTGTATGTATTATTGTGTGTATATGGATGCACCTAATTATAAGCATATTTCATATATAAGTGGGCACCTAATTATGCATATGTTTTTCCTGTCTATGGGAGCACCTGATTATATGCAGGTTGTGTTAATCTTGGATTAATGATGTAGTCGATTGTACCCTTCTGAATTGATTATACCCCCATGCATTGATCAGTTTACACTTATATGTACAGGTTGATATCAAAATCCGAATGATAAATGCCGATATATGTATATAACGTTTGTTATGATGTATGAAATGTGAAAAATGCTACCTTGTTTGGGGGTGAAGTGTAGACATGTATGTGTATACAATCTTACATTGTTTTTATACACACACGTATTATTTCTTATAAGCGAATACGGTTAAAAAAGAACAAAGATAAAAAATAATAGATATAGGTTAAAAAGTTTGCTTATATATATATATATATATATATATATATATATATATATAGTGACGATCCACGTATACTGTCTTAATATGTATAGGAAAGAATATTGAAAAGGTTTGAATTTAAAAATGTACTTTTTTGAGATAGTATTTGTTTATTTTTATTATTGTATTTTATATTTCAGACCGCCCTCGTTCCTTCATCAGAAACAAGTGATTTTTAAATTTGAATTATAAACGTATTTCACGATAGCGTCCAAATATTTTTTTTGTGTTTACATCACGTGGTGTGTTTGTTCACAACATGCGGCACGTCCGTAGAGAAAGTCTGTTTGTTTTAGATAAAAATTTCTTGGAATATCTGAAAAAAGAATTTTATCTATTGAAATATTTGTAAAGATTCAACACACATAAGTCCCTATTTAACACTAGCTTGTGTGTATTTAATTTTAAAATCCAGTATTTTTCTTTCTTTCTGCGTGTGTGTGTGTAGAACTAAAATTGGAGTCTATTAGTAAACATTTGCAATTTTCTAAAGTATGATCAGGTTGATTAAAATGGGCTGCAATTGGGGAGTATACATTTTTTGTCGTATATTCAGTTTGTGATTATTGAAGCAAAATCTAAAGCTATTACCGGATTCGCCGATATATCCACTGTCGGGGCAAATTGAGCAGAAGAGAAAGTATATGATAATTTGCTGTCACAGGTGAGGTTTGGTGGGTGTAATTTTATTTTGGCGTTGGGTACAGAGAATGTTTTGTCTGTTATTAAATGTTTACAAATTAAACAGCGAGGCGTCCCACATTTTAAATTCGCTAATAGGTTTGTATTATTTAAGTATTTGTTAGAAGTGAGAATAGTTGATAGGTTGGGTGTTTGTTTCGTTGCATTTATGGGTGGTTTATCGAAAATGTCTTTGATGTTTTCGTTTGATTGGAGGTTTCTGTAATCATTTTTTAAATTTTTGATAAGTGTGTAGGAATATTGATTATGGTTAAAAACCATGGGAATTCGGTTGTTATCTTTTCGTTTTTTGTATGTGAGAAGTGTGCTACGATCTATGTGGATGGTTTTATGTAGTGCTTCCTTTATTATTTTTATTGAATATTTACATTTTAGAAACTGTTTTGTTAGGTTGTTAATGTTGTTTAGAAAATCTGGATGGTCTGAGCATATGCGTTTTATTCTAATAAATGAGCTGTATGCGATAGAGTTTTTTAATTTGAGGGGATGACAGCTGTTAAAGTGTAGGAATTTATGTTGGTTTGTGGGTTTGTTGTATAGACTGGTGGAAAGTGTATGTTTATTTAATTTTACCATGACGTCTAAGAAAGGGACGGATGTGTATGAGTGTTCCATGGTAAATTTGATTGTATTGTGGAAGTTGTTGCAGAAAGTAAACAAGTTTTTTAATTTTTCGAATCCAGGAGTCCATATTAAGAAAATATCATCAATGTATCTAAAATAATGTGATGGTTTGTATTGTAAACTGTCTATCTTTTTTTCTAAAATATGCATAAAGATATTGGCATAACTAGGTGCCATTTTCGTATCCATTGCTGTGCCACTATGTATACTCCCCAATTGCAGCCCATTTTAATCAACCTGATCATACTTTAGAAAATTGCAAATGTTTACTAATAGACTCCAGTTTTAGTTCTACACACACATGCAGAAAGAAAGAAAAATACTGGATTTTAAAATTAAATACACACAAGCTAGTGTTAAATAGGGACTTATGTGTGTTGAATCTTTACAAATATTTCAATAGATAAAATTTTTTTTTTAGATATTCCAAGAAATTTTTATCTAAAACAAACAGACTTTCTCTACGGACGTGCCGCATGTTGTGAACAAACACACCACGTGATGTAAACACAAAAAAATATTCGGACGCTATCGTGAAATACGTTTATAATTCAAATTTAAAAATCACTTGTTTCTGATGAAGGAACGAGGGCGGTCTGAAATATAAAATACAATAATAAAAATAAACAAATACTGTCCCAAAAAGTACATTTTTAAATTCAAAGCTTTTTAATATTCTTTCCTATATATATATATATATATATATATATATATATATATATATATATATATACATGAATCCGCTCTTCATAGGTGTCCGAGTTAGATGTGGATATAAAATAAATGATTGCATATATGAAAAATACATTTGTATGTACACATATATATATATGTAAATACGGACATGTCTGTAGGGAAATATACGTAGATATGTGTGTAAGTATGCAAATATATGCGTATTTTGTGAGTCTGTGAGAGAATTGTTAATATGTTATTTATACACGTGGAAATCCTGTTTTCATAAAAATATATATGTGAGTATGCGAACGCAAGATTTATATGTGAGCATGGATGGATGTGTTCCTGTGGGTATATTTAAGTATAAATACTGATACATTCTTATGTACATATGTAGATGTATGGACACTTGCGTATGTGGATATAAATAAGTATACGCGATTGTTAATATGTACGGTTACATGTATACAGTATCCACATACTTGTGATTTGGCGTGTAGTTTGTTTATGGTCACTATCCAAGAATGATGACCTCTCCTTGCCGGTCTAGAGATACCCAATTGAGATAAAGCTAAGTTTTTAACACGATTTAATTGTTTTTTCATTTCATTTTTTACAAATTTCTATTCCGGGAAAATATTTATGCAAAATGGAACGAATATAAAGGTCTGATGAACTGCGCTAATTTAGTTCATAGAATTTAATTATAATTTATAACCAATCTAAATGATGTGTTGAGTTTTCCTTTATAAATACCAGATTGCGCTAAGATCCACTGAGCTCTATACAGATATAACACTTAATATTTTATATTAATTTATCTTTTTGGATTATACTCGTCGTTCACGGACTTATATATATATATATATATATATATATATGAGAGAAGCAACCTTTATTTTAAGCAACTTCTATTAAATATGGCAGACTAAAGAAAGTTTCAAATAAGCCTTCCTCGCATCCTTTATGTAAGAATAAGGAAACCTTCCACAATTTTCATTGCGTTAAGTGCTTCCAGCTATTTTTTCGATATTTTGAAAAAAATGAAATACCGTACACCTTGTTAACCAGAAAAAAACAACCCTTATTTTTTCATTTCTATAAAGGCGTATGATTCTGCAAAACTCTGCAACTAGGTAAGGCTCTTTTTATTCTGGAATCTTAGGAACATCTTCAAGTTATGTAACACCGGACTTTACCAAAACAACGCATTGATAATTTTCCGTAAAATTAATCCACCGAAAAGATTTAAACTCAGATAGGATTTGATCAAATTTTTCAAAGACCATGATTTTAACATTAACACATTAATAACGATAAGGTCGTAAATTTCTTAGATGATACCTTCGACCTGATCAATGGCCTGTAGAAACCATATTCTAAGAACTCACACAACCACGCATACACCAACAAGGAATCAAATGACCCAAAAAGTATGACCAATAACCTACACAAATCTACTTTTATATAAATAACAACTCTAGCAATAAGGAAGTTTTTGACAATTCTAAAATTAAATACGTTAATTCTTTAAAAAAGTAAACTCAACACTAGTTTAGAACACTCCTTTAAAGATAAGGTAGGAAGAAATAAGCAGAAATCACGCAAACATAATATTATTTGGTCTAATCCAAATTCAGTCGTAACGTTCAAACTAACTGCTGTAGATTCTTGTTGAGAAACCACATAAAATAATAAATAACAAAAGCATATACAGAGATAGAAAATGTAACTTATATTGAACAAAATATGCAAACTGGAACACGGGTTAGTCAATTCAGTAAAACTAGGAATACTGTTAGTAGAAATCAATATATACAGTCTTGTAGTGACGAAGTATGTCCGGGGAATGAGCCTATATCCCAAAACACTCCAACTTACTATGCACCAACTTACGGGCTAACTGACTCCTTACTAACTTTCTAACTACTACACAACCACTGCTCTCTGTATATGCTGCATTGTACACATCGGTGAGTCCATTCTTATGTGCAAAAAGGGGTGATAACCAACACTAACATTAATAAAATATCCCTTAACTTAATTCACAAACATTTCTATCATTTACCCTCGCTAAAGAAATCTTAAACAAAAACAATGTCAAAATAGAAAGTTGCATTAAAAACATACATAAATATATTTCTCAACATAATGCTACGATATCAAATAAATATTTGGCCCACATAAACATCTGTCGCTCAATTAATAACAAAATGAGTCTTATAAAAATAATTTAAACTGCCGAAAAAATAAAACATGCCAATTGAATGGCCAACGTATGTCTGAAAGTATTGTTTATAGAGATTGAATTCATTCGGATGATAATAATGTTAAATTTTAATTTGGAAATACTTCAAACAGGTGGAAGATAAGATTTAACAACATGTGGTCATTAATCAACAGTAAATACAACAAAAGGACTGCATTATCCATATATTATTAGAAATTTATTAAAAAAACAGCAAGAACCAAATTATTACCTTAAATATCGTTGCTAAATCACAACAACACGAAAGGAAAGGGAGATAAATGTAATTAGAAAAACTAATTGTTTTAAAACATAACATCAATCCAAATTTGCTTAATAAAGGATTGATTGAATGACCACATACTCTCATAAAAATTACTTAAATTCTCACACACAGATTGATATAGATTACACTTTACATTTGCTTGTTTCTTCCTTTCCTTCATTCCTTTCCATCTCCCGCAATATTAATTTTCACAATTATGAATTAAACCTCTTAAATTTTTGCTTCTTAGATTGTTTAAGTTTTAATTCTTAATTTTTCTTTTCCTTTTTCTTTCTTTAGTTCATTTTATTTTTATTTAAAACTTTACAATTTTAGAATTCTAATTTTCTCTACATTTTTATGCATATGCAATATATAAGAATTTAAATTTTTAAGATTCATGAATTACGCCCCTTTGACTTTTTCTCTCTGCATTTTACTATTTTAATTGTAATTGTAATTTGTTTTAAATTTAAATTGAAATTTTTTATCCACATGTAACCAAACAATATTTATAGATAGTTTATTTGTAACGTCATTGAACCTGTACATTGCATTCAGAAATAACAAAAATATGATAAAATGTTAAATATCCCGTGTTAAAAAGTTAGAAGTCTTGTTTGAATACACAAACATACATACACACACACGTAAAGTGGAATTCGAAGTCAAAATTAAAATTCCATATGAAGCGGTTTTCAGTCTACATGAGTGGAAAAGCATGTGTTCAGTTGTTGATTGCCCCCGCAGTTACTTGTAAAATAGCCGGTCACAATAATATTTCTTAATTATTTACTGTATTCGCATTCGGAAAAAATTATATACCTATTGAATTTATTCGTATTTTTTTTAATTGTGAAAAAATAAACATGTCTTAAATTGAATTCACGTCTAACTCTTTGACTAGCGTGTGTCATTTTCCTGAATGGGCAAAAGTAAAGTGAATGAAAGAATATTAAATAGAGCATTGTTTGAAAGTGTCGTGACGTTTTGTTCGAAATTGAATCCAACAAATGAAGACGCAGGAAGCCAATTCAGAAACATGTAACAGTCACGTGTAATTAAGTGTATTTTTGTATGCATTCAAGAATACATGTTTTGAGACAATGAGTTATTTTATTAATACATGGCTTCTTTCAAATAGTCTTGATCTTTAGAATTTCTAAGGTTTTTAACCTAGCTGCTTATATATCTAAAAAGAAACGCGCTGATATGTTTTTGCCCAAACACAATTCTCAAAATCAGTAATTTGGAAATTACAACGCACAATGCCATTGAGAAAAACATGAACCCCACTGGGCTCTCTAGCATTAAGAAGTACTCTCTATGAGATAGACTACAGAAAGCAATGGCAGTCTTTTTGGTCCTCTAACCACAAATGATAAAAGAAAATTAATCTTTAGAATTCCTTGATCGCTTATATCCTCAAGTAACAGCATTGTTAGAAATTTCCAATATCATCAATTTTGATAATAAACGATAATTATTTTAATTTAGTCTTTTTTTACATAAATAAGTCTTATTCATATAAATCTTTCGGATGTTATATAAATAATAGCTTTAAAGAATATTCGAGAAAACTTATTATAGAAAATACCTCTTTGACAGGACTCAAAATTGCGTCACCCCTAGGAAAACCTAATTGCCGTTAGATCTACCGTGCTTTAACCGACTAATTTTCGAAAAAATTGCCGATTAAGCGAGGGTGAATAGCGGCTTGAAGTGAAATCCTTCTCGTCACAAAATCATGTAATTCCAAATCTGCTTAGTTTCGGATCCAGTGGTAAACAAAGCAATTTCTAAAGAAGTAATGGTATTTTTATTTATTACTCTAACATATAATATCACTTTAAACGTTATTTCACTTGATACTCATATTCCGGAGCTCTGTCTGTTAAAGTAGGTCGGATCTAACAAGGGTTCCCTCTATATAAGAACAAACACTCGAATCTTCAGATCGGTAGATGAAAATAAAATTACTGTTCAATAAATGGGCCATCTACTGAAAGTAACGTTTAAAATAATAAAATATCTCAGTTTAATAAGAAAAATATATTACCTTTTAAAATTATAGATTGTGAGGATAACAACTGCTTTTACAGCTGTAAAAGCTCTCATGTCTAAGAGTAAATAAGTTCCGAGAGATGGCATGTGATGACATACCTGAGGTAATCCTGTGAGACTGGTTGTATGCCGCACCAACATAGATTCCAGAGATTTCATCAACGTTGTTTAAATCTATTTTCGTTATCTACTTGATAACCGACACACCATACATAGTAATCGGCCAAATGGCCAGTGCAATCGGCACAGAAGAGCACATACATCGGTACAATCTTTAGGCCATGTTATTAGAAAACTCAAACAAATACTCTATGAAATATGATTTTGGTATAAACTAAATGACTTTAAGGAATGTTGAAAAGAGACAAAATATCCTGAGTGGAGATGCTGCTGCATGTGATCAAAATAAGTGGAAGCATATGATTCAGAAGGGGAAAATCTTTCAAGAACCTTCAACTAGTTCGACATAGAAATGGGATGTCATTGGTCTAGTAAATAACCCATGTAATTACAGCGGTAATTGCATATCTCCAATGCTAATACTTCTCGCTACAAGATTCATAATTCTGACAACAATTACGAGCAGTACGAGGTCGGAAATTACTTAACACTTAGAACATGCCATAAAACGTGCAGAAACTGTTTCGGAATTACACGTCACATGAAAATCCACTAACAAACTACTTTTAAAAAATGGTCAAGCACTGCACAAAACAGCTTCGTTTGATGCGTATGGAACAAGCATTGCAAGTCACTTATTAGCTTCAAAAGCCAGAAACATTTATAAAATGTGACAGCAATATCATCAGATCTTTAAGGAGTCGACAGGCACCATCTATCTTTGTGTGAATGCATTGGAAAATTAATCATCTTTCATTTTGAAAGTTAATAAATATTAATCTTGCCACTATTTCAGTTACAATCAACACAGAGAGAACTTCGGAAAATATTGTCAACGATTAAAAGTTGTGCGTAATGGCAGTTCATATCTATGGGAGCGATCAGAATAAAAAAAACGTTCATTTTCAGTATATTTCAAAACGAAAATCCTTAAAGATTTATTCTTCATCAGGTTGTAATAATTTCTAGGTTTATGACAAATATATACAAGTGCATACACGTGCATGCACCGGCACATCTACATAGAAGCTTTCTTTGAGATGTTGAAAGTGAACGGTTTCAAAATTAGTAATGTTTATCTAAAGTTATTGAACCATCAATAAATTATTTGTTGGTTTATCATGAATTAACAGTGAAACAAACTATTTTTAAAGGAACAAAAGTAATCCTTCCATTTTTTGTACAAGAGTAGTAGTGAGTATTATGTTTCCTGCTCAAGTTACAGCTTAGCGATTATTCCATTGTCATAATGACTTTTGTCTTAACATCTGTGTGATAAGACTGATCTGTGGCTACAACTTTTCATGATGAGAATATCGGATTGAACCTCTTCTGGTGGTTGCTTTCGACTGGTACTAGAAAGGTCTAAACTCTTAGGTAGCGTTGAATCTAAGATCTATGATAGCGCTTATCAACAGTCAGGGTATCTATAGTGTAATTTTGCGCTGGTAAAGTGTCCATGCATGTATTTTCGGTAGGCAGACGTGAAGCCGTATTATACTTCAGTGTTAGCAATCTTCTGACCAGTTTGTATTGACACAGAGGATAGTGATTTTATTTTTTCTTAAAGCAATTCATTTTGTGACAAATACAATAACAGAAAAATCCATATCATCAAAAAATCACCTACCCCTCTACACATTTAAAACTTTATTTCTCCATTATTCGTTTTATTAGTTATAATTTCTTTACTGTTAAATTTTTTTCCTGAAATGGTCCCAAGATATATTCACAAAACTAATTTGAAGTCTTCTGTTGTTACCAACGAAGTCTTCCTTACAAGCTGTTTTCCTCTTTATCGAAAATATTCTAGTATATATATGCATGGTGTTGGTGTTTATATTCTAAAAAATATCCTAATTGCACGGTAATTGTATTCTTTTGAGTCCCAGATTATTTTCATGTGCTTTCAATTTTCATTATTGAATTCTGTAAAATCTCTATATAAAATAGCTGTTTCTGTACATCCATTTGTGAATATTTTTGCTTGGTGATTTTAATGCTAGTCATTTCAAGTGGCTTAAACATTTTTATGATACTGATTTTACCGATATTTGCTTTGAATTGTTTTTTATTGGTCAGTCTCACTCATTACTGGGTTTTCCTTGGTATGTCATGAATAATTCCGTTCAACATTCTTTTGTACTTGATTTGTTCCTTGACTTCTCTTCTTGCTTTTATAGAGCATCACAGCTGTCTACTTGGCAATTTGGATCACGCCGTAGTAGTTTTCAAAATTTCTTTTGGGTACTTTATTAGAAAGGAACATCCTGTTCACAATCTTATTTCTGTTACCAATGTATTTCTTGAGATAAATTTCGTGACTTTGTTTATCATAGTATATGTAAGACTATAGCAGAGAAAACAGAAACTTAGAGAGTTGATTTATCAAGTGGAATCAATGGAAACTGTGATATTCAAAGGCATAGTACGTTGAGGTAGAAAAATCTACTCCCGTGGGTTAAATAAAATGTTTGCTTCGAAATTCCAAATATTACAACTGAAGAAGGCTCGAAACTTACAACAGACAAAACGTCGTTAATATGGTAATAAACATTATCAACTGTCCGAACAATGTAAATCGATCTAATATTTGTTTTATGACGGAACTTTAGGATATCCGCCTGTTTGAATTATCAAGATATTTCAGGCATTGTTCCCTACTAGCTTCTTTACGTTTCTGTCAATCAAGGCAAGAGTCACAGAATCTATTTCACCTCCGAGGTTTAATTTACATCTATTGCCGAGGCTCCAAAGTTATGGACGATTTTAGGTCTTATTGTGTGGTTATTCTAGACATATTATCAACCACAAGAGAACCCGGTCTGTTTTGCCATTTAACCTATAAGTGTAGTATTTTTATCCGAGTGAATGTAATGAAAGCAACTGTAATTCAAACCAGATACTTGGATTTCTCATTCAGAGCCACTATCCACCAAACATACGTCCATTCATGCCATGATTATAATCGAGGAAAAATAGACGTTGGTAGGTTCCCAATCCACTTCCAATGATTAATCGAAAGCTGACTACTTAGCCGCAGCTGAACCGCCATCATGAAAAGGATGAAGACGTTAACCCCTTAAATAGTTATCAAGGAAACTAAGTGAGTGCCATCTATCTCGGCTCTAAAAACAGTGTTTATTCACCAAGAGCGCTTACCAGAATGGGACGTATTTGAAGCATTTGATATTCCTAGACTTGCCTCTACTAAAAATATAGCATATAATATTTACATTTTTAAGTATTACTTACTTAATTCTCTTGTTTCCACTGAACTTGAATCTCTATGAGTCGATGCTGCAAATTTCTGAAACAACAATTCAATCCTCTAGGCAATTAATTTTTCAAGCTACTTTATTTATTTGGTAATGCAATCAACATATAGTTAAAATATTCTATAGAGGAAAATTCAGATTAAAATTTAGTTATTAAGTGTCAGTCAGATTGACATATTGATCCGTGGTTTATTTTGTTAGTAACATTAATTTTTTAAGCAATTGCTGAAAATCTTATCATGTATCAGCATACAGATACTATGCCGTTATGTATTTGCTATAAAAATATTTTTGTAAACGAAAACTAAAAGGAAAGGCTTTGTCAAAATTATTTTTCTATTTTTAAAATTAAGGTAATAGTAATGATGATATTAGAAGATTTTATATTATGCCTGGTTTAGAGAAAACAAATTTCATAAAATAGGTTGCATCAAACATCAGGTGGAAACACCGGTTATCCAAGGATTACCTAAGTTAAGAAACGTCAAGAACCGAAATGCGTGATTGCTTGAATGCGCCGGTGGTGTAATGACTCGAGAAAATTAAATAAAGGCTCGAATTCTAATTTCAGTTGTGGTCGTTATATTTACTTATGCACAAATAACTTTCTAAAAAGTATCAATCTGCCTCTTATTTTCTCAGCTATGGGTTATTTTCTCGTAATTGTATATCAATTATAAATAATACTCATTTGCTGGATGTAAATAACCAGCAAGTGAATAATAAGCTGTAAAAAAACAAATCAATCAATAACACGCAAACCCCTAAATTATATAATTTTGCTGCATACTAAAATTTCAAACCTATTATCATTGGTTAAACCTTGTCTGAATATATAATTCACCTGTGTAGTGATCCTATCAGATCACTGAATGACCAGTTGGAATAGAAGCAAACTTGCCACCATTGAGCAGAAATACCCACGTCTCACTTCGTGTAAATCTGTCAATAAATAAACGGTACTCAGCTGTGTGTTGTTGAGGCAGTCTCATTGCAAAAAATGGTTGTAGATGTTGATGTAAACTACAAAATCGTCACATTCACTAAAATAATGATAAAGTTTCGCCTCTCCGTTACAGTAAAATATCGTCTTTGCTTCAGAGTCAAGAACACAATGTTCACTGAGACGGGGACTCAAAATCTCAGCTACTTCTTTTGATAAAGCTAAATCACGAACCTAGTCATTCATCTGTTGCTGCTGCTGTCGAAAGCTTTATGAATATTGCAGAAACAATGAAAAGTGTCATCAACTTGATCAAAATCTGACACGGAAGCAAATTTGGAAACTACACAACTCTACAATGTGGAAATCGCAGTCTTTATTCGAGATTAGTATTGTGCTACAATGACTCCATGTGGCGATTACATCATGATATATTCAACATTCAGAAGTTGCTATCGTCATGATTTTGGGGCTCCTGTCACACTATTGGTACCCCAAACGTCAATGACTTAGAATTTATGATTAAAGTTCTGTATACTTGAAATATAGTGACACATGGTCAACGACAGATCCTGATGCAGAAATCTTGAAATAATCTGATTAGCTGGTGATCTCTGGTTTCTATACTATCATTAGTGTCTGCAACAAGGACAATAGTATTAAGAGTTTCACCTTAATATCGAAAGAATCATACAATTTAAAAAATAAAAACTGTTATATCTTAGGCTGATATGATAAACAAAGAATATAAAACAAGAGCAATTATATTACAAATAAAACAGTATATATTTTGTCTTATCTTTCTTGATGCAGGTGGGCTGAAAAGAATTAAAATTAAACGATATGCTTGCGTGTAAATGGCATATATTTTGTTATTATCCCTGTCTAGGAATATTCTATCCGTATTCAAAGTGACTTATTTCATGAGGAAATCGACGAGAAAATCAAGCATTGTTTGAAATCATTGAAATATACGGATGCCCAATATCTTGAAAAGTAAAGTCACTTTCATAGAATTTAGTACATTTTCGGATTCAACGTCCTCATATCCATTGCATTTTGAAAAAAAAAGTTAGTTGACTGGTGTAATCAGTTCACTAAAATTGAGATAACCTAATTATCGCATGAATTTGATGTAATTCGTTGTATAATATTAATGAGGTGTGAAATAGCAAGACGAATCTATGAAAATACGATTTCTGGTTGTTATATAACAACAGCTATAAGAATCATTGTCACCTAGATTAGTTATGTTGTGGGAAGAAAATTCCACAAATGCGAAGTGCGAAATAAACTGTTAGCATGAAACGTACGTTTACATTTTAGTCAACTCAAATGTAATTTGATGAGATCTCGTCGCCAGTTTATTACTGCGCTTAAATACAAAACTTGCAAGTATAATAGGGTAGAAACTCACCCAAACAAACACCATAAATGTTTTTATAGAAAAGACACATTAAAGAAACTTTACAGCTATGGAAAGGTGACTGAAGCCGAAACGCCAGATCAGGTCCAATATTATTGCTAATCAATCTTTGAATTATATCATGGATATCAGGGGAAAATATAAAATTAACCAAAATAGTTGTCACGCCAAATGAGAACGTTATCCAGAGAAGGCACAACGAGTCATTTTCTTGGAGGTTAGAATCAGCTATACAGATAAAATACAGAACGGGATTTCTAAGATGATAAATAGATGACAATTTAGTTTCTGAGGCGTTGAAATTAACAAGGCACCCCAGTTAACAACAGACTGAGTGTCCATTTTTGACATGAGCTGTCGACTTGACATTATAGGACTGATCAGATTTATTATCGACACTAGAGTAAATGGCTTTCATCGCCACAGTTATCAATTTGAGATCTAATGTCATCGGAAAGATCATTAATGAAAATTAAAAACAAAGGATTAAGCCTTAGGCAATTTAGACAAGTTCATTAGTACAAATGATCTAGAAGAGGAGCCCTTCAGGATAACCTTCACTTCATGATTTGATAAGAATAACTGGATCAGTTCAAAAATATTAAGGAGACGCCGTAACTTTGAACGTATAAAAAATGTAGGCCAAACCATGTCAAAGCCTCCGATATTTCCGAAGCTTCAGCCCGAGCTTCGCCGTTCTTATCTTGTGATTGATAGACTTTCCACTTTTATATTCGGTACAGCAACAGTTAATCTTGAGAAACAAAGGTGCATTGTTTGCTTGAAAGAAAGACCTAGGATGTGAGATTCTCAATAAATTCAGCATTGATGGGGGTCTCTATATGTTTCCCCAGAAGTGGTAGAAGGCTAATAGACCGATTGTTTGAAGAAGTTAGAAATTGAACTGATGATGGTGTCCCGCATTAAGGAAAGCAAGAAGCAAAGAGAAGAAGCTAGAGCCACTGTTCCTTTGCTATTGAAAGATTATCCCGGGTGTAAGCACAAAGGGCCTGCATAAGAATGCAGAATCTTTTCAGCAAAGATAAAAATAATCTGGAAAAGAGAAAACAATATACGCTATATATTATGTACACCCACATGAAAAGACCAAGGTTAGATAGAATTTATTTCAGAATTCATTGTCTGTCAGGCCGAAAATCTTTCAGCATATATATATATATATATATAAACTGTATATGTGTGTGTGTTGAAAAACTGGATGGTGACTGGTATTTTCACCCTTTAAGCAAGACCATCCTTTAAAAGTAACTTCGGGTTTACGAGAAATGCAAAAAGAGAAATATATTTTATGTGGATCACGATTTTCCATCTTTGATTCCATTTAAGATGCAGGGGTTTTCCACGTCCAATCGAATTCCCTTCATCCTTCCCTTTAGTTAAATATGGAAGTAGGAATAAATCTCGAAAGAGGTGACCGACATTACCGGTCTCTATCAAAAAACCGACTCTTTGGCTGTACAACAAATTGAATAATTTCGTCCCCAAGTTCCACAGGATAAACCTGATTGTACCTTAATTCACCACTCCTTGATATGTTTCTATTACAGGTATGATGAAAAAATATTTATAACATTTTTCAATGACAAAAGGTATCCTGAGAAGTCATTAAGTCCACGGTTGAACGTAAAATTAAATATTTCAAATTCCCGTGAGTTTTTGGTCTTAACCGGTTACTTGTATGTTTGAAATTGCTTTGTTGGGAACGAAATGTCAGATACTAGGTTCTAAATTACCGGCCTATGTTACATCGGTTTTTTTGGCGGTTAGTTTTTATTTTGTCTTCGGGAGTAATCCCGTTTTTATCCTCGTTTGTCAAAGATGGTTGTTCCACTTCCAAAGTAGTGATTTTGTTTATAAAAACAAACATCACTGCGAGGATGTCTATGCGGGACAAACCAATAAGTGACTCGAAACTCGGGTCAGACAAAATATTCCTGTAAATATCAGACAGGTTATTTTTAATTTCAGTATGCATTATAGCTAGTATGTTCGCAACTCTGCCATTGGTCAGCATTTGAAATACAATCTGGAGTGTTCAGCAAAAATATATTGAGTATTCGTTTACTGTCTTGTGCAAAGCTCGGTCCGATCAGCATTTTAACATATGAAAAGCGTTTTTTTATTAAATGACATCAAGCGTACCTATGCAGGCGGTGTATTTTGTTTGCTCTCTCAGTTTTTAGGCGGCTTACGAGGGAATCGTTTTTATTTTATATTCACTAGGAATTGAAATTCTTGCCAAGATATTTTTCTTCCCCCACGTTTTCAATATTAGATTTGTATTTTAGCCGTGTTTTTTTATCTCCTTATATTTTCTTTTTCTCGCAGTGCTAATTGGTATTCTGCAACTTTAATATTTACCAACATATTCTTCTGACGTAGAATTGGTCGAAAAAGGTTTTTAAAAAAGAATACCTTAGTTAAATATATATATATATATATATGTGTGTGTGGGGGGGGTTGGCTAAATAAATAAGACAAAAATAAAAGTATATTTTTCGTCTACGCGTTTTGTCCTATGATGGACTTTACCAAAGCAAGGAGATTAAATAAATTTTCTTTTAAATGAAATTTCCATTAACAAAAAAATGTTGGTTTCTAAAAAAGTGCACAAAAAGTATTCATAAGATTAACAGAAGCTGTTCAATATTTAAAAACGTTATAGTTCATATTTGAAACGAATTGTTTTAATGTGTAGTATAATGCTGTGTTGTATGATACTAAAATGATAGAAATTAACAGTTTTCTTTGAATTTTTTTATGTTTGTTGTCTATTTTGTATTAGGAAAGCATTGTTTCTATTATTTTATTTATATATTCTTTATCTAAAATAAAAAGATTTTTTAATCTCTTTGCGTTTATAAAGCCTATCAGAGTACAAATGCATAGTGAAAGAAAAAAACACTTTTCTCTCTGTTTAAATAACCATACTGTTTCTTTCCTCTGATCATAAATGATTATACTTTTGTGTGTATATATATATATATAATTAATCTAGTAAAATTAGTCTCTTACCTGATTGATATTACATCACAACTCCGGAGATTCGTAGGCGGCCTTGTCCGTCTCTACTACAGGCGGTTTCTAATAAGGCTGATTCAAATATATAATTACATATAAAAATACTTAGCAACATGAAATTGACGAGATACAATATATTTTGCAGACGTTATTATAAGACGTTCATTACGAATATATGTATTGAGTGGATTTAAGAGAACATTGTGCCATTTTTAGTGTACTATTTTGCTGGTAAGAGCGTAATTTTTTTTCCTGACTGATACTTACATCGATCTATGTTACATTCTAATTTACTACTTATACCTTCTGCCTTTTTCAAAAGTTTTCTTTTTCTATTTGAGAAACATGATTCGACGTTAGTTGGGATTCTTTTATTTTCTTTAAGATAAAGATCGAAATATTATTAACAGAAGCTCAATTTCTAGTTATTGTTTTTAACAAAAAGAAAAATGTATACGTTCAGACAGTAAATCTAAAAAAATTAATTCACTCTGATATGTCGAACTGAGTCAAGCCCCCCAAGTAATTTGATAAACAATTACTGGAAATTCTTGCCTGAAAAGTAGGTAGAAGTTTTATAGCTTAAGTAGGAATCATTATAGTGTTGAAACTTCGTCAAATGTTTTCACCTCATTATTAATGTTAACCGTTGGTAGGTGTTGTTTTGTTTTGGGGTTGCTTTCTTCTTACTTTAATTTTTGTTATTTTGTATTGGGGTGTGTGCTTTTTTGTATTTTTATTTTTTGTTTTTTGTCGTGTCGATATTTTTATTTATTTATCTACTATCCTGCTGCATCTGCACTATTTTTTGTTGATATTGTATAGGGTTTAGCGAAACAGATCTCTCTGCGGATATATATATATATATAT